>SJXQ01012628.1:0-60862 GCA_006408695.1 Aepyceros melampus
TTGTTTTTTTGGGCTCCAAAATCACTGCAGATGGTGACTGCAGCCATGAAATTAAAAGGCGCTTACTCCTTGGAAGAAAAGTTATGACCAACCTAGATAGCATATTTAAAGGCAGAGACATTACTTTGCCAACTAAGGTCCGTCTAGTCAAGGCTATGGTTTTTCCTGTGGTCATGTATGGTTGTGAGAGTTGGACTGTGAAGAAGGCTGAGCGCCGAAGAATTGATGCTTTTGGACTGTGGTGTTGGAGAAGACTCTTGAGAGTCCCTTGGACTGCAAGGAGATCCAACCAGTCCATTCTGAAGGAGATCAACCCTGGTATTTCTTTGGAAGGAATGATGGTAAAGCTGAAGCTCCAGTACTTTGGCCATGCGAAGAGTTGACTCATTGGAAAAGACTCTGATGCTGGGAGGGATTGGGGGCAGGAGGAGAAGGGGACGACAGAGGATGAAATGGCTGGATGGCATCACGGACTCGATGGACGTGAGTCTGAGTGAACTCTGGGAGTTGGTGATGGACAGGGAGGCCTGGCGTGCTTTGATTCGTGGGGTTGCAAAGAGTCGGACACGACTGAGCGACTGAACTGAACTGAACTGAACTGAAAGTATGCACTATGAGCTGCCGCTGCTTAGCACTGGAGTGGTGACTTTGTAGCTCTGGAGCAACTTTGAGGAGATACCTCATGTCCAAGGGCAAAGGATAAGCCTCAGCAAGATGGTAGGAGTGGCAAAACTGAGTTTAGAATCAAATCCCATATCCGCCAGAGACGCTCAGAGGGCTCAAACAAACCTTGTGTGCACCAGGACCCAGAGACCCCACAGAGACTGAGACAGAACTGTGTTTGAGTGTCTCCTGTGGAAGTATGGGTCAGCAGGGGCCTCCCATAAGGTGCAGGGGCTCTGGGTGCAGCAGACCTGGGTATGGCATAAGCCCGCTTGGAGGAGGTCACCATTAACCCCACCATAGAGCCACCAGAACTTACACAGGACTGGGGACAGACTCTTGGAGGGCACAAACAGAACCTTGTGTGTACCAGGACCCAGGAAAAAGGAACGGTGACCCCACAAGAGACTGACCCAGACTTGCTCATGAGTGTCCAGGAGGGTGGAGGCGTGGGTCAGGAGTGGCCTGCTGCAGGGTTGGGGGCACTGAGTGTAGCAGTGTGTGCATGGGACCTTTTGGAGCAGGTCCCCATTATCTTCACTACCTCCACCATAGTTTGGCCTCAGGTCAAATAACAAGGAGGGAACACAGCCCCACCCTTCAACAGAAAATTACTGAGCGTGGCCCCGCCCATCAAAACAAGGCCCAGTTTCCCCCTCAGTCTCTCCCATCAGGAGCTTCCATAAGCCTCTTCTCCTCCTCCATCAAGGGGCAGAGATACTGAAAACCACAATCACAGACAACTAACCAATCTGATCAAATGGACCACAGCCTTGTCTAACTCAGTGAAACTATCAGACATGCCGTATAGGGCACCCAAGACGGATGGGTCATGGAGAGTTCTGACAAGACGTGGTCCACTGGAGAAGGGAATGGCAAACTACTTCAGTATTCTTACCTTGAGAACCCCATGAACAGTGTAAAAAGGCAAAAAGATAGGACACTGAAAGATAAACTCCCCAGGTCAGTAGGTGCCCAGTATGCTACTGGAGATCAGTGGAGAAATAACTCCAGAAAGAATGAAGAAATGGAGCCAAGGCAAAAACAACCCCCAGTTGTGGATGCGACTGGTGATGGAAGTAAAGTCCGATGCTGTAAAAAGCAATATTGCATAGGAACCTGGAGTATTAGGTCCATGAATCAAGGCAAATTTGAAGTGGTCAAACAGGAGATGGCAAGAGTTAACATTGACATTTTAGGAATCAGTGAACTGAAATGGACTGGAATGGGTGAATTTAACTCAGATGACCATTATATCTACTACTGTGGGCAAGAATCCCTTAGAAAAAATGGAGTAGCCATCATGGTCAACAAAAGAGTCCAAAATGCAGTACTTGGATGCATTCTCAAAAATGACAGAATGATCTCTTCGTTTCCAAGGCAAACCATTCAATATCACAGTAATCCAAGTCTATGCCCTGACTAGTAATGCTGAAGAAGCTGAAGTTGAACAGTTCTATGAAGACCTACAAGACCTTCTAGAACTAACACCCAAAAAAGATGTCCTTTTCATTATAGGGCCTGGAATGCAAAAGTAGGAAGTCAAGAAATACCTGGAGTAATGGGAAAATTTGGCCTTGGAGTACAGAATGAAGCAAGGCAAAGGTTAATAGAGTTTTGCCAAGAGAATGCACTGGTCATAGCAAACACCTCTTCCAACAACACAGAGAACATGCTACACATGGACATCACCATATGTCAACACCAAAATCAGATTGATTATATTATTTGCAGCCAAAGATGGAGAAGCTCTATACAGTCAGCAAAAACAAGACCTGGAGCTGACTGTGGCTCAGATCATGAACTCCTTATTGCCAAATTCAGACTGAAATTGAAGAAACTGGGAAAACCACTAGACCATTCAGGTATGACCTAAATCAAATCCCTTATGTTTATACAGTGGAAGTGACAAATAGATTCAAGGAATTAGATCTGATAGACAGAGTGCCTGAAGAACAATGGACGGAGATTCGTGACATTGTACAGGAGGCAGTGATCAAGACCATCCCCAAGAAAAACAAATGCAAAGAGGCAAAATGGCCGTCTGAGGAGGCCTTACAAAGAGCTATGAAAAGAAGAGAAGCAAAAGGCAAAGGAGAAAAGGAAAGAAATACCCATTTGAATGCAGAGTTCCAAAGAAGAGCAAGGAGAGATAAGAAAGCCTTCCTCAGTCATCAATGCAAAGAAATAGAGGAAAACAATAGAATTGGAAAGACTAGAGATCTCTTCAAGAAAATTAGAGATACCAAGGGACTTTTCATGCAAAGAGGGCACAATAAAGAACAGAAATGGTATGGACCTAACAGGAGCAGAAGACAGTAAGAAGAGGTGGCAGGAGTACACAGAACTATACAGAAAAGATCTTCTCGACCCAGATAATCACGATGGTGTGATCACTCACATAGAACCAGACATCCTGGAATGCGAAGTCAAGTGGGCCTTAGAAAGCATCGCTACAAAGCTAGTGGAGGTGATGTAATTCCAGTTAAGCTATTTCAAATCCTAAAAGATGCTGTGAAAGTGCTACACGCAATATGCCAGCAAATCTGAAAAAATCAACAGTGGCCACAGGACTGGAAAAGGTCAGTTTTCATTCCAATCTCAAAAAAAGGCAATGCCAAAGAATGTTTAAACTACTGCACAATTGAACTCATCTCACACGCTAGCAAAATAATGCTCAAAATTCTCCAAGCCAGGGTTCAACAGTATGTGAACCATGACTTCCAGATGTTGAAGCTGGATTTAGAAAAGTCTGAGGAACCAGAGATCAAATTGCCAACATCTGCTGAATCATTGAAAAACCAAGAGAGTTCCATAAAAACATCTACTTCTGCTTTATTGACCATGCCAAAGCCTTTGACTATGTGGATCACAACAAACTGTGGAAAATTCTTCAAGAGATGGGAATACCAGACCACCTGACCTGTCTTCTGAGAAATCTGTATACAGGTCAAGAAGCAACAGTTAGAACTGGACATGGAACAACAGACTGGTCCCAGATTGGGAAAGGAGTATGTCAAGGCTGCATATATTGTCACCCTGCTTATTTAACTTCTATGCAGAGTACATCATGAGAAATGCTGGAGTGGATGAAGCACAAACTGGAATCAAGATTTCCGGGAGAAATATCAATAGCCTCAGATATGCAGATGACACCACCCTTATGGCAGAAAGCAAGGAGGAACTAAAGAGCTTCTTGATGAAAGTGAAAGAGGAGAGTGAAAAAGTTGGCTTAAAGCTCAACCTTCAGAAAACGAAGATTATGGCATCTGGTCCCATCACTTCATGGCAACTAGATGGGGAAACAATGGAAACAGTGACAGACTTTATTTTGGGGGGGCCCCAAATCACTGCAGATGGTGACTGCGGCCATGAAATTTAAAGATGTTTGCTCTTTGGAAGAAAAGTTATGACCAACGTAGACAGCATATTAAAAAGCAGAGACATTACTTTGCCCACAAAGGCTCGCCTAGTCAAAGCTATGGTTTTTCCAATAGTCATGTATGGATGTGAGTTTTGGACTACAAAGAAAGCTGAATGCTGAAGAATTGATGCTTTTGAACTGTGGTGTTGGAGAAAACTCCTGAGAATCCCTTGAACAGCAAGAACATCCAACCACTCCATCCTAAAGGAAATCAGCCCTGAATATTCATTGGAAGGACTGATGCTGAATCTGAAACTCTAATACTTTGACCACCTGATGCAAAGAACTGACTCATTTGAAAAGACCCTGATGCTGGGAAGATTGAAGGCAGAAGGAGAAGGGGATGACAGAGGATGAGATGGCTGGATGGCATCACCAACTCAGTGGACATGAGTTTGAGTGAACTCCAGGAGCTGCTGATGGACAGGGGAGTCTGGTGTGATGCAGTCCATGGGGTCTCAAAGAGTCAGACACGACTGAGCAACTGAACTGAACTGATGCACTATGAACATTCTTGTACATGTTTTCAATAAACACAGGAATATATTTTTGAGGATACATACCTAGGAGTGATATTGTTATGGAATCCAAGCTCGTTCTGCTCACAGTACAACAGACTAATAAACTGAAAGTTGAGTTGTTTTGCCAAGAATAAGGACTTTATTTGGAAAGCCAGCAAACTGAGAAGGTGGTGAAACTGTGTCCCAAAGAACCATCTTCCCTGAGTTAGAATTCAAGTTCTTTTACACTAAAAAGGGGAGGGAGTAAAGTCAAACACTTCCTGGTTCCCATCAGCTTCCAGAGAGGATATGTTCATTTCTTCCTCTCTGCAGTCATTCACAGGTGGGCCAGGTCAAAATGTTTCCTGTTAGCTAAATAAAGGTATTTTAGCTTAATGCTCATTACCTGGGAGGCCTGGCTTTTGGAGATGGGCCATTATGTGTAATTTAAGTTTATAGGTAACATCCCTTTAGTGATTAACTTAAAATACAGAGCCTCTTCCCTATTACAGTATTCCTGGGTTATAGGATTTACATATGTTCAGCTTTACAATAATTTTCCAGATACTTTTCCGAAATGGATGTACCAATTCATTCTTCCACTGTTGAGAGTTCTGGATGTTCTGTATTTTTTGTCTTTCCATTTTACTCACTGTGTTGGATGTATGTCCCATAGTGGCTTAAATTTTTATTTTCTGATGGCTAATGAAGTTGAATATCTTTTCTTGTTACTGTCCATTGATTATCCTCTTTCACTGGATGCCTTTTCAGGTTTTTTGCCCATTTTTAACCTTCATCTTCTTGTTTGATTTGTGGGAATTCCTTATACATTATGAATAAAGTCCTTTATCAGATGTGTGTTACAAATACCTTCACCCACTCTATGGGCTGCCCTTTTACTGACTGATACACTTTAATGAACAGATGATCTAATGCTAGTAGTTCAGTTTACCTTTTTTTCCTCTTTTTTCAGAACTTCTGTTTTGGTTTAAGGAATCATTGCCTACCCCAGGTTTCTGAAGATAAAAACTCTTTTTTTCACAAATCTACAACCCACCTAAAAAATGACTTTTACATATGGTGTGACATGCAGTGAAAGTCCATTTTCCCATATGTTTACATACCTACCCTGGTACCGTTATTGAAACCATTTTTCTCTGCTGTGCTGCAAGGTAACATTTGAGATAAAGCAGGTGATTGTATATGTGAAGGTCTGATTTGAAGTGCATCTGTCCTTAATACAAGATGACCATAGTTTTATAAGTCATATCATGCGGTATAAGTCCTCCAGCTTCGTTTTTCTTCTTATGATTTGTCTTTGCTATTTTCAGCCTTTACATTTCTACATAAATTAATGTGTATATATGCTATATAGAATAATTATATATAATCTACATGTTAATTAATCTAGAGATCAAGTGAGAGAAAATTTGTATCTTTGCAATATTAAATTGCCTAATCAATGAACATGAGATGTTCCTTAACTCTTTCACAAATATTTTTTAATTTTCAAAGTAAGGGTCTTGAACATTATTCATTAGATTATGCATTTTTTGTATTTTGTTATATTGTAAAGAAATGCTCTTAAAATGCCAGCATCAGCTGAGATATAGAAATACAGTTTATTGTTATTTATTAATCTTGTATTCTAAACCTTTCTAAATTTATTTATAAACTCTAGTAGCTTGTAGAATTTTTTTGGACTTTCTAGGTCCATAATCTATAAAAAACAAAGAATGATAGTTTTAGTTTTTCCTTTCCAATTGAGTGGGGGTAGGTTCTTTTTGTCTTGCTACATTGTGTAGGTCTTCCAGGAAATTTTTTAATTGGAGAGTTAATAGCAGATATCCTCAACTAATTTCAATCTCAGAGGGAATGTACTATCTCATGAGTAAATATGATATTAGCTGTAGCTTCTTTGTAGATACTATAATACATACGAGATTAAGGTAGTTACCTTCCATTCCCAGTTTGCTAAGTTTTTATCTTTCATAAATGATGTTGAAAGTTATCAAATGCTTTTTCTTTATCCTTTAAAGTGATTGTGTGATTTTCCTCTTTTTTTCTGTACATTGGTGGGTTATATTGATTGATTTTCAAATGGTTACTCACTCGTACATTCCTGGAGTAAATCTCAAACCTCATTTAGTTATGGTATCTTTGCTTTTGTGTGTCACTAAATTTGATTTGCTAGTGTTTTGATTAGGATTTTGACATCTATGTTCATGAGAAATATTAATCTTTTATTTCCTGTAATGTTCACATTAGCTTTTAATATGAAGATTAGTCTAGCCTCAAAAAAAGAGTTGTAAAGTCTATCCTCTGTTTCTATTCTGTGGAGGAATGTCTACAAGATTGATGTTATAACTTTTTTAAATGATTGGAAAAATTCACTCTGAAACCACATGATCATGTGGCTGTGTTTTGTGTGTGTTTTAAAATTACAGACTCGATTTCTTTTAAGAGATTTTGAACTATTTAGAATCTCTGTTTCTTCTTATGTCATTTTGAAATGGTTTTGAAGAATTTGTCTATTTTATCTAAATTCTCAGATGTTTATGTTAGCTCATATTATTTTTTTAATGTCAATAGGGTCTGTGATGATGGCCCATTTTTTTCTTTTTCAGAAAATATTTATTAGTTTATTTGACTGCACCCTTTCTCAGTTGTGGTGCCCAGCTCCTTCCATCTTCATTGCAGCATGCGAGGTCTTCTAGCTGTGGCTTGTGAATGCTTAGCCATGGCAAGTGGGATCTAGTTCCCGGACCAGGGTTGAACCCACCCCTCCTACAGTGGGAGAACAAGTTTCAGCCACTGGGCCATCAGGGAAGTCCTAATGGTCCCCTTTTCATTTCCAGTGTTGTTACTTTGAAATTTCCTCTGTTTTCATTAATAATGTTGCTAAGGACATGTGAATCTTATTAATCTATTCCAGGAACCTATCTTGGTCTTCATTGGCTTTTCCTTGGTACCTTTATTTCCTGTTTCATTAACTTCTACTCTTTATTTTTATTCCTTCTGTCCTTTTCATTTGGGTTAGATGTGCTGTTCTTTCTTCTGGCTTCATGAAATGGAAGTTCTTTGGCAGTATGCTATAATGTTGTAAATGCTATAAAACCATAAATGTCTTTCTGTGCAGTGTTTTGGGCTTCCCTGATAGCTCAGTTGGTAAAAAATCCACCTGCAATGCAGGAGACCCTGGTTCAATTTCTGGGTCGGGAAGATCCACTAGAGAAGGGATAGGCTACCCACTCCAGTATTCTTGGGCTTCCCTTTTGGCTCAGCTGATAAAGAATCCACCTGCAATGTGGGAGACCTGGGCTCACTCCCTTGATTGGGAAGACTCCCTGGAGAAAGGAAAAGGCAGTATTCTGGCCTGGAGAATTCCATGCACTGTGTAGTCCATGGGGTTGCAAAGAGTCGGACACGACTGAGCGACTTTCACTTTCACTGATGAGGGATCCTCATTGGGCCATTCTCACCTTGTTTTGTGCTGAGGCTGAGGTGACCACCCCAAAAAAGGAATATCAGGCCAGGATCACCAGGCCTCCATGGGGGGCGGGGGTATCCAGTTTTGACTGGAGTCCAGTAGTGGGTTAACTGAAACTTTTCCAATGGGGTGAACATGGCAGTCATGTCATGGGGGTGACAAGTCTGAAAGAGATACCTGTTGGGTGGATGCCACCTCCCCCTGCCAGAGGTTCCAGTCAGCAAAAGCATTGATCACAGACTCTTAGAACTCAAAGGGACACTGGGATTGTAGGGCCCCAAACTAGCTAATGTACTAGAATTTGCTGGACTACTTCCAACTTAGCCTGATGGGCTGGCTCCGTAGGGGAAGCTGGTTTGCAAGTTGGAGGTCATAAAGGACCAACTAGAATGCCCAGGTGAGGCATATTGCATCTAACTCAGAACCCAAGTAGGAGCCCTCTTTTGGCAGTGGATTGTGATGGCTGAAGAGACTGCACTTTTCCTTGACCACCAGAGAGATTGATCACTGCAAATCCCCAGCAGCATCCCAAGAAACTTGACTTCACAAGGATGCTCTTAAATTTTGTTGGGACTTTTCAGCCACCCAGCTGGCTGAGGTATGATATCACAGAGTCCAGGCCCCGAGGCTGAGCTTCTGATGTGCAAGTCAGCAGTTATCGTCTACAAGGTGAAAGCTTGGACCCCTTGAGTAGAGGCCTCCTGTGCAACCCTGACTCACTCACCAGGAGTAAATGGCAGGAGCATTTTCCCCATTCTTCTCAACCTGCAGCTCTTCTGATCAGAATAATCCCCTTTGGCATTTATGGGATGGGACATCCATGCATGTGAACTTAATTCCTATCGTACATTCAAGTTCAGAAGCAGCAAGTCTGCACTGGATTGGACTCAGGGGCACTGCACACAGAATTCCACGAGCTACCATTCCCCACTGTGAGCATACCCAGCTCATGTTAGTTGAGCTCAGAGGCCACTTCCCTTGTGTCTGGGTAGGATGGTAACTTTGGCACCTTTTTCCAACAGAACCAGAGAGACCTGGGCCTCATCTCTATTACCTTTCATGAAAGCAGCTGATGTTGGGGAAGAGAGGTAGGCAGAGACCAGCAGGTGCAGAGGGAGAGAGCCAGGTGCAGTTACTTTCATATCTGAGTTCTTTTGCAGTTAAGTCAAATGAATTTCTCATGATCTGGCCCACCAGAAACCCTATATCAATTTGGGGGCCTCCTTGGAATCAGACAGGAGGGAAGTGAGCATCAGCCCCATTCAGCCCTACTCTTACTGCTTCACCTCTAAACAACTGTTAATAGATAAGATAGTTGGGCCGTTACTCACTGGCCCTTTGCCCATCACCTGGGTAAGAGAGTTCCCCACAGAATCCTGGGACATCTGTTTCTACCTCCTGACCTGGCCTCCTGACCCCATGTCCTGTCTCTTTGAGAAGCCCAGTCTCTACTGGAATCCTGTCTCCATCTTTAAAAACTATTCAGAACTGTGACGATCCTACTCTGGAAGCTGGTTAGTCAGCCCAACATAGGTTCATGAATGCTGGCAGAAGATACGAGATTTCTGAGTCAGAGACAGAAGACTTTATCATTCACAGTACATCAGGCAGCATGAACTCCATGTTTATGTCAGTTTCCCTTGCCCTCCAACCCCCGTAGGTGATGCAGAAGCAGGGGTGGGAGATACTGTGCACATAGTGGATTTGTTTCACTGTTTAGAACCCCAACCCCCAACACGGTCAAGTCGATGGAAAATATGACTACTAAATATGTTATGGGCTTCTCTGGTGGCTCAGATGGTAAAGAATCTGCCTGCAATGCAGGAGACCAGGGTTTGATCCCTGGGTCAGGAAGATTCCCCGGGAGAAGGGAATGGCTACCCACTCTTGTATTCTTGCCTGGATAACTTCATGGACAGAGGAGCCTAGTGGGCTACAGTTCATGTAGTTGCAAAGAGTCAGACACAGTTGATAAACTAACACACACACACACACACACACACACACATGTGTTGTACACCTAAGATTTATCCTAAAATACATGTAAAGCAAAAATTGAGACTCAAAAGAAAAACAGACACATCTAAAATCAAAATTGGAAATTTTACTAGAATTTTCTTGATAAATGATAGACTAAATAGTCAAAAAAAAAAACCAGTAGGGATTAGATGAAGATAAATAAAAAACTTAACCTAACTTACATACATACCACATGGTACCTACCAATTGCAGAATAAATATATATTCTTTTCAAGTAAGAAATTTTCCAAATTGACCACATGGTGGGCCATAAAGATTGTATCAATAAATTTCAAAACATTTGAAATCATTCACACATAGTAAATATCTGACCTTACCATACAGTGAAATATCCCTCTTTATTTTATGCCTTAATAATGTTTACTTCATCCAGTATCAAAGTTTACCAGCTTTACTTTTGCTTATTTTTTGAATAATATTCTTTTTCGGCCTCAGTTCAGTTCAGTTCAGTCTCTCAGTCGTGTCCGACTCTTTGCGACCCCATGAATTGCAGCACACCAGGCCTCCCTGTCCATCACCAACTCCCGGAGCTCACTCAGACTCGCATCCATCAAGTCCATGATGCCATCCAGCCATCTCATCCTCTGTCGTCCCCTTCTCCTGCCCCCAATCCCTCCCAGCATCAAAGTCTTTTCCAATGAGTCAACTCTTCGCATGAGGTGGCCAAAGTACTGGAGCTTCAGCTTTAGCATCATTCCTTCCAAAGAAATCCCAGGGTTGATCTCCTTCAGAATGGATTGGTTGAATCTCCTTGCAGTCCAAGGGACTCTCAAGAGTCTTCTCCAATACCACATTTCAAAAGCATTAATTCTTCGGCGCTCAGCCTTCTTCACAGTCCAATTCTCACATCCATACATGACCACAGGAAAAACCATATCCTTGACTAGATGGACCTTAGTCAGCAAAGTAATGTCTCTGCTTTTGAATATGCTGTCTAGGTTGGTCATAACTTTTCTTCCAAGGAGTAAGCGTCTTTTAATTTCATGGCTGCAATCACCATGTGCAGTGATTTTGGAGCCCCAAAAAATAAACTGTCAAATTTCTGTACCATCATATTTATAGTTTCTTTTATAAACATCCTTTAGTTGGTTTTGAAAGCAGGCTGATAATGTATTATTTTATAGTGTCTTTTAATTGAACTCGGGCTTCCCTGGTGGCCCAGTGATAAAGAATCCATCTGCCAATGTAGGAGACGCAAGTTCAATCCCTGGGTCAGGAAGGTCCCCTGGAGAAGGAAATGGCAACCCAGTCCCGTATTCTTACCTGGGAAATCCCTTGGAGAGAGGAGCTACAGTCCATAGAGTCTCAAAAAGTCAGACATAACTTAGGGACTAAACAGCAGCAACAACAGCAAATTTAATTGGAATATTTAGTCCAATCACTTTTAATATAAATGCTCTTTTGGTTTAAATCTGTTATCTTGGTGTTTGTTTTTTATTGTATATTTCTTTTTTTTCTCTCATACTGTTTTGAATTATTTAAGAATATTTATCATTTTGTTTTCCCCTCTAATATCCTGTTAGTTATACATTTCTTCTCATTCTTTTTGTGGTTACCTTGTAGTTCACAACATGCATTTTTGAGCTATTAGAATTTATCTTAAGTTAGCACTTTTACCTCTTTCTGCTGTCATATGTTTTTAGTTCTACATATAATTTAACCCAAAAAAACAATCACTAGTACTACTTTGAACAGCCAATATTTACCAATGTATGCAGTGCCTCCCCATTTTTTTGTATACCCTCTTTCCATCAAAGTCATTTTCCTTCTCTCTGGAGATCTGTCTTTAGTATTCCTTACTGTAGATCTGATGGTGATAAATTGTTTCTTTCTATTTATCTGAGGTATAGAATTCTAAGTTGGTAATAATTGCCTTTCTTCAAAACACCTTGCATAGATTATGAAATTGCATTTAATCTATGCATCAATTTAGAGAGAATTCACATCTTCACTGTGTTGCGAATCTTCCAATTTGTGAATATAGTATGTATCTCCAATTGTTTGGGCTTCCCTGGTGGCTCAGAGGTTAAAGTGTCTGCCTGCAATGCAGGAGACTTGGGTTTGATCCCTGAGTCGGGAAGATCCCCTGGAGAAGGAAATGACAACCCACTCCAGTACTCTTGCCTGGAGAATCCCATGGACGGAGGAGCCTGGTGGGCTACAGTCCACGGGATCACAAAGAGTCGGACACGACTGAGAGACTTCACTTTCACTTTTCTTTCCAATTATTTAGATCTTCCTTGATTTATTTTATCAGCATTTTCTAGTTTTTAGCATACAGTACTGAAGATATATGTTTCCTCGCTTCTTGAATTCATACATTTATAGGTTTTGTTTGTTTGTTTTTTGCTTGTTTGTTTTACAAAATTGGGGAAGTTTTCAGTAATTATTTCTTTGGATACTTTTTTCAGCTTCACCCTATTTCTTCTCTCCTATGGGACTCTGATCACATGATCTTTTTTATTTATTTTCTGTCTATTATTCAGCTTCTTTAATTTCTATGTTATACCTGGTCATTCACAGATTCTTTCTTCTCTTCATTCTGCTGTTAAACACATCCATTGAGGTTTTTTCATCAGCTGTTGCATTATTTTAGTTCAAAAATCCTCATTTGGTTTTTCTTTGTATCTTCTTTTTTATTGTTGTTGAGGCTTATTTTTTTTTTGACTGACATTTTTCTATTTTTTTCCATTTGTTTTGAGCCTGTTTATAATTGTTTGTTGAAGCATTTTCATAATGCCTCCTTTAAAATCTCTCAGATAATTCTAACATCTGTATCATCTGTGTTGGTGTTGGTTAGTTGTCTTTCCACTTTCCATTTGAGGTCTTCCTGATTCTTGGTGCAAATAGCTTTCAATTAAAATTTTTATATTTGGGGTATTAAGTTATAAGACTCTGAATCTTATTTAAATCTTATGTTTTAACAGCCTTTCTCTGACACCATTCCACTAGGTGTGATATACCATTACTAGTAGGAGTGGACATACAGGTTTTTTATTTAATTGGGGTATGATTGCTTTATAATCTCGTGCTGGTTTCTGCTATACAGCAATACAAATCAGCCATATATCTCCCTTCCCTCTGAAGCTTACCACCCACACCCTCATCTTAGGCCTCTACGTTTGTCACAGAGCATCAGGCTGGGCTCCCTATGTTATATAGTAGCTTCCCACTAGCTATCTATTTCACACATGGTAGTGTTCGCCAGTCCCATTTTTCTAGAGTTCATATATGTGGATTAATATGCGATATTTGTGTTGCATGTACAGGTTTTCCATGCTGCCTCTGCTGACACCTAATGTGGGATGAACTTCTTGGTACTGCTGGATGGTGGTGGAGGACCTCATCACCTTCTGATGAGGGTGAAAGTCCAGGCTCCCCATGTGTTCTCAACTGGGGTGGGGGTGGTGGGGGTGGACTCCTCATTACCATCCAGCAGGGTTGAAGTCCTGACTCCACACCACCTGGCAGTGGGGGAGGGGTGGGGGTGATTCATTGCAGCCTGGCAAGGATGAAGTCTCTGCTCCCCACCCTGCTAGTTGAGTGGTAGGAGGGCTACAGTTCATTCTACAGATACAGCTGGAATAGAGTGGCTTTTTCTAAGCTGTGGCTGTCTGGCTCACCTGACCCTCTCCTGGTATTCTGTCTAGAGAGAGCATGATTTTTTTTTTAATGATTTCCATTATTTCCAGATTGTCGCCTTCTCTAGCATCTAATCTGGAGTTTGTGAGCCAAAGAGGAAGCCAGGGCACTTAGCACCAGGTTGAGCTCAGGTCTTGAGTTTCTTAACCAGTCTGCCTTCTCTCCACCTTTCAGTCTGCCCATGCTGCTTCATACATCATGTCCAGGGGTTTTTGTTGTACTTAGAAACAGTAGGGGGAGAAGACGTCTACTCTTTTTCCTGGAAGCAAAAGTCTCCAGATGTGTTAATGAAATTTAACATGACTCTACCAAAATACCTACAATGGTTTTGATATATAAAATTAAATGTAGTCAGAGAGAAAAAGACAAATATCACATGATATCACTGATATGTGGAATCAAAAAAATGATTGTGAGTGAGTGAAATTGCTCAGTCGTGTCTGACTCTTTGTGACCCCATGGACTGTAGCCCACCAGGCTCCTCTGTCCATGGGATTTTCCAGGTAAGAATACTAGAATGGGTTGCCATTTCCTTCTCCAAAAAAAAAAAAGGATACAAAGAACTTATTTACAAAACAGAAATAGACCTACAGACACAGAAAAAACAAATTTATAGTTACCAAAGGGAAAAGAGGGGGATAAATTAGGAGTTTGGGAATAATAAATACACATTACTATGTGTAAAATAGATGAACAATAAAGACCCACTGTATAACACAGGAAAATATATTCAATATCTTGTAATAACCTATACTGGAAAATAATCTGAAAAACAATAGGTGTATGTAAGTATGTATAACTGAACCACCTTGCTGTATACTAGGAGCATTGTGCAGCAACTATACATCAATTTAAAAAATTAAATTAAATCATACTATCAAAGATATGTATGCATCAACAAAGAATGACTTTTTAAATAACTTTTGGGAAGAGAAATTGTGTTCAAGGGAATTACACAGAAATTTTATATTTTGTGTAAGATATGTTCCCAGATTCAAGGTGAGAAGGCTTTAATCCTGAGTTGCTTGCTAACTGATGGAAGGATTTGGCTCTTTTCTGTCTTAAAAGAAAAACATCCATATTTTGTCTGAGCATAAGTAGCAATCACGCTGGTGGCCCAGTGGTAAAGAATCCACCTGCCAGTGCAGGAGCCGCAGCAGACTCGGGTTCGATCCCTGGGCCAGGAAGTTCATCTGAAGGAGGAAATGGCAACCCACTCCAATATTCTTCCCTGGAAAATCCCATGGACAGAGAAGCCAGCAGGCTACAGTCCACGGGGCTGCAAAATCGAACACGACTGACCAACTGGGCACACACAGCCGTAGCCCTCCGCCTGAAGTTCTCTAGAATCCTCTAGAAAGTCATCCACTGATATTAAAGCTTACCTAGCAAGCATCCGTGTTTGTCCTGGGATTCTAAACATGAGCTTCTGTTCCAGGTCGCCTGAACTGGTGGTCCACCGTGTGCACGAGCTGTAAACGGCTTCTTCCTTTGGCCACGACAGGGGACGGGAACTGCCTTTTACATGCTGCCTCACTGGGTAAGCCCTGCAGTGTAGACAGAGGGTGGCAGTATCCAGGCCTTCTCTGTTCATCATTAGAGAACCTCTTACGCTAAGTAGAGCCACGTGCATCACTGTCAACTGAAAAGATCCCCAAGGGATGGAGCCAACACCCCCCACCCTTCTTGTCAAGCAGCTGGCAGGCTTGGTGGAGGCATAGAGCACCCATGAGAAAAGATCTGTCCTGATAGAAGGAGGCCTGAGCAGACCTGCATGGATGGGCAGTAGACATCAGGGTCTAGAGCAATCAAAGAGGACTTCCTGGAGGAGCTGAGATTTTCCTGAGGCTTGAAGAACTTGAAGGAATATAAATAGGACCTTCCAGGAGGGAGAACACATGGATAAAGTGGAAAGTCGGGAGTTAACAGGGTGTTTGGGATCCGGGCTGAGCCCTGTTGAGCTTGAGCAGAAAGTCTGGGGGGCCAGTGAGTGAGGCTGGGTAGATCTGGAGCCACCACGCTGACTGCAGCTGATGCACTTAGGCTGACAAAAAGACAGACATGGGTAAGTGACACAGCGGTCAGCACAGTCAGGATATACTGCAGAGAGGTCAGCAAACTCCTCCAACAGAGATGTGAGCTTCCTGGTTGCAATGCATGGCTGTGGGTGGCAGTGCTTGGATGGCAGAAGGTCACAGCACACTTTCTGGAAGATCATGTAGCCCCTCTGGACCCAGGCTTACGTACACATGCGGGACTGGATTTGTGCCAAGGACCCCAGCACCAGAGCTGGTGGCGCCTTATTATTCCTGCAGTCTGAGGACCCTCTCCAGGGATGGGCCCCTCCAACAAGAATATGGTCCTTGTTGATCAAACTCACCTCCCCAGGTAAACATGACCTTAACTCAGTGCCGTGACCCAGAGCAAGGATGCCCCAGCCCTTACTTCAGACCTGTAGTGAGAGGTCTGTTCTGTAAGAAGTAGGCTGAGCTGAGCCCAAAAAGTTTTCGAGGGAAACGCAGGGCGTCTGGGACAGGCCCCGAGATACCCAGAGGAGGATGGAGCCCAAGTGCAAAGGAAACATTCCATGTTCTTTAGGCTTGACAAAGGGTGATAGGGAAAACAAGGGCACCCACCCACCTGCCCCCTTTCTGTCTCAGTATTAACTCATTCCTGTCTGTTGACTCCCCATTCAGCATAGTAAAATAACAATCAGCAATTCCACTGCCCAGCGATGTCTGCTTTCAATATTCTGGTATATTATCTTCCACACTTTTGTTTATACTTCCAGTGAAATTAGGATCTCACGGTGTTCACAGTTTGGAATCCAGTATTTTCCCCTTAAAATTGTAAATTGAATTTTTCATGCTATTCCTTCAAAAACATGTTTTCCTAGTTGTGTCTTATTCATCATAAAATATTCAGTATCCTTATCTTATGGAACTTATTTCACCTTATTTTGTATCAAACCTAGAGAAAAATTACAAAAGAAGACATCTCTCCTCTTTGCAAAGTCTCGGGCACAGGAATGCCTTTGTCCTGCTAACACTCAGTGTACACAGGCACTGCCCCCGTCATGACCACAGGTGGACAAGGCCGCAAGCCAGGTGATCACACGCCGCCATGGTCCTGACTGACGGCAGGTGTTTCTCACAGTTCTGCCTGGGAGGAGAAAGCCTCCTGCAGGTGGCCCTTGCTCTAGCTGTAAGAGAGCCTGGGCCGAGACTGAAGCTAGGACCCACAGCCAGTTGACTCTTTTCTCCCAGTACTTCGTTTCTCCTTGGTACACAAATTGCTAAACTATGTACAAGCAAGTACATAGTGGCCATTCTGCACTCACCAGCAGTGCTTCCTGTACCTGCTGACCTGCCTGGCATTGGCCTATGGTGTGGGACACACATAGAAATGACAGTAATCCTGGGGTCAGGCTTGTGGGCAAACGTGTGGGACAAGGAGATTCTCTGCACAAGAGACCCAGACAAGGAGCCATGACGAGTAGACTGGACCCAGGACTTGCCCTTCCTGGGAGGAGGCTGCAGGCAGGTCGGAGGGATGAGAAAGCTCAGCTCGGCCTGTTCATAAAAGGAGCATTGATGGCCATCTTCCTCCGTCTGTAGAAAAAGACTACAGAGAAAAGACAACCGGAAAGCCCATGGCAGCCCCGTGATCACATCTTTGCACAAAAGGATGCACAGCCAGACTGAGCCTTTGACCCTCAGTCAGTGTGGGTCACTGCTCTTGGAAAGCTCAGGGTCCCAGCTCACTTCAAGGCCCACCTTTCCACTCTCCACTTCACCCCTTCCATCCCAACTGCAGACATCTTCCCCTCCGTAGTACGCCACATGGGCCCCCACAGTGTTGGCCCTGGCCTTTTCCTCCACCTAGGATGGTAACTCAGTCCTGTCCCTAACCACTCATGTCTTTGCCCCAAGTCTCCACTCACACTGTGACCAAACCACTCAGCACTCTGTCCTCTTAGCCTGCTTCATCTCCCTTTACATTGCCACTGCCTGCAACATAGTGTGTGACATGTTAATTCGATGGCTGCCTTCCCTCCCTTCCCCTCAGTGTGGACTCCGTGAGATTTTAGGAATTTAGTCTGTCCTAGTTGCTGCTGTGGGTATTCCCATCACTTAGAATGGTGCCTCACCCTTACTGTGAAATAAGTATGAAATTAAGTGGAATTAATAGTATTCAGTTAAACAAATGAACAAATGAATGAATAAACTTCCTAGTCTCTCCCTGTAGCCAGAGCTGTATCTCTCATGGCACTTCTTCCACTGATTGGGTTTCTTGACCACTTCTGAGCTTCCCCAAGGATGGACTCAGAGATGCTGGGTTGTTCTTATGACCCCTGGGGCCAGGTGGGGCACTTCCCTCAGAAGCAGGTGCTCTCCCGGGGCCCAGATGTGTGCAGAGATGCCTCAGGGCTACAGATATTGGATGCAGCAGACCCTCCATGAAACTGGGCTCTGACTGCCATCCTGGCTTGGGGCCCTGCATGAGGATACATCATCCACTGTCCCCACAGGCTCCCTCCCACTCCAACACAAGGTCAGACCACAAACATTACATCCCTCAGAACAAACCTTGAGAGGTTGAGGGCAGCCTGCGAAGGGCCCCCAAGACTCAGTAAAATGGCTGTTGCTTTAAGAATGGGCTGTGCTCCTTCATTCCCTGCCTGCATCTGCAGGAAACATCAGGAGGGAGGGCAGAGGGGAGCTGCTTGCTAATCGAGAGAACTGAGTGTCTCGCTTCAGCATTATCTGCTCACACAGCTGTGGGGGCCAGGGCTGGTAGGTGGTGGTGGTCTCAGCTCCTCCTGTTTTGCCCCTTCCTCACATATTTTCTTGTGGCTCAGATGATAAAGAATCTACCTGCAGTGCAGGGGACCTGAGTTCGATCCTGGGGTCAGGAAGATCCCCTGGAGAAGGGAATGGCTGTGCACTCCAGTTTCTTATCTGGAGAATTCCATGGACAGAGGAGCCTGGCGGGTTACAGTCCATGGCGTCACAAAAAGTCGGACACAACTGAGCAGCTAACACATTCACTTTACTTTCACATCTTTCCTCTCTCCTCTACTCCTCACGGGCCTCCTGGCTGCAGGAATGTGGGGGTTTCACGACCGGGACCTGGTTTTGCGGAAAGCTCTCTACACCATGATGAGGACAGGGGCTGAGAGGGAGGCCCTGAAGCGAAGGTGGAGGTGGCAGCAGACACAGCAGAACAAGGAGGTGGGTACCTGTCAGCATGGCAGAGCCGGGACCATACCAGGGCGCAGCCAAGGCCAAGATGCGGTCCTATTTGGGGCCCCAGTATCAAGTCTGTCTTATGAGATGGGCAGCAATGGCTCCATCCCCTATTCAAACCCACTAAAGAGGAACCCATTCCAGCAGCCAGCCCCTGCCTACAGTGACCAGACATGCAGTCCCCTCACCTGTCCTGGTGTAATTATGAAAACCACCCACCCTCACTCACAAGGCTGTCCCAAGCTGAACGGTGAGTCAGAGAGTCCCCTGTGAGGTCCCTGCTGGTGCAGCCACTGATTGGCCCTGGCATGGCCCCAGCCCCAGGGTGTGTGCTCAGTCCAAAGAGAATGTGTATCCCAGAACCTTAGTAAGCACTGGCCCTTTGCTGGCCTGGCAGCCCTTAAAGATGGGTCTGCCCGGGTCCCTGCACACAGGTCAGTGGTCGGCACCCAGCCCAGTATGTGTGTGGGTTGCATTCGATCGCTCTAACCCCTGAGAATGGCCACTGTTGCTGAGTGCACTTCCAACATCATAGAGGTTAGAGATTGGGGGTTCTGAACAAATTCTGTCCAGAGCAAGTGCTGATGGCCCTTGGCCACTAACAATGCTCACCCCAGGCTGACCAAGCCGGGAAGTCGGGCTCTCAGCCAGACTGATGTGGGTGCAGGGGTGAAGCGGTGGACGCCTCCTAACCCCACCCCCCTTTGTGCCAGTCAGGGCTGGTGTCACGGAGGAGGAGTGGGAGCGGGAATGGACAGAGCTGCTGAAGCTGGCCTCCAGCGAGCCACGCACACACTTCAGCAAGAACGGCGGCTCGGGCGGGGGGTAAGTGCTGCCCCAGCCCTCCCCCTGACGGCCTGGGAAGTGATGGGGGTGACACAAGGACGACTCCTGCCTTCAGATCTTAGATTCTACCAATGATGCAGGGCAGGTGGGGGGGATGACAGGACCCTGCCGGATGTTTGGAAGAAAGTGTACCCAGTCACCGTGTGCATCTCATGAGCTCAAGCATGCCCCCTGCATTGCAGAGAGGGACTCACTGTCCAGCCAGCCTGGGGACGGCCCAAGCTGCCCACGCACTCACCAGGCTCTGAAGCTTCAGAGTGCTGCTGGAATCCTAACCCCAGGGCCACCAGGCAACGGTGGTGGTCTTTTTAAGTAACCTCCATAAAACTTGGCCCGGCAGGGTTCCGGAGCAGGTAAGCATCATGCTGGAGCCTGGCCCCTGATGAGTGACACGTACAGCACCACTCCTGCCCAGACCCTGGCCCTCCGGCCCCAGGACAGATGGGAACAGACCCTGCACTGCTGCTCCCAGCATGGACCCTGGCCCAGCAGTTTTTCCCAGAAAGAACCAGGTTAAACATCTGAAGAGGTCGGAAGCGAGCAAGGGACAGATTCAAGGATGCACTTGACCAACCTCCTGCCTTCTTTCCACAAGACTCGCAGTAGCCAATCCCAAGGCTCACTGGCGGAGCCCCAGCAGGAGACCCTGGAGGCAGGGAGGCGTGTCCACGACTCAGAGAGAAGGGTGGAGACCAGGTTGGGGTCCAGGCAGGGCAAACCACCAGCCAGAGAGCCGTCATGGATAGGCTGTTTAGAACTGGTGGCCACAGGTAGGACGCTCTTCGAGACCCCAGGAAGGCAAGACCAGCATGAGCTCTCTGCCGAGTTCAGGTGCGTGAGAAAGCCTGAATGGAAACTGTACCAGTAGTTGCAGATGCGGTGAGCACTGTGAGAGCCGAGGCGGGCGGAGGCGGGGGCTTCCGCGCAGGCGCACTCAGAGCTACAGGATCCATTCTTTCCCATGCTCCTACTCGCAAATCACAACATGCCTGTTTCTTGTGGCTAAAGCAAGAGAAAGCAGACACTCTGTGCTACTTACTGCACCTCCAGAGACCTGTGAAGTACTACCTCCAAAAGGGCTGCTGCTGGAGTTTGCAGTCCCCTCCAGCAGAGATGAAAGCTTGCCCATCACCAGAGCTGCTAGTGGGGCCATGGGTAAAGGGCTGGTCCCCAGAAGGAAAAGGAAGACATGGAAGAGAGAGGAAAATAACTCCACCGCAAGTCATGCGGGTCTGCATGGAAACGAGTGTCGGAGTGAAGTTGCCCATCACCACCTGGCAGGTGCAGCCCCAACCCCCGCTACGGACACTCTGGGGGAAGAGGGTGTGTGTGCAGTGGGAGGAATCCATTACTTGAAAAACAGCTGGTAAAAGCTATGAAAGCAGTTAGTCACGACCTCTGGGTGCTTCATCTGGTTCAATGGCAACTGAGAACTAAGAAAGGGGTCTTCCTGGTGGATCCCAACCAGACGCCCAGACTCAGATGTCATGGATTAAGAGTCCCAGACTGGGGTGCATGATCTTGGGCATGTCTCCCAAGCTCCTGTAGCATCTTTGTTGTTCAGATGTAAAATGCATTTGGCAGTAAGGCCCCTGCTATGCTGTATCGGTTTTCCGTGAAGGTGGAGTAAACCACACCAAACTGGGTGGCTTAACACAGAGACACTGGATTTGTTCCTGTTCTGCAGTCAGCATTCTGCTCTGGAATTTTCTGGAGCCTGTCCTAGGGCTGCAGCATCTGGCAGTTAGTCTGGGTGGTGCAGGACCCTGCAGGATGGCCTGATTCACAACTCTGGCTCTTGCTGAGCCTCCGTCTAGATTTCATCCTTGAGAAGGCTCAGGACCCTTACAGTATGGATGAGGGCAATAAGAGGGGGCAGCCTACATTGTGGAGGTTCAGCTCAAGCCTCTACTTGCATCACGTTACTAATGTCCCGTGGAAACATTGGCCAAAGCAAGTCCCATGGCTGAGCCAGCCTCTGGGCAGATAGACTCCATCCTTAATAAAAGGAGGGGCAAAGTCCCATTCAGTTCAGTCGCTCAGTCATGTCCAACTCTTTGTGATCCCATGAACTGCAGCACGAAAGGCCTCCCTGTCCATCACCAACTCCCAGAGTCCACCCAGACCCATGTCCATCGTGCCGGTGATGCCATCCAACCATCTCATCCTCTGCCGTCCCCTTCTGCTCCTGCCCTCAATCTTTCCCATCATCAGGGTCTTTTCAAATGAGTCAGCTCTTCGCATCAGGTGGCCGAAGTATTGGAGTTTCAGCTTCAACATCAGTCTCTCCAAACACCCAGGACTGATCTTCTTTATGATGGACTGGTTGGATCTCCTTGCAGTCCAAGGGACTCTCAAGAGTCTTCTCCAACACCACAGTTCAAAAGTATCAATTCTTTGGCACTCAGTCTTCTTTATAGTCCAACTCTCACATTGCAAAGGGACAAACACACAGTAAGAAAGCTCTGTGGCCATCAAAGCAGTTGGCCACATTCTCTGATTCTGTTGGCACTGGCAGTGAAATCATGGGTTTGAAAGTGAAGCTGTTATGGCTATAAACATAATGTTTGTTAAGACATTGTCACATTCAGCCTGTGAGTTGGCATGCCTGCTGCCTATATGGTATGTTGTAAAGGCCTATCCCAAATACCTGAAATGTATGGTTTCCCTGGATTTCCATGGTTCATCTCCCTGTCCATAGTGTAGTGGTTATGACACACTGGCTCATCTGAGTGTCTGATATTCCACCTTTAGAAATTCATTCCTGTGAGTCTTGAAAACGCTGGAGCCTTAGGGGCTTTCAGGAGTCTCTGACTGTAGAGCAAATCCCTTCCATGAGTTTATATGTCCCATGAGTTTACATATACTCTGCACCTTGACCTCCAGATCCTAGACCTGTAGGAATGGAACATAAAAATAGCATATTGTGCTGGGCAGTGAGGATTGAGAAAGAAAGCCATGAACCTCTGCTGGCCACCTACCTGCCTTACATACTACCTAAGTGCCACTGCCTTACACGCTTTATCTCCACTTTATAAGTTAGGCGTCACCCTCCTTTATATGTTGGAAAACTGATGTTCTGAGAGATTAATTGACTTACCTCTGGTTTGTAACTGGTGGAGCTAGGATGCAGACCGAGACCTGTCTGAGTCCAGCACCCTGCAGTTTCCCAGAGAGTACACTATGACAAGTTTTATAGCTTCTTAAGAAAGAGTACACTACAGATAGAATTTTTTGAGTCCTTGCATTCTCTTTATTGTGTCTCACCCTTGATGAATAGTTTGGGTATAAATTCTCTTTAAATTCATGATATGAATGATGTCGTGAAAGGTGTTAAATCAGACAGAAAGCTATCAACTTCCTGGCACTCAGTCAAAGTTTGCTAATTTGGAGTGAAACAATTATATGAGATCCAAAGACTAAATATGTTCGACCAACTTCTTCAGTTCAGTTCAGTCACGCAGTTGTGTCTGACTCTTTGCGACCCCATGAATCGCAGCACACCAGGCCTCCCTGTCCATCACCAGCTCCCGGAGTTCACTCACACACGTCCATTGAGTCGGTGATGCCATCCAGCCGTCGCATCCTCTGTCATCCCCTTCTCCTCCTGCCCTCAATCCCCCCCAGCATTAGAGTCTTTTCCAGTGAGTCAACTCTTTGCATGAGGTGGCCAAAGTACTGGAGTTTCAGCTTCAGCATCATTCCCTCCAAAGAAATCCCAGGGTTGATCTCCCTCAGAATGGACTGGTTGGATCTCCTTGCAGTCCAAGGGACTCTCAAGAGTCTTCTCCAACACCACAGTTCAAAAGTATCAATTCTTTGGCACTCAGTCTTCTTTATAGTCCAACTCTCACATTGCAAAGGGACAAACACACAGTAAGAAAGCTCTGTGGCCATCAAAGCAGTTGGCCACATTCTCTGATTCTGTTGGCACTGGCAGTGAAATCATGGGTTTGAAAGTGAAGCTGTTATGGCTATAAACATAATGTTTGTTAAGACATTGTCACATTCAGCCTGTGAGTTGGCATGCCTGCTGCCTATATGGTATGTTGTAAAGGCCTATCCCAAATACCTGAAATGTATGGTTTCCCTGGATTTCCATGGTTCATCTCCCTGTCCATAGTGTAGTGGTTATGACACACTGGCTCATCTGAGTGTCTGATATTCCACCTTTAGAAATTCATTCCTGTGAGTCTTGAAAACGCTGGAGCCTTAGGGGCTTTCAGGAGTCTCTGACTGTAGAGCAAATCCCTTCCATGAGTTTATATGTCCCATGAGTTTACATATACTCTGCACCTTGACCTCCAGATCCTAGACCTGTAGGAATGGAACATAAAAATAGCATATTGTGCTGGGCAGTGAGGATTGAAGAAAGAAAGCCATGAACCTCTGCTGGCCACCTACCTGCCTTACATACTACCTAAGTGCCACTGCCTTACACGCTTTATCTCCACTTTATAAGTTAGGCGTCACCCTCCTTTATATGTTGGAAAACTGATGTTCTGAGAGATTAATTGACTTACCTCTGGTTTGTAACTGGTGGAGCTAGGATGCAGACCGAGACCTGTCTGAGTCCAGCACCCTGCAGTTTCCCAGAGAGTACACTATGACAAGTTTTATAGCTTCTTAAGAAAGAGTACACTACAGATAGAATTTTTTGAGTCCTTGCATTCTCTTTATTGTGTCTCACCCTTGATGAATAGTTTGGGTATAAATTCTCTTTAAATTCATGATATGAATGATGTCGTGAAAGGTGTTAAATCAGACAGAAAGCTATCAACTTCCTGGCACTCAGTCAAAGTTTGCTAATTTGGAGTGAAACAATTATATGAGATCCAAAGACTAAATATGTTCGACCAACTTCTTCAGTTCAGTTCAGTCACGCAGTTGTGTCTGACTCTTTGCGACCCCATGAATCGCAGCACACCAGGCCTCCCTGTCCATCACCAGCTCCCGGAGTTCACTCACACACGTCCATTGAGTCGGTGATGCCATCCAGCCGTCGCATCCTCTGTCATCCCCTTCTCCTCCTGCCCTCAATCCCCCCCAGCATTAGAGTCTTTTCCAGTGAGTCAACTCTTTGCATGAGGTGGCCAAAGTACTGGAGTTTCAGCTTCAGCATCATTCCCTCCAAAGAAATCCCAGGGTTGATCTCCCTCAGAATGGACTGGTTGGATCTCCTTGCAGTCCAAGGGACTCTCAAGAGTCTTCTCCAACACCACAGTTCAAAAGCATCAATTCTTTGGCGCTCAGCTTTCTTCAGAGTCCAACTCTCACATCCATACATGACCACTGGAAAAACCATAGCCTTGACTAGACGGATCTTTGTTGGCAAAGTAGTGTCTCTGCTTTTCAATATGCTATCTAGGTTGGTCATAACTTCCCTCCAAGGAGTAAGCGTCTTTTAATTTCATGGCTGCAATCGCCACCTGATATATACCTGAATATTTCATTTGAAGCTATTGTAAATGACATATGTATGTGTTTTCATTTGGGTCTGCAATTATTCATTGCTAGTTACTGATGTTTGTGACTTTGTATTCTATGATATTACTAAACTCATATATCAGTGCTAAGAGGTTTTTAGATTCCTTGCGATTTTCTACACAGATATTCATATAATCAGTGAGTAGGGGTAGGTTATTTCTTCCTTTCTAATCTCTATGCCTTTTATTTCTTTTTCTTAGTGCACTAACTAGAATTTCTATTATGATGTTGTGCAGACATGATGAGAGAGGAAACACTTCCCTGGTTATCACTTTTAGTCAGAAATCTTTCATCGGTAAGATATTTGTTATAGATTTTTAGTAGGTATTTTTATCAGATTGAGGAAGTTTCCTTTTTTTTGTTGAGAATTTCTATCATTAATGAATGTTGAATTTTATCAAATACATTCATCAGTTAATATGGTCATGTGGAGTTTTTTCTTCTTTAGACATCAATATGGTAGGTTACATTGGGTGATATTTGAATATTGAACCAGGGATTTCATTGCAGGGAATCACTGCATTCCAGGGTTTAATTCCACTTTCTCTTGGTATATTAAAAGTTTTTCTTTTGTTATTTTAATTTGGCAATATTATGTTGAGAATTTTGGTATCTATTGCCATGGAGGTTATTGAATATAGTTTTCTGTTTATGTACTACTGTCTTTATCTAGTTTGGGTGCCAGTGTGATGCTAGTCTCAGAAACAAGTTGGAGACAATTATCTCTCCTTTAGGGCTTCCCAGTGGCTTTAGTGGTAAAAGAATCCACCTGCAAGTGGAGGGGACCTAAGAGACGCAGGTTCAGTCCCTGGGTTGTAAAGATCCCCAGGAGAAAGGAATGGCACCCCATTCCAGTATTCTTGTCTGGAAAGTTCTATGGGCAGAGGAGCCTGGTGGGCTATAGTCCATGGGATTGCAAGGAGTTGGATATGACTGAGCATGCCTGTGTGTATGTACATGCACACACACACACACCCACACACACACACACAGGCACCCCTCTATTTTTTCCAGTAAATTGTATATAATTGGTGATGTTTTTTCTTTAAATGTTTGGTAGATTCACAAAATCTGTGAATTCATCTGTAATCAGATATTGCCTTTACAGAAGTGTATTAACTATAAATTCAGCTTCTTTAACAGTTGTAGAAAATAGAAATGAGTAATTTTGGGTAGCTGTTGTTTTGAGAAATTGTTCCATTTCATCAAAGTTGTTGAATTTATGTGCATAGTATTGTTTATAATTTTCCCTTTTGTAACTTAATACCTCAGGGCGACTTTAGTGATATGCCCTTTCTTTTCAGATTCAGCAGTTAGCGTCTTTTCTTCTTTCTCTCTCTCTCTTTTTTTTTTTTTTTTGATCTGCATTGTTAAAGTTCTGTCAATTTTATTGATCATTTAAAAGAACCAATTTTGGCTTAACTGCTTGTCCCTGTTGGTTTTTAGATTTAAATTTCATTGATTTCTTCTTATCTTTAGAGTTTCTGCTCATTCTGTTTGCTTTAGGTATATTGCATTAATTTTTCTACTTTATTCAAGTGAAAGTTTAGATTATTGATCTGAGATTTTTTTTGTAATATATGTATTTGAGGACTATAAATTTCCCTCTTAAGAGCTGCTTAGCTGCATATAACAAACGTTGATAGGTTGTGTTTTTATTTTCATTGTTTAAGATATTTTCTAATTTCCCTTGAGATTTCCTCTTTGACTACTGAGTTATTTAAAAGCCTGTTGTGTAACATGGCTTTGTTGTCTTTCTTTACTAATTCTAGTTTAATTGCATTATGATCTGAGAACATAATTGGTCTGATTTAAATTATTTAAAACGCCTTCAGTTTTGTGAAGGAGTGAGCGTATTGTCTGTCTTTGTGAATACTCCCTGTGCGTTTTAAAAAGATGTATATTCTGTACTTGTTGGATAAAGTGTTCTGTTGCTGTCAGTTAGAGCCGGTTGATTGATGGTTTTGTTCAGATTTTTTATATCCTTGCTGATTTTCTATCTGTTTGTTCTTTCAGCTACAGAGAGAGAAGTTTAGAGCCCTGTAGTTATACTTATGGCTGTTTCTATTTCTGTCTTCAGTTTTGTCAGTTTTTTCTTCTAAGTATTTTGAAGTCTTATTGTTAAATCCACATTCATTTAGGACTATTCCACCTTCTTTCTGAATTTATCCTTTGATCATTGTATAATATGTCTTTTTACTGGGGCAGTTTTCTTTGGTCTGAAGTCTACTTTGCCTTATATTGATAAAGCTTCTTAAAACTGATCTTGATTAAAATTTTTATGATCTGTCACTTTCCATCCTTTTATCTTTAACCTACCTGTATCATTATATTTGCAGTGAGTTTCTTTAACACAGCAAATAGGTATTATTGATTGTAACAGTTTCTCTCTATTAACTGCTACATTTATATAATCTGTATTTTTTTTTTTTACTTTATTTTACTTTACAATACTGTATTGGTTTTGCCATACATTAACATGAATCCGCCACGGGTGTACATGAGTTCCCAATCCTGAACCCCTCTCCCACCTCCCCCCCCATATCATCTCTCTGGATCATCCCTGTGCACCAGCCCCAAGCATCCTGTATCCTGTATAATCTGTATTTAATGTAAATATTGATCTGTTTGAGTTTTAGTCTCCTGTTTTATTATATGTTTGCTTTTTCCCATAGTGGTTTTTGTTCCTCTGTCCCCCTTTCCTTGTTTCAGTTATTTGAATTTTTAAGATTCTATTTTAATTTAATTTTTATGATTTTAATATCTTTTCATAGAGTTGTTAAGTAGTGGCTCAAGTAATTAGAATATACATATTTTAAGCAATCCCTTTTGGAATTCAAGTGCAATTCAAAATCCTTGCTACCAAATAGCTCCCTTATTCTCTCCTTTATGGTATAGTTTCTTATGTATTTTGTTTATATACTTTAAATACCCCATCAGCCAATATAATATTTTTAATGTGGATCTTCAAATCTATATTAAAGAACTCAAGAGGAAAAGGATACTCTATTATATGTATACAAATCATGACTATTTCTGTTGTGCTTCCTTCATTTCTGATGTTCCAACATTTTTCTGGTATCATTTTCTTTCAATCCAAACATTTTCTTTTAATTTTTAGGGAGATTTTCTGGTTGTGAATTCCATTACTTATTCTTCATCTGAGAATATGTTTATTTCACCTTTATACCTAAAGGATATTTTTAACGGATATAGAATTCGTCAGTAGTTCAACATCCTTTTCTTGCAGCACTTTAAAAATCTTGTTTCCCCTTCTTCTCCAGTAGTTCCTGGTGAGAAATCTGTAGTCGCTTGAATTACTATTCCCCTGTTCAGCCTATCACTTTACATCTGGCTGCTTTCAGCAATTTCCCTCTGTCCTTAGGTTTCAACAATTTGATTTTGTTGTGTCTGGCCAGGGGTTTCTTTAGGTTTATCCTCATTAGTCTGAGCTTCTTAAATCTATAGGTCTGAAGTTTTGCCCAGTTTAGGAAGCTTTCAGTCCTTATTTTTTTAACTTTTTTTTTTCTTTTTCGGGGCTCTGTACTCTTTCTC
The DNA here is from genome assembly GCA_006408695.1 of Aepyceros melampus. Classification (NCBI taxonomy): domain Eukaryota; kingdom Metazoa; phylum Chordata; class Mammalia; order Artiodactyla; family Bovidae; genus Aepyceros; species Aepyceros melampus. The sequence goes on from SJXQ01012628.1 coordinate 28,897, forward strand.
CTTCTAGAACTCTGATGACATGAGTATGACACTTTTGATACTGTCTGAAGTCACTGAAATTCTCCTTTTGTCAATCTTTTCTTCTCCTTCTTCTTCAGATTGTGCCATCTGTTGATCTGTCTTCAAATTTTACCAACTCTTATTCTCTCTCATCCCCAATCCGCTATTGAGTCCACTCCGTGAATTTTTGCTTCCAATTACTGTATATTTAATTTCTAACATTTCCGTCACTGATTGGAGCATTTTCACAATAACTTCTTTAAAATGTTTGTCAGATAATTCTGACATCCACCAACTCAGAGCTGAGTCTTTTGACCGTCCTCTTCCTTGGGGAAAATTGAGAATTTTTGTGGTTCTTCATATGTCACATACATCTGCATTGCATCCTAGACGTTTTGGATATTATAAGACTCTGAATCTTGTTAATAATCTATGGAAAATCTTGACTTTTCAGGTAGGTTCACACTGTAAATTTCAACCTGCCTTCTCTGGGCTGTGGTTTTCAAAGCCTTTGCTGTCCTCTTTGCCTAAGCCACACTTACAGTCTGTAACCTGGGCAGGGGTCTATTTGGTAATTCCTCAGAGCCTTTGGTGTACTGACTAGGGCAGATCAGATCGATACTCGCCCAGCCCAGAGTTGAAGAAGGGGGAGGCAGGGAGTTCATAAACAACCTATGGGATTGTTTTCGAAGTCCTTCCTGTTTTATAATCTTCCAGGCACTTTCTTGTTCCCTGGGACTCCCTTTTCTGTCCTCCAGCCATAATGTGCTGCGATAGTCCTAGCCCTGTCCTGCACCCCTGCTCCCAAAGGGTTCATGTATGTTTTATATTGTCTCTCCTTCACATTGCAACATCCTATTGGTACAGCCAACCCAATCCTTCTTTTTAACTCTCTTCCAAACCATAGCTCAGTGCTGGCCAAATGGGGCTGCGTGTACCAGCAGAGCCAATCCAGGACCAGCAGGTGTGGTGCTGAATACGTGTGCCTCCACACACACCCCAGGGGAGACATTCCTGCCTGGGGCCCATGACACCAGTGCCCAGACTTGACCTGTTAAGAGCCAGGGAGCAAAGGCCCGCCCTCTTGGGATGAGTGCTCACACCATTCTCCCACACAGCCTTTGACTGGGATCTGGAGCAGGGAAGACTGGCCTTCTTAGGGGATCAAGATTCGCTGGAGATGGGGAAGGGCAGCAGCGCCAGACAGGAATTGGAGCCGTGTCATCTACTGAGCACACATGTGTTACAGTATGATCTGTATCGAGCAGGGCTATGAAGCTATCATTATCATCACCAATGGCAGAAAACTGAGATTCAGGAAATTCAATCAGTTTGCAGCATCCCTCAGCCCAGAAGGGACAGAGCCAGGATCTGAACTTGAACCTGACTGCCAACATGAACCCACACTCTTACCAAATCAGAACATCATGATGCACAGTCATGCAAATGATGCTAATCAGGCACGAAGAGCAACAATCAACAGCTTAGCCTGAAATTTGTGACGAAAATAATCAACTTTGTTCTTTAACCTTTTATAAACCAACAGCTTACTTTTTCTCCATTGGATGAGACAGGTTATGCCTGAGAGGCTGCTAGAACAAAGAGAAAATGAGACAGAGGGGGGGCCCTTTTCGAGGACTCTTGGGCAGCCCCCACTGAGTGACTGACGTCCCAGGCCTGCATTGTCCCACTGTGGCGCTCATTGTGCAATTCTGCTGCGGCTAAGTCGCTTCAGTCGTGTCCGACTCTGTGCAGCCCCATAGACGGCAGCCCACCAGGCTCCGCCGTCCCTGGGATTCTCCAGGCAAGAACACTGGAGTGGGTTGCCATTTCCTTCTCCAATGCAGGAAAGTGAAAAGTGAAAGGGAAGTCGCTGTCTCTTAGCAACCGCATAGACTGCAGCCCACCAGGCTCCTCCGCCCATGGGATTTTCCAGGCAAGAGTACTGGAGTGGGGTGCCTTTGCCTTCTCCTGACTTCCCACAGTTGGGAAGTGCTATATAATTGCTGTGCTATATAATTTCATAGTATGTTTGCTACTTTTCTTTTTTATTGGGCTTTTTCAGAAATAGCTAGACTCTTAAATGGTTTCCTAATGTACAGTCTCAGAGCTGTGAACCTGTCAGTCTTTTTTACATTGATTTTTATTTGGCTGCACCAGGTCTTAGGTGTGGCAGGCAGGATCTTTAGTTGTGGCTTACGGGATCTAGTTCCCTGATCAGGGATCAAACCCAGGCTTCCTGCATTGAGAGCACGGAGTCCTAGCCACTGGACCACCAGGGAAGTCCCTAAATTCAGTCTTTTAAGGAAACCTGAGTGGCATGCTGCTGCTGGGAGGTACTCGCCCCTTAGACTGGCACTCCGGGGTCAGGGCTTGGCCTGTTGTGGGAAAGGAGGCATTCTTGCAAATATTCCTCAAGGTTCTGTGACTTCTGTCAGTGAACCAAGCAGGAAGACTGTTCACCTAACAAGTTCTCACATTTGCAAATCCGGAATCCATTCAAATTTTTTAAAGACATTGCTTATTGAAAACATGAGTGGAGCTTTCGCTTCATCTGTCAGGAGCCTTCTCTGACCTTCCTGTTTAAAGAAGCCCCCATTTACCACCATGTTTCTTAACACCTGATAATTTTTCTTGTTTCATCTGTTAATTGTCTGTCTCTGCCACTGAGACCTGCATACATGTGCACACATGAACACCCACATACACACACACCTTGCAACAGTGCTGTCATCCCTACAGCAGGCACTCAGTAAGTATTTGCCACACAAGTGACCCCAGCTTCTTCATTTTAGGCAGTGAGATGAGTCCTCACCCCCAGGCCACCTTGACTGCTATTGAGAAACTCCTTGTCAGAGCCCAAGACCCTCTTGGTCCCCTCAGAGTGCCACCATCCTTCCGTCCTGGATACCCAGACCGTGACTCTTAGCAAGGTCCTGGCTGCCTACACTGTTGTGTCTTAGGAAATCTTTTTGAAAAGCTGTCCATCTGGGCAGGCACGGCCCCTGACCAGATACAGAGGCCCACCGCAGGGCCCTGGCTGCCCCAGCCCCTGTGAGCCCCTTTGGCTGACTCCCTCATCCAGCTCCGTCTCCATCTATGTGTCAGCTCATCACAAACGTCCTCATGGCTCCAAACCGCCCAGGAGAAGGGGTCAAGCCCCACCCCTGGCAGAAATGCTGCCAGTGACACACATGTGTCAACTGAAAAAAATGCACAACACAAATGTTGGGAAGTATGTCTTATTTAGCAAGCAAAGCTGAGGGCTTAAGCCCAGGAGGTAGCCTCTCAGATAGCTCAAAGGACGGCTCCAAAGAGGTAAGGGAAGAGCCATGTGGGAGTGTTTACAACACAGCCCAAGTAGTCAGAGCATCAGAAGATTACAGTTAATTAAGGAAAACCAGCATCTGAAGTTAGGAAGTGCGGTGCTTTTCCGTGCATTGGGCAAGTGCAAGAGTCTGGGCTCCCTGAAATTATTCCTTTGATATGCACCTCAGCTACCCGGGCCCAGTATCCGGGGCTTTCTCATCCTTAGCGTCCTCCGGGTGCACCATCGGGGATGGCCGCAGCATCTGTTGGTTTGATGGTGGGCATCCTGTCCATCCTGAGTTCCCTCCGAGTTCGCCATCCAGGCAGCTGTAAGGTGATGGCTTGGTGGCTGTGGCATCCTCTGTTTACAGACGTGGCAGGCAACAGTGTTTTCACTGACATATGCATACAAGTGCTGTGCTGCTGTGGGAGGGGAGGAGGCCCAATACTATGGCAGAGGCCTCTCTGGGATGATGCTTAGGGGAAGCAAGGGTCGGCAAAGTCCGTGGAGTACCCCGCCTTTCACCTAGAGGTGGTGGGGAGAGTTTTATGTAGAAGCTAGATATGCTCATACATTCACAGTCCTGTACATGTGTGTATGCACACACAGAAACATATGTGCTTGTATTTTTAAGTTTTTATTAAAATATAGTTGATTTACAATATTGCATTGGTTTCAGGTGTACAGCAAAGTGATTCGGTTGCACATATATACATATTCTTTTTCAGATTATTTTCCATTACAGGATTATGAGATACTAAGTATAGTCTCCTGTGCTATATCATAGGACTTTGTTGTTTATATTTTTATGTATAGTAGTGTGTATCTGCTTGGCCCAGACTCCAAATTTATCCCTTCCAATACCTTTCCCCTTTGGCAACCATAAGTTTGTTTCCTATGTCTGTGGGTCTGTTTCTGTTTTGTAACAAGTTCATTTGTATCAGTTTTTTAGATTTGATATCATATGGTATTTGTCTTTCTCTGTCTGACTTGACTTGACTTAGTATTATCATCTCTAGGTCCATCCATGTATGCTCTTATTTTCGGATGAGAGGGTACACAGGATACTGATAACTATGTCACAAAGAGAATCACCATGGATGCAGTAACTATACAGCTTATCTAAATTGGTACATTGTGGAGAGTGAGAGTGGCCACCAGCCATTGGCGACCCATAAAGCGGGACTTCGCTGAGCAAAATAGAAGGTGTGGACACCCCACCGTGGGGAGGGCAATAGGGAACGTGTCCTGGGGGGGCCTGCACCCAAGCTGCCCCTCTGTGTGGCTAGGTGACTGCCCTTGGGCAAGACCCCACTGGCTGCCCAGACTGGATTCCTTGTCGATGACATGGGCTCTTGCTGGGATGTCCTCTAAGGCTGTTCCATTTAAGCCAGGACATCCCCGAATCTGCACTGTACCTTTTCATTCCTGCCACCAGCTTCAGCGCCATCTGGACTCACTCCACCTCCTTGTGTCTTGGTTCCACCGCCTCTGCTGAAGGAACCCATCATTCTCAGGGGGCTTTCACTGGTGGGTGGGTGTCCCTGTGCTCCTGATCCCCTCTCCCCAGGTACACACTGAAGTAAAGGGAGCACATTTGTTGTGGCCTAGAGCCTGTGAGGAAGCTCTCAGACACACCCAAGTGTGAGGATGAAGCAGTCACATTGCACGTTAGTCTTCTTAACCAGTAACTAAGTGTTTTAGGGATGTTAGGTGTCTTTTCCCAGAGGCAAGATTCTGTTTACAATCCCTCATCTAACATTGCTCAGTAAACTCACAGGAAGTTGATGTGAAGTCTTGGGATGAGAAGTGGACGTGAGTATTCAGGACTGGTTTTGCTGAAGCTGATTTCTACCAGCAGGCTCAGTCACAATAACTCACATGCACAGGTCACCATTCCAAAGTCTTGTCCCGTTTGCCCATTTGCACCTCAGAGGAGCCTGAGGAATCCTCAAGCCAAATTCCCAGCCTGCATTCAATGAGCAGGAATATTTGCTGCAGCTCCAGAAGCATAAGGGTGTGGCAGTGGTGCTGAGGGGAGAGCACAGAATGAGGACTCACCCCCAGTTCAAACCTGCTCCCTGTGCCCTGGGAGCAAGGAGCCAGAGCAAGTAGGGAAGGACTTAGAGATTCTCCAGCTGCCCCCAAGGTGGAGCTGGGACCCTTTCTTCCGCCTTCTGGGCCACTGAGCAGAATCACAGTTGACCTTTGACTCTCATGTTCAACACCAAGACAGGATTTGCTCTGCTTTAGGCTCATCTCCATAACCCTCTTCCAGTTGGGCTTGCACCCCCATCACTGCTGCCTGTGTCCAGCTACGAGGCTTGTGGATGTATGTGGTGCAACCACATGCCCTGACTCTAGCACACATCTGGGACGGATGGACAGACAGGTGGTGGGTGGACGGACAGATGGATAAACAGAAGGATGAATGCATGTGTTCATGGATGGGTGAGTATATGCATGCATGCATGGACCGAAGCATGCAGCATGCATGGATATGCGTGTGGCGTTGTGTTAGACTCAGTGTGTGTTGCTTTAACATGCTCCTCTTTTGCGTCCCTTCCTTCCCTGAAAAATTCAGTCCTAAATCCATAAGGATCATCAAAGCAAGATGGGCATCTGCAGTGGGCAGGGTGCAAGGTGGCAGGACACAGAGGACCAAGGTCAGGGTGTCAGAGCCAGATGGAGTGAAGAGGGCAACTCAGGGGAAGGGCAACATCACTGGTGGAGATTTGGAGAAAGGAGTTAGAAGTAGAATGAACTCTAGGGTGTTAGACTGGAATGAGCAGTATCAGGGGACTCAAAGTTTCAGATAGATGGGTAATGGATGGATAGATAGATGATAGATAGGTAAGTTGGAGAAGGCAATGGCACCCCACTCCAGTACTCTTGCCTGGAAAATCCCATGGACAGAGGAACCTGGTGGGCTGCAGTCCATGGGGTCGCGAAGAGTCAGACATGACTGAGAGACTTCATTTTCACTTTTCACTTTCTTGCATTGGAGAAGGAAATGGCAACCCACTCCAGTGTTCTTGCCTGGAGAATCCCAGGGACGGGGGAGCCTGGTGGGCTGCTGTCTATGGGGTCACACAGAGTCAGACACTACTGAAGCGATGCAGCAGCAGCAGCAGATAGGTAAATAGATAATGGATAAATAGATAGATATATAATACATGGATAGATAGATGACAGATGAAAATGTTTGTGTATTCATGTGAGAGTACAAACACACACACATCTCCCAGCTCTATTTACTGAGTCTAGGTGAAGTGACATTAGCAATAATCATATTTTGGCTTCTAAACACCATTATCCACCATTTGAAAAAAACGGAAATGGCTAAATCCAGGGCTGAGGCAGAGGAGATATAAGATGAATCTTCTTGACTGAAAAATATATACAACCTAACAGTTGAGAGTGATGTTTTATTCAGTGGACAAAACTGAGGACTTAAGCCTGGGACACAGCCCCTCAGATAGCTCGATGAGATTGCTCTAAGAGGGAAGTGGTGAACCAGAATACAGGCGTTTTTTGTAACAAAGACCAAGTAGTCAGAACATGAAAAGATTACCAAACCTCTAGGGAAGTTAGAGCTTTTGTGTGAGGGGGACATGCGAGAGTCTGGGCTCACGGATTGCTTTGAGGTGCACCTCAGTTCTCTAGGGCCAGTATCCTGTGTTTGCTTATCCTGAGTCCACTCGGGGTGTACCATTAGGAAGAGGGGGGTGGCTGCAGCAGCTGACTGCTAGATGATGTTGGGGGCATCCTGCTTTCATCCTGAGTTTCCTCAGGGCTCACCATTGGGGCAGCTATAATGACTGATGGCTGCAGCACCCTTTGTTTACTGATATGGCAGGCAGCATTTTTAGTTCACAACCTGGACCACCTCCTCCTGCTGAAAAGCAAGGATGTGCTCTAAATAGTGACAGGGGCTTTCACATGGCCACAGGTCCCACTTGAAAGAGCTCCAGTGACCAGGTGGGTATCTGAGCATCAGAATAATCACACTGATAGGTTATAACTCACTGAATCAAATAAAAGCCCAGAATCCAGACTGGTATCAATAAATGGCATCAAGATTTGATGAGGAGTGGAATATGTCTATAGGTTCCAAATTCTTTTCCATAAAATGTGTATTAATTATGGATGGGAAGTGAGTAGCTCTGCAGGAGGAGCCTGGCTGATGGCCCCAAGAGGGAGCCAGTCAACGCCAGGCCACCCTACTGGACACCACTAAAAGGATGCATCATAAGCCAATCTGCTCTGATTGTGAGAAAATACAAACCCAGACCATGGACATCAAGATTGCTGGGAGAAATATAAACAACCTCAGATATGCAGATGATACCACTAATGGCAGAAAGTGAAGGAGAACTAAAGTGCTTCTTGAGGGTGAAAGAGGAGAGTGAGAAAACTGGCTTAAAGCTCAATAGTCAAAAAACGAAGATCACGGCATCTGGTCCCATCACTTCATGGCAAATGGAGGAAAAAGTGTAGATAGAGGCAGATTTTATTTTCTTGGGCTCCAGATCACTGCAGATGGTGACTACAGTTATGAAATTAAAAGACATTTGCTCCTTGGAAGAAAAGTTATGACCAACCTAGACAGCATATTAAAAAGCAGAGACATTACTTTGCCAACAAAGGTCCATCTGGTCAAAGCTGTGGTTTTTCCAGTAGTCATGTACAGATATGAGAGTTGGACCATAAAAAAGGCTGAGCACAAAAGAATTGGTGCTTTCAAACTGTGGTGCCAGAGAAGACTCTTGAGAGAGTCCCTTGGACATCAGGGAGATCAAAGCAATCAATCCTAAAGGAAATCAACCTTGAATATTCATTGGAAGGACTGATGCTGAAGCTGAAGCTCCAGTACATTGGCCACCTAATACAAAGAGCCAACTCACTGGAAAAGACCCTGATGCTGGGAAAGATTGAGGGCAGGAGCAGAAATGGGTGACAGAGGATGAGATGGTTGAATGGCATCACTGACTCAAAGGACATAAGTTTGAGCAAACTCCAGGAGATAGCAAAGGACAGGGAAGCCTTGCATGCTGCCGTCCACGGGATCACAGAGTCAGACACAGCTTAGTGACTAAACAACAATAAATGAACATTCTATACAATACCAGGCCTGTGCTCTTCAAAACAGCCCAGGTCCTAAAAGTCAAGTACCCTGAGGAATGTTCCAAACTGAAGACGGAGCTTCAGAGACCAGCTAAAGAGACACTACAGAGGAACACAGCACACCGTCCAGAGCTGGAACTTTTATTTCAAAGGCATCGCTGGGGCAGCTGGCACATGGTGACCAGGGTCTTTAACCTTGACCACATGCATCAGTGCGTTAGTGATTAGATGAATCCCAGAGTCCGGTGGTTACACGGGAGAATGTATCATAGAAACGTAACCTTGTTCACAGGAAATGCACACAAAGTTCTACCAGGGTGATGGAATGTCAGGCTGATAATCTACTTTCAAATCATCCAGAAGGAAAAAAAAAATTATACAACTATTTTGTGAGCTTTTGGGTATTGCCATTTTTTTAAGTATTAAATATATTGGATCACCAAAGAAAAGAACAGAAAAAGGCACAGGTGCAATAACAACAAAATTCCAAGGTGATTGTGAGGCATCCCCGGGGATGCAGAGCCTTTGTTCTAGAAGCCACTCAAGCAGTCGACCACAGGCTGTGGTCAATGACTGTGCTCTATGACCACATAGAGCCCTCCCCCCGGGCAGCCCCACCCTGGAATCCTCAAGTGGGTCACACTTGCTAACTCTGACCCCCACCTACTCCAGTCATCAGAGATGACCCTCAGTTAATTCAGAGCACCCTCTACCTTCAAGTGCCCCAGAGGCCCCATCAAGCTGGGGGCACTGGCTCTCCCCTCTCCACGCTGCTTCCCTTTGGGGCAGCCTGGTTGTTGAGGATATCAAGGCTATAGTCCTCTGCCGTGTGCTAGAGTCCTGAGTGATGCAGATTTTGGAGCCTACTCTCTCCCTGAGCCTCAGACAAGAGTCAGGGGACAGGCTGGGGAGAGTCCAAGTGGCTTAGTTGGGCAATCTGTCACTCCCTCCGCTTCCTTCCCTTCTCACCGCCCTCTTCAGTTGGGGCATTCCCTAGAAAGGCCCACAGATCTTGGTAGCAGTGGTCCCACCAGCCTATCAAATGTACCCAGGCATACCTGCTGCCCTGAGGGTAAAGCTTCAGCCTAAGCTGCTGGATGTGGGCGAGCCCAGGGGGGAACCTCCATTCCTCCTCAACCCCTCAGAGAACCAGCCCCTCTGTGGCCGCCCACTCTGAGCAGGATGCCTCTGCAACAGGAAGAGTGTGTCTTAAAGGGGGCTCACCTCCCACGTTACCAGGTTCTCTGCCTCAGCTTCTCTCCTGAGACCACCCAGCCAGGGTAGGGGTGGAGAGCTGGGTCCAGTGTGCTTACTGCCATCAAGTGGTGTGGAGGGAGCTGGCCAAAGGTGACTTCAGATGGCCGAGATGGCCAGGGTCTGTGCAAGGAAGGGCCACAGGGAGGTGTTCTATCCTCCACTCTCCCTCCTGACTTGGTCCAGTGACAGGCTCTTCACTGTGTCCCCAGCATGGACAATGCCGAAGACCCAGTGTACGAGAGTCTGGAGGAGTTCCACGTTTTCGTTCTTGCCCACATATTAAGGAGGCCCATCGTCGTCGTAGCAGATACGATGCTGAGGGACTCAGGTGGGGAAGGTAAGTTTACCCATAATGAAATAGATATATTTTATTCATCACCCAGAAAGTGTAGCATCCAAGGAAGGGACAGTTGAACATAATGGCTGAGCCTCCAGAAAGACACAGACCCTTACTTTGCCTGAACAAAGACTTTATTATTTCTCCTCAACTCCATGCTTCTTTTTCCTCCCATGCGGGGGTGGGGGCGGGGGTTACTCTTCTTTTATCTTTTTTTGGCCACGCCACTCAACTTGCGGCATCTTAGTTCTCTGACCAGGGATTGAAACGGACCTTGCCAGTAAGAGCCCAGAGTCATAACCGTTGAACTTTCAGGGAGTTCCCAGGAGGGATTACTCTTGGCTGTCCATCCACCCTGAGTTTTGATGGTAGGAGAAATCTGGCTGGGTAGGGGTCGGGATGAACCCCAGGGGGCTCCTGGCCCCGCCAGTTGCCCATGCCCTCCAGTAGTGCCAGCCTTGTCCCAGGGCCACTCAGCCACTCCAGTCCCCTCCTGCCCCCATTACATGTTGTAAAGAAGAAACAAGAAAGGTGCAAAGTGCAGTCACCCAGAAGGCAGTGATGGGACCAGAGCTGGGGAGAAGGAGGGAGGAATGGAAGGCTTTCTAGGGCTGGTACCTACTTCACGGCCTATCACACACCCTCTCCCTCGGCCAGGCCAGTACTGCCCAGGGTGGACACTGCCTCCCACTTTTTAGACGAAAACCCTGAAGCCCAGAGAGGCCACACAGTGTGCCCCGACCCCTGGCTGAAGCCTTGGAGGAAGCAGGATTGACCCAGGGGGAGAGGGCTCCAGGCGTGTTCTCCCTCCAGCCGTTCTGCTAGAGCCCACTGGATACCACCTATGGGCTCTCTGGAGAAGAGGGACCAGAAGGGTATTCCAGTGCAAGCGCCCTGCCTCTCATGGCTGGTATAACCACAGAGGGCAGGGGCCTGGGGTACGCTGGTCACTTCCAGTGACACAGGCCTGCCAAGGTCCGCAGCTCTTTGGGTGCAGAGCCAGGCCTCCCATCAGGGTCCCTATACTCGTCAGATCCCACAGGGCTGGGTCCAAACTTCTTCCCTTGTCCTGTAGTCCTCTCAAAGGTTGGACCCACCTTGCCTCTCAACAGAGAGAAGCCAGAAGCACAGTCACTGATATAGACAGAGCAAGGGTGGAGAGGAATCCTGAGCTCATCAAAGTCATCCCCGAGGTCGACTGTCCTTTACTTCCACTCAGAGAAGGGCAATGAGTCACTGACTCCAAGGCCAAGAGACAAGGTCCTTTGTGATTAAAAAGCAGAGGCCATATCAGGGCATGTATTTCTAGTATTTATTGTATCTCAGTAAGAATTTAGGCCTTTTCCCCCTTTTGGTAAGGAAATGAACAAGATTATGTCCCAGTTGCTAAAGGAACCAATCCCCATCTCTGATTTCTCATCTTACTTAGGACTTGGGCCTGGAGTGCTCTCATTGAGTTTCTCAAAACCTAGAACAGACAAGCTCTGGAGCAGCACAGATGTTCTGTGTGCAGGTGCTTTTGTGAACACAGGAAAACACAGGTTTCCAGGTAGCCATTAGTGCACGTCCTGGCTGACCACCTGGGGCAGGTGTTTTGATCACCTGAGGAGGCCTCAGGGCAGCAGGCAGGCCCAGCAGGTCACAGCAGAGTCCCCTCAGCCCTGGTCCTCTTGTTCCCAAGGCACAGCCTGACAAGGCACCGGGACAAACAAGCCAGCAGGATGCTGCCCAGGGAGGCAGGTTGGGGAGTCAGGCACAGGACTCAGGGTCTAATGATCCTGGCGCCTGTGAGCTGGGCTTCCTAATCCATTGTGGGCTGAGCGACACCCGGCTCCCAGGGAGCTCCTGCTGGGTGGGAGGAGGCCCCTCTACTGTGGCGTGGATCATGGATGATGATAGAGGCAGGGCTGCAGCCTGAGCCCACCCTCCGTGCCCTCTGCCCTGTCGCCTCCCCCGGGTTGGTGAGGGCTGCTCTCCGCGCCCCCTCCAGCGCCACGGGCCCTCCTCACCTTTGTTTGTGTCTGCAGCGTTCGCTCCAATCCCCTTTGGAGGGATTTACCTGCCTTTGGAGGTGCCTCCCAACAGATGCCACTGCTCACCTCTGGTTCTTGCCTACGACCAAGCTCATTTCTCTGCCCTTGTGTCCATGGAGCAGAGAGACCAGCAGAGAGAACAAGGTATGCCTGCTGCCCCTTGACAGTGGTAGGGGCAGAGGGGCCAGGAGGGCAGGAGGTGGAGTGTGGAGCCCTCCCTTGAGAAGTGCACTCAGCAGTGATGGGTTTTGCCTAAAACTACCATATGCATGCAAAAAATATCATTGAAAATAATGCCATTTGCAGCAACGTGGATAGAATGGATTTAGATGATCATACTAAAAAGCTTAGATTATCGTACTAAGTGAAGTAAGTCAGAGAAAGACATATCATATGATGTCACTTACACAAGGAATCTAAAAACAGATACAAATGAACTTATTTACAAAACAGAAACAGACTTATAGACATAGAAAACAAACTTATGGTCACCAAAGGGAGAAGTGGGGAAGGATAACTTAGGATATACACACTGCTATATATAAAATAAACAACCAGGACCTACTGTAGACCTATACTCAATATTTTCTAATAACCTCTAAGGGCAAAGAATCTGAAAAAGAATATATATAACTGAATCACTTTAAAATATGACAAAATTGGTAATTCTGTCACCCTTATCTAGCCTTTACTATGGTTCCCTTCACTTCTACACATATTTTATATGGATGTAGTTAATCTCAGATGTAATTTTTAAAAGCTGTTCTAGTGCAGTCACCTAACTATAGCTCACTTTCTTTGTAAATAAAGTTTTATTGGAACATAGGCACACTCATTCAAAGGCGAATTATCTGTGGCTACTGCTTTTGTACGCTAACAGCAGTTGAGAGCAGTGTCAGAAACTATGTGGCGTGCAGGGACGAAGCCATTTACTAATGAGCGCTTTATGAACAATGTTCTCCAGCCTCTGCTCTGCAGGAAGCTTAGAATCAAAAGATGGATATTTCCACCCAAATCATTACATGGGAGCTTCCTGTCATTTCAGTGCTGCAGAAAGTCTTACCAAGCTGGGCCCACAGGCTGTGCACTGCACAACCCCAGCCAGTCACATAGACTTGTGTGGGGCCTGTCTTTAGGCAGCTCACTATGTGTCTGTTGTGGAGATGGTGGGATTTTGTCTGAAATGTTAACTGCTGATGGATGTGTGATTAACTGAGCAATAAAGGGGAAGCTCTTGCTTTTTCACTCTGTGTCTGGTTAGACAGAGAACCCTCAGGGCACCAAAGGAAGGAAAGGCTGAGTGATTTCAGGGTCCCTGCCATCAGATGTGGTCCCAGGAAATCTGTACTGGCTCATCCCGTGGTGATGTGAGTCCAGAAGGAAGGGAAGCAGGGCTGCAGCCAGCTGAGGGGATATCACATCCTTTGCCTGAGCTGTTTACAGACGTCGCACTTTAGCCACATTTAGGCCTTTTCTGTTGTCTCTTTGCATTTTGGCCAGTGAGAGCTGGCACCTCCCCCATGACTTCTGGCTCTTCTTAAAGCTCACTGTGGCTCTTAGGAGACAAGAGGGCCCTTTCTCAGCTTCACCCTATCGGCAAGTGACTGAAAAGACCAAAAGCCTGTCACTTAGAAGTCGGATGTTAGCCATGAGTATTAGGTCAGTGGCTCCTAACCTGGCAACTCAGAAGTCTAGTCTTCTATTGAACTGTACAGAAAAAAATGGAAAAACTATAAAAGGAAGATGAAATAATAAAACCATTATATCAAGGTGAAATATTGTAGAAACAGCATGTTGCATATAAATTTTGGAGAATTTGAATAAAATTGGCTGTGTTTTATTTCAAAATTTAAAGATGAGAGCCCTTTCTCAGGACTCGGGGTCCAGGCCACTCATCCCATCTTGCAGACCTCTGGTAAGGGGAAGATCGTGGTCGTAGGGGCTTCTGAGCCAAGTCCCCTCCTCACAGAAGACACTGAGGTTTCTCTCAGGCCTTCCAGTGCTGCTTTTGGATGCATTCCAGGCCAGTGTGAAGGTGCTCGTCAACAAAAGGACAAATGTGGAGGAGTTCCCCAGCTTAGCAGGGAGCATTACAGAGGTATGGGTGGTTTCACCTCGGAAAACTTGCTTTCCCGTAAGTGGGCTCCGGTCCCAGCGTGGTGTCTGAGGGGCTGTGCCATGGGCTCCTCCAGCTCCCCCTGCTGGCTCCCTGCTCGTAGCGGTGCGGTCCCTGCCTCCACGGTCTTCATGTGACCGGGGCTGCACATTGACCCATTCAGTTCTCACAACCACTGCACAAGCAGAAGCACAGCACATGGGAGTGGCTCCCACTGGCTGGGTAGCCTCGGTGCTGCACGTCAGGCCCTCACACACTGGGAGAGAACACGAATGCTCTACAGACTCTGAGGCTTTAAGTGTTGCTGCCAACGCGTCCCCTGTGCCATCCTCGCTAGTGCATGCTGGTGGACGAAACCATGCTTCCTGCTCCTCCCGTTGGCCTGGAGTCCAGTGATCCTACATGCCCGGGGCTGAGGGTCCATTCAGTGATGCTACCTGTTGCTTGCAGGTTTGAAGGACCCAAAGATGAAGTGTCCTTGCCTTGGGCCCTCACCACCTTGTAGGGGAGACAGGCAACCCCACCAAGCCACATTCTGTCCAAGGCAGTATATGCCCCAGACAGGCACAAGCTCCGTTCAGCAGGAGAGCGATTATTCTCATTGGAAAGAATGGACAGATGGAGCTGAGCAAAAGTGCTGTGCCAGTGCAGGGATGTGGCTGGCGTGCTGCTGGCGTGGCCCCGCAGGCACCTGTCATGGAGGCATGGTGGCGCTGGGCCTGGGCGCTGCCACACCCTTACCATGCGGCCCGAGGGGCGCCACGTGCCCTCCCAGCCTGCCCCCTTCTCTGTTGTGCAGTAACACCCACCTGCCTGGAGTGAACGCCTTCGCCTCCCTAGGTCACCCTCATCACCCCCGCCCCATCCTCTGCCCTTTCTCTTCCACCCATTTTCCCACTGGTCTCTTTCTAACTAGACATGTGTAAGGACCTCACCATTTAGTTGTGAAGTGACCACCGAGGGATAGTCCCTCCACACAATGAAGTTCTCAGTCACCCCTGGGAATGGTACCACCTGTCCCAGAATCAGGCCTGTCCCCTGATCCATACATGTTCCTTTAAAGATAAACCTAAAGGCCTCAATTGGCCCCCTTCCTGGCCACCCAGTGTCTCCCTGAAAGGATCTGCTGTGGGCAGGAGCAACAGAGCAGACAGTGTCCGAGGAGCCATCACCAGAGGAAGTCTACCCCACAGTTCTGCAGGGTACTGTCCTACCTTCTGGCCTGACATCAGGCCAGAAGCTTTCCACAAATACCAGATCCTAGCAATTCCACCATTGTTACCTGGTGGTTGGGGATGGTGGTGAGAAACTGAAAAAACATTAGGAATCTGCTTGGGGAACAGGCTTACCTCTCTTCTCAGCCTTTATGAGGCCAAGAAAGTGGAAGCAACCACATGTGTTAGCACCCAAAAGAAGATGACTGAATAGCATTGGGCTGCAAGGATGGTTGCTGCTCTGCTTCTGTAACAGGTGGTCCAAGGCTGATGCATTAGCCCTAGACATCCTCAGGGACTCAGGCCCCAGCCTTTCCCTGTTCCACCATTCTGATCATGTGATTTCAGCCTCATGGTTATAGAAAAGATGCTGTAGCACCAAGTATCACATCCACAACCCAGGCTGAGCCAAATGGCTCTTTTCTTGAAACTTAGTCATTTTATTTTAGAACACCTTCCTCCAGTACCTGTGCTGGCATCTTACAAACAAAGGCTGAGCTCCACACTTGGCAGTTGTCCAGCTGCAGAGCAACCTGAGAAATGAGTGCATCAGAGGAAGAAGGGGATACGGTAGTAAGTAGGGGTTCACTGAGCCAGCTCTGAATCAGGAGAGAATGTGATGTTCCAGGCAGTTGCATCTGGACTCTCCTCTTTATTTCACCAGCAATGACCACTTATCTAGGGAAGGGCAAAAGTGCAAAAAAAAAAAAAAAGCGTTCTTCACCAACTCGGGCCCTCATCTGGAAATAAACCACATAGGCCGTTAGGCTCTCAATCCCCTAAAAAGCAGTGGTGCATGAAGCTGTCAATGCTGTGCTCCTTAGGAGAAAATCCGGCTTACTAAGTGCAGAAAAAAAAGCAGTCCTCCTTGCAGGCCAGGCACTGCCTGTGGATGTCAGGTTTGGGGCTGACCAGTGAGGGTGGCACAAGTGCCAGGCATCCACCTATGGCCGTTCCCCCATAGGAGGAGGGGCAGGGACACGTGGGTGGTCCCACCAAGAGCCAGAGCCAGGCTTGGCTCCCGGCAACTGACTTAATGGCACATTCCTATGCCTCTGACATCTACATGCCACCAGGGAGTTTACGCTCAGAGGTTTTCTCTCCTAGAACCCTGGGCTTATGGCAGGACAACCTCCCCAAAGCAGTCCGGAGCCTTCTGATCCTGCTGAAGTGAGACCTCGGCCTGGTGAGGGGCTTCTCACTCCCTCCTTCCAGAGGGTCTCCAGCTCTGTACCTTCAGGCTGGGTTGCACTTTGCCCCCCAGGAGCTGCCCAGGAAGCTCTTTACAGACTCTGACATCACCATTCCCATAGCATCCTTGCCTACGAGGACCAAGCATGCTCAGTGAGAGGAAAGGTGGTGAGGAAGCCATCCTCCTCCTTCCTGCCCTTCCCTGCCATGCCTCCCTCCATTCACAGGGCTCCCTGGTGATGGTTAGAACCCCTTCGGCTTTGGCTGCAGGTCACCAAAACCCAGCTCAAGGTGGCTCAGGCAGTTCGGGGGCTGCTTCTCACACACACTCAACAGTGTGGGGCAGGCAGGCGCCCTGGGGCAAGGTGGGACATTCAGGAATGTCGGAGATGACCAGGTCACTCTGCCTCACCTGCAGCCTCCTCACCTTTTTCCAGAGAAGCACCTGCCCCCACCCCCAGCAGCAAGCGGGTCCTGTTTGATCCCAGACTCCCACGTCTAAAAGGATTACCTGATCTGGGATAGGAACTACACACAAAGACCCTAGCGCGTCTTGTCCTGGAGGAAACAAGGGGTGGTGCCGGGAGGGCTCCCGGGCCGATGGATGCGGCTCCCACAGGCAAGGTGGACAGTGAGGACCGTCACTGGAAGGAGTGGTACCACGAGGAAGTTGCTTCAGTCCAGGCCTCATAGTGGCGCTCAGGGAAAATTTTCCTCATCAATTCTGCAGGAAGCTCCATGCGTGGCCTTGGAGACTGGTAAATAGCAGGAACGCGTCAGACCAGATCCTGCATTCCCTTGGTGAACTGGTGACAGGTCCTTTGTCTGAGTTAAGGCACCCTGGCTTGCCATGAAGGGAGAGGCAGTCTCGGTAAGGTCTGCGTTCATGTGCTGAAGTCCTATCCCCCAGGCCTCAGATTGTGACTGTATTTAGAGATGGGGTCTTCAGAGGGATGATTAAAGAAAAATGAGGTGATTAAGGTAGACCCTCATCCACTGTGACTGCTGGTCTTATAAGAAGAGTAGATTAGGACAGGGACACCCACACAGAGGAAATCACAAGAGGACACAGAGAAGGGGGTCACCTGCATGCCAAGGACAGAGGCCTCAGAAAAAAGGACTCTGCTGACACCTTGTGCTTGGACTTTGGTGCAAGCCATTTATTAATAACAGGCTATTAATTATGGCTGCTATTAATAATTAATAATTATTAATAAATGGCTGCTGTTTAAGCCCCTCTCTCTGTCTTTCATCGCTACCCAAGCAAACCAATACAGGCAGAAAGAATACCTGGTTACTCAAGCCCTTGGGAATGAATGAGAAACTGCCACGTTTCTCATTACGTCTGGCTCAGCTCATCATCACCACCTCCTTGACCAGTGGATGCTACGTTCAGATCCATCAGTGGCCTGGTCGGTGTCTGTGAGCTCTCTGCCCTCGGCAGCTCCTGTGTGAGGATCCTGGGACCCGCTGTAGCGGTGGTGGATTTTTTTTATAAAGTAATATTCTGCAAGCTCTGTAGATCCACAACCCAGCAGATGTTTGGAACATGGCTAGTCTTATAACTCTGCTCCAGGGGAAGGGGTGATCCCACCGGGGAGGTTCAGCAGAACAAAGAGCAGGACCATTGGATGTATGATCAAGGGCCTGGCGAGCCTGCCGTGGGTACAAGGTGCTCCGAGAGCTGGGGCTGGAACTAGAGACAGACAGCTGGCCCTAGGTCGGGGGGCAGGCTGAGGGTGAGCTCCAGCTGTCTTGTGTGTACCCGCGCAGCCTGAGCCACGGGGAGGCTCATTCAACAAGTGTTCACTGTGGCAGCACGCTCGTGACAGTGACAGTCTTGGATGGCCCACACCTCACACGGTGAGAGCTTGAGCTGGAATCCCTTCCTCCCAGGGGTCAGCAAGGCTGCAGGCATGGGTCTCTGAGCAAGGCAGAGCCTCTCCAGGTGATCTGGGCTCCAGAGACAGAATAACCTCACACCACAGGTCACGAACTCTGTTTTCAGTCTGTATTTTATGCACAGCTCACAGTTAAATGCCAATCTATGTTTTATGATTTCCCAACCCAGATACAATGCAACATTTCATTTCCAATCTATTTGACAACAAATTGCTTTTTCTTATAGGACTGATTTACAATAAACAGCACTCATTTCCTATTAAGTAGAAATTGGTCTTAACAGGCTATGAATATTATTAAATGTTCCATTTAAATGGATTTTATAATATAATTCAGCCTAAAATGATCAATTAACCTTTTTCTAATCAAACTGGCCCATCTGCTAACCTGTTTAAATACAATACTAGAGGAACCACACACCACCTCACCTGTTCCTGGACATTATAAGAATCAGATAAGTTCACAGTAGCAAGAAGGCTTTAGAAATTCCTAGCATTCCCTTTGCAGTCAGGCTTCTTCCTGTTCAGCCACTTTCTAGGTTTGTGATTTGCCACTGAAAGACACACTCAGGACGGGTGTGGAAGGCCACCTGGCCTCCCACGTGGTCTGCAGGCAGCCTCACTGGCCCACTGGCCACACGCCGCTGCTGCTCCTGCCATAGCCTTGAGTGTGGCTCCCAGAGGTGTGGGCCACCTCAGGGCCTGGGGACAAGACGAGGGGTGTCATCTTTAAACATGATTGGGTTTTGACCCACAAACATCTCAAACAGCCCCCATGTGGCCAGGAGCAGTGGGTGGACCTTCAAGGCTGTGAGTTCTGTCCTGGGCTTGCAGAGGGATGTGAATTCAGAGAGCTGGGTTTTGCTGGTCGAACGCCCAAGAGTCCACCGGTTGTCCACTGACACCTGTACCACCGCAAGGAACATCAGCTCTGAAGGCCAAGGCTTAGTTCCAAAGGGATGCCAGCTGTGCTCAACTACATGGAAAGAACTGGCCAAGGGTCTTTCACTAGGAACCTGGGGCCTGGAGAGATGAGGGGGCAGCAGACATAGACACAGGCTCTTTCAGACCTCCCCAAGATGGCTGAGCCGCAGAAAAAGCATCCTCCAGCCACCATCTCCCCGACTGCTGAGTGAGCCCAGCCTCCATCTCCATATGAAGTGCTGTCTCTCCCCTCAGGCTGCCGCAGGCTACCTGTAGACCTGCAGGCTTCTGATGGGTGGTGTTGGGGCAGGACATGGCCTTTATCAGTCTTCCTGCAGAAGAGGAGGGAGACAAAGCCCCAGGTGCCTGTCCTGCCCCCTGGACATGGGGAAGGAACCCCTTAGTCAACCAGCATGACAGCCTGTTTCCACTCTCCAAGAAGCCCTCCTCATCACCATTCCCCAGGGTTGCATCTAATGCATGAGAGAACCTGTGTCCAGAAAAAAAAATGGACAGCTTCCTGACAACCTAAGTCCAGTTAGACAATTGTCTCTGCGGACGTTTTTCTGGGGAAAGGGTCTATGGGAAAAAACGCATCCTGACGGAAGCTCAGTGGGCTGCCTGGAGCATGAGGCCACAGGCAGCCCGTCAAGCAGGAACTCGCCACATCCCTGGCACTCACGGAGGGGAAAGAGCGCCGTCGCTATGCACCTTGAGGTGTCGTGAAGCAGATCCTCATAAAGCAAGTCTGACTTTTCCCAAAGGCACAAAGATGCCTTACCCAGCCAGGGAGTTCTGCATCAGGCCCACCAGAGGTTGTTCTTGGGCACTGATGGGCCAGAGCCAAGGCCACAGTGGGATCAGGTGCAGGGAAAGGAGGAGGTTGACAAGGGCCGCCCTTCAAAGGCTCCTGTTCTTCACTGCAGGGCTTCCGAGGAGGCACAGTGGTAAAGAATCCACTTGCCAATGCAAGGGACTCAAGAGACACAGGTTCAGTTCTTCATTGACCGGATTTCTACATGTCCTGTCTTCCTCATCTTTGCATCTCCAGCACCAAGACATGGGGAGAGCAATTGATAAATGTTGAATGAGTGAATAAACAAGATTAGAGGCTCACAGTCTACTAATTTCAGATAATTTTTAAAAGGAGGGGGAGGCAGGGCAACAACAGTAGTGAAAGGAAGAGTACACGGTGTGGAGTGAGGCTGACCTGTGGCCCGGGCAAGTCACGCGCCAGCGTTCACTTCCTCCTCCGTAGAACTGGAGCAAGAACCCTGCAGCCGATGTAAGACCTGTAAGTAACGAATGTAGCGCCCCTGACACACTGCCTGGTATTGACAGAGAGTTAGACACAGAGATCCATGGAACAGAACAAGGAGCTCAGAAATAACCCCACACAAATACACTGAGATGATTTTTGACAGAGAAGAAAATGAATTCAATGGAGGATGGATAGTCTTTTCAGACAAATGGTGCTGAAGCTATTGGAAATCCATAAAAAAGAAAAGGAGCCTAAACTCAAACTTCATTTATACAAAAATTAACTCAAAGTTGACCATATAATAAAAGGGAAATGTACAACTACGGACCTAGAGTTAGGTAAAGAGTTCTTATATATTGTCCTATTTGTTCTGTGTCTCTGGAGATCCGTGACTAATAGAACCACTAATCTGTTCTCCAGAACCACTAATCTGTTCTCCACCTCTAAAATGTCATTTAAGCATGCTGCAAAATGGGAATCACACAAAATGCAGTCATTTGGGATTGGCATAATCCAAAAAATAAAAAATAAGTTGGATCTCTACTGTGCAAAGATGGTGGGAAGAGGTACTGGGGGACAGGAAGGAAGGAGGAAGAGAGGAAGGGAAGAAAGAAGGAAAGAGGAAAACCAAGTTACAGATTGAGAGAAAATATTTGAAAACCACGTATCAACAAAGGATTTGTATCTAAAATATACAAAGAACTCTCAAAACTCAACAGCGAAAAGAAAACCCTCCAAACCATCCAAACAAAAATTGGGAAAAGATACATAGACATTTTACCAAAGAGAAGATACAGAAGACAAATAAGCCCATGAAAAGTTGGTCAGTGTTAGAACCACATGATATCACTGAACACCTATCAGAATGACTAAAATCTTAAAAACTGACAACACCAAATGCTGGGGAGGATGTGGAATAATTGGATTGCTCCTACACTGCTGGTGGGAAGGTAAAAATGGTTCAGCTGCTCTGGAAAACAGTTCGGTGGCTTTTTGTAAAACTAAACATCACTTCTCATGCTGCTGCTGCTGCTGCTGAGTCACCTTAAGTCGTGTCTGACTCTGTGTGACTCTATGGATGGCAGCCCGCCAGGCTCCCCTGTCCATGGGATTCTCCAGGCAAGAGTACTAGAATGGGTTGCCATGCCCTCCTCCAGGGGATCTTCCTGACCCAGGGGTGGAACCCGGGTCTCCTGCATTGCAGGCAGCTTCTTTACCACTG
Organism: Aepyceros melampus; assembly: GCA_006408695.1. NCBI lineage: Eukaryota > Metazoa > Chordata > Mammalia > Artiodactyla > Bovidae > Aepyceros > Aepyceros melampus. The sequence continues at coordinate 50,790 of SJXQ01012628.1, forward strand.
AGCCATCAGGGAAGCCCTCACTTACCATATGACCCAGCATTTGTAGTCCTGGGCATTTACCCTAGAAAAATGAAGTTATGTTCACTCAAAAGCCTGTACATAAAACTGCTTTATTTGTAATAGCCAAAAACTGGAAACAACCCAAATGTCTTTCCTGGGTGCATGATTCAACATACTGTCTATATCACAGAATCATACGCAACAATAAAAATGAGTGACTGTGATTCATACAATTGCTTGAGTGGACCTCAAGGGAATATGCTGAAGGGGAAAAAAAAAAAAACAATCCCCGAAGACTGCATTCTGTATGATTCTAGTTCTATAATAGTCTTCAAATGACAAAATTATAGAGATGGAAAACATATTAGTGGTTCTGTTAGGGACTTCCAGAGAAACAGAACGTATGGGATACATACACATATATAAGAGGAGATTTATTATAGGAATTGGTTCACATAATTATGGTGCCCAAGAAGTTCTACTGTCTGCCAACTGCAAGCTGTAGGACCAGGAAAGCCTGTGGTGTAATTCAATCTGGGTCCAAACATCCAAGAACCAGGAACGCTGATGTCTGAGGGCAAGAGAATATCAATGTCCTGCTCAAACAAATAGCCAATTCCTCTTTCCTTGGCTATTTTGTGCTATTTGAGCCCTCCATGGAATATATGATGCCAGCCCATGTAAGTGAGGGCAATGTCCTGCTCAAACAAAGAGAGCCAGTTCCTCTCTCCTTGGCTATTTTGTGCTATTTGAGCCCTCCATGGAATGTATGATCCCAGCCCATGTAGGTGAGGGCAGCTTTCTGTATCCAGTCTACCAATTTAAATGCTAATCTTTTCCGGGACTGCCCCCCAGACACACCCAGATGTTATGTTTATCAGCTCTCCGGCCATCCCTTGGTCCAGGCAAGTTGATACATAAAATTAACCATCATGGTGGTAGACAGGGATTAAGGACCAACAGAGTTATTTAGAAGCATGTTGTTTAAATTCCAAAAGATGTATGTTCAAGATTCTCCAAATGTCTTTCTTGGTTATGGGTTTTTATTTAGTTTTGGTCTGAGAACAAACTTTTTATGATTTCTCTTCTTTTAAACCTGTGAAGGTTGGCTAAGAATATGTTCTATTTTGGTGAATATTCCATGGGATCTTGAAAAGAATGTGTGTTCTGCTATTGTTGAGTTCCATAAATGTTCATTAATTCAAGGGCTCTGGTGACGTAATTCAGTCTTCTATATCTTCGCTGATTTTGTCTGCTTGTTCTGTTGGTTCCTAAAAGGGCAGTCTCCAACCATAATGAATGTGTCTCTCTCCTTTCATTTTTGTTAGCATTTGCTTCATGTAGGATTGTGATGGCTTCATGGAGAATTGACCACTGAATCACTATTGTAATGTTCCTCTATATGTAACAGGACTTGCACTGGAGTCACTCCCGTTTTCTTTTTAGTATCTTTTAGCCTATGCATGTCTTTATATTTAAAATGGATTTCTTGCAGTCAATATATACTTGAGTTTTGCTTTTTATCAATCTGACAGTGTCATCTATTAATCTATGTTTTGACCACTCACATTTCATGCTAGCTCCTTCTGTTTGTTCCATCTATCTTTATTCCTTTTTGTCTTTTACTGTCTTCTTTATTTTTTATTTAATTTTATTGGAGTATAGTCACTTTACTATCTTGTGTTAGTTTCAGGTGTACAGCAAAGTGAATGAGAAAAGTATATATATTTATATATACTCTTTTTCAGATATTTTTCCCATATAGGCCGTTCCAGATCAATAATCTGGAGTAGAGTTTCCTGTGCTATACAGTAGGTCCTTACTAGCTATCTATTCTATATATAGTAATGTTTATGTCAATCCCAATCTCCCAATTTATCATCCCAAATCCACTGGTAGCTATAAATTTGTTTTCTACAACTGTAACTCTGTTTTGTAGGTAAGTTCATTTGTACCCTTTTTAATATTCCATATATAATTTGTATCATATGATATTTGTCTTTCTCTGACTCCACTCAGTATGACAATCTCTGGGTCCATCCATATTGCTATATATATTCTTTTTATGGCTGAGTAATATTCTATTATATAGATGTACCATATCTTTATCCATTCATCTGTCAGGGGACATTTAGATTGCTTCTATGTCTTAGCTATTCTAAATAATGATGCTATGAGCATTGAGATACATGTATCTTTTCAAGTTATGGTTTCCTCCAGATATATGCCTAGGAGTGGGATTGCTGGATCATATGGCAGTTCTGTTTTTAGTTTTAAGGATCTTTTGCTATTCTGGATTAGAAGGTGTTTTCATCCAGCACATTAAAGATGTCACTCCATTATCTTCTTACTTGTTTAATCATGAGAAGCCTGCTGTGATCCTTAGATTTGTTTCTGTATATGTAAAGTGTCTTTTTCCTTTGGCTGCCTTCAATATTTTCTTTTTGTCTTCCGTTTTTAGCAGTTTGGATATATTATGTATATCCAGATTTGTTGCTGTTGTTTTGCCTGCTTGCTTTTTTCTTAGCCTCTTGGATCTGGTAGGGTTTGTCATTTGTTTTGGAAATATTTAGCTAAGTAATGTCAGCCATTATTTATTTAAATATCTCCTCTGTTTTGTTCTGTCTCTCCTTTCCTTCTGGGATTATACTTGCACAGATTTGGGGCTATCTGATATTGCCCCACCAATCTCGGATGTGCTGTTGTGCAAACCCCCAACTCGTTTTTTCTGTTTCAATCTAGTAAACATCTATTGACCTGTCTTATTGTTCACAGACTCTTTCCTCAGGTGTGCAAAGTCTACTAATCAGCCTCTCAAAGTCATTCTTTATAATTGTGTGTATTTTTTTATTTCTAGCATTTCAATTTGACTCTTTCTTACAGATTTTTTTCTCTCTGATGAAATTAATCATCAAATTCTGCAAGGTATCTCCTTTTTCTGTTTAGAGTCTTCAACTTATTAATCAGTTCTTTTAAATCGTGTCTTATAGTTGCAGCGTCTGTGTCCTGTCTTGTCCTTCACCTGGCTTCACCTGTCAGTGTACTGGTTTTCGCCCATCTTTCCTTACACCAAAAATATTTTGTTGAAAACCAGCCATTTTGAGTAGAGCAATAAAGACTAAGGTACATCATTTTGATTCCTTTTGTTTTGCTGCATGGAATTTGGATCAGATGAGATCCAAACCCAGCCTTCAGATTCTTCTAGTTATATCTTGTCTCTGTGGTGGGGCTGGTATTTCTCACTGTCTGCTGCATGCTGTATGCTGAGCCGCACGTTGGCATGGGTCTCTCTCCATATCCTGGCCCCTTTTCTAGCAGTAGACGCTACTCCTCCCCTGGGTATGGGAGGGAGAGCCTAGAGGATACTGTTTCTTTGTTCTGATTAAGCCTCTTTCTTAGGCAGGCACTGTGTCCCTGGATCTGGGGGAAGGGAGTGACCTCCCCCAGCTGTAGTTCTGGGCTCAACACATATTCCTGCTCCTCCCCCAGAGAAAAAGAGACTTAGTCCCTATTTCCTGCTCCCTCCCCATGCTTTTACTGGAGAAAGGCCCTAAGACCAGTGGTGTGTGCTGCCCTACTCTCTGCAGTTTCTTCCTTAGTACAAAAGTCTTTGAAGGACACTTTGTTAGAATACTGGCTAGTCTTTTTCTGAGTACCAGCTCAGGTCCCACAAAGAGAGGGCTGTGTGTGCTTGAGGATTTCCCTTATGTCTGTGGCCCCCAGGGTCCAGTATTCTTTCCACCAGTATACATCCTTCCTTTACCAACTTGTTAACAATTTTAGCTGAAATCTTCTTAGTGGGGTCCAGCTGAAAGAAAAAAAAGTGAAAGTGAGGTCGCTCAGTCATGTTCAACTCTTTCCGACCCCATGGGCTGTAGCCTATCAGGCTCCTCTGTCCACAGCATTTTCTAGGCAACAGTACTAGAGTAGGTTGCCACTTCCTTCTCCAGGGGATCTTCCAGACCCAAGGATCGAACCTGGCTGTCCCGCATTGCAGGCAGATGCTTTACTGTCTCAGCCACCAGGGAAGCTGGGGTCAGCTTAGTCTGCCCCAATTAAACTCGTGTCCATACCTCCTCAAACACACCTGTCTTTCCTTTGATCTGGGGCTAGCCAGTTGCCTGTGACTTCAGCTCTTGGACAGGTTAAAGGAACGTTGTGAATCTGCACTTGGTCTAGCTTGTTGTTATACACATCGGACATCCCTTCTTACATCCCTCAAAGAAACCAGAAGTCTCTATTCTTTTTTGCAAAAATAAGTACTGAAAATTGGTTGCTGCTTTGGCTACCAACTTTGTCCAGGCTATTTTGGGATGATGCCTATGTGTTTCCAGGTTACCAGGGATTCTCCATGTAAGAACATTGGAGTACATAGCTGTTCCCTTCTCCAGGGGATCTTCCTGACCCAGGGATCCAACCCAGGTCTCCTGCATTGCAGGCAGATTCTTTATCCTCTGAGCCACCAGGGAAGCCCCCAAAGTATTAGTCACTCAATCGTGTCTGACTCTGAGAACCTGTGAACTGTAGCTCACCAGGTTCCTCTGTCCATGGAATTCTCCAGGCAAGAATACTGGAGTAGGTAGCCATTCCCTTCTGCAGGGGTTGAAAGATAGGAGCTTGCCTTTTCAAAGGGTCTTGGGGAGGGAGGGAGTTCACAGGCTTATTTTGAAAAGCATTTGCTGTTCCTGACATTTGCCACCAGAGGGCAAGTCACCACATCAGTCTCCTTCTCACTGGGTGAGGTCAGGCTTCCCAAGCTTCCAACAGGGAAAAGTTAGGTGTGTAAAGTGAGAGGCAGAGGCATCTAAGTACCTGAGTCTCACTGAGGGCCTGTTTTCGAGGCCTCCCTCTTGACTGTACAAGTGGGGCTCCTAAGCCCTACAACCCTGACCTGAGGGCCACAGCTGTGCTCTCTGCACAGAAGATGCCTTCTGATATCCAGGCTGAGAAGCTGCTAGGAGCCTGCTGGGTGGTCAGGCTCTAGCACCTACAGGTGATTCCAACCTGCTTTTTGTGTTTGGGGGGAGGCGGATGGTCAGGGTGGGGAGCCCAGGACGTCCATCCCAGCCCAGCTACTGAGTAGAGGAATTCCCAGGGCCCTTTGGTAGGGAAGCTGAGGAGGCCGCAGAGCTATACTACTTTACTTGGTTTATCTGACAAATAAGCTAAAGTCATAGTGGTTTCAAGTGATAAGTTTGCTTCTCCTGCAAATAAAGCCTAAAACAGATGTTCCTGATGAGCAGGCAGGTCCCCTCCAAGTGAGGAATCAGGAACCCACTCCTGATGTAGGGCCTCCATCATCAGAAGGCTACAGGGTGGGAAGGGTGTTGGGAGCAGGCCCGCCCACCCCTCACCACACTGCCCAGGCTTCACATAGTGCTTCTGCTCACGCTCCACAGATACAAGCAAGCCTGTGTTCTTTCCTAATGCTAGAGTGGGAGCTGGGAAATATAGCCGGGCCTGGGCAGGTGCCCCAAGGTACCTCTCCCCTGGAAGGTGGACAGCCAGACCCCAAATTGTCCACATTGTACCTACAGAAATTACTTCTAACAGATTATTATTCTAGAACAATGTTTGCCAGATTTGTTTGATTTTAGACCCATGGAGGGAGAAGGCAATGGCAACCCACTCCAGTACTGTTGCCTGGAGAATCCCAGGGATGGGGGAGCCTGGTGGGATGCCATCTATGGGGTCACACAGAGTTGGACACAACTGAAGCAACTTAGCAGCAGAAGCAGCAGCAGCAGCAGACTCATGGAGAATGCTTATTTAAAATAGAATCTTTGAGTCTGTTTCCTGGACACTCTGGTTTAGCCATCTGCATGGGGGCATGGAGTGGGTGCCTTTACCAAGCTCTCCCTCCAGGAAGCCATCCTGCCCTGTCTACAGACAGAGCCTCTACCCCCTGCCCTGACCCAGGGGTGGGAAGCCAGGCCAACCTTCTCTCTGTTGTCATGGTGACTCTTGGGACTATGGGACCAGCTCCCGGGTATGACCCAAGGGAGGCTGGTCCTGAGCCAGCCCTGCAGCCCCCGCCCCCACCATTGTGACTACTCCACAGTTCAGCCCTGGGAGGGATGGCTGTGAGTCACAGACACACCAGACAAGACCAAACAGTCTGTGGCCAAGGTAGACCAAGCTGCCCCTGACCTCCCAAACCAAGAGCACAGTGCCGCCCAGCCCCATCCAGGTGAAAAGGAAAATCTGGAGCAAACCTGTGTTTCCCTTAAACGGGGGCTAGCGGGTGGAGTGGAAGAAGACTATGCGTGTGTCTTTATTAACACTAGAGGGCAGCACCGAGTCAGTATTTCCTGTTTCTTACTAGAAAATCAACTATTAAACGGTATTCAGTCTTAGATTTTATGTATTTGTTATTTATTGATTTGCCTTCTTTTTTTTTTGCCACGACACCTTTGTCATGAATCTTGGGGAAATGACACCAGATTTGTGGCCCGCATCTGGGGGGCAGGGGGAGGGAATGCACGGAAGAATAAGAAGGCAGAGTAAACCCCAGGCAGGAGCAGGGCCCCTGCGCCCTAGAGTGGCTGCTGGGGGCTCAGTGTCCTCAAAGATGGGGCTTTCTGTGACAAAGGAAAGCAGCGTTTGGGAGGCCTCATGTGCTCAATCAGGGTCAGACAACATCTGGCTACCAGCACAGGAGTGGGGCAGAGGCGCTCCAAGGCCACAGCCGGCAAGGATAACCCTGAATCAGGGAGGGCCCCGCCCAGCTGTCAGCTTCCAAGCCACTTCTCCATCTAGAAGGCAGTTCAGCCTCACGTGCCTCCTAAGCCGGTGGGACAGCAGAGGTGAGACCTCCCTGTGGAGGCCCCAAGGCCTCAGCAGGTCTGAGTGTCACACCTGAAGGTGCACTGGTCCCTGCACCCACATACACCACCCCCAGCGTTTGGGCAGGCCGGCAGGTCCTGCCTCCACCCCGACCCTTCTGAAGTGGGCCCAGGTCCCTGGGGGCTGAGGCATGTTTTGATGAATCAATCCCTCTGTGCAGTGAGGGGCCTGTCTCTCCTCACTGCCTTGTTGTTCAGCCGCTCAGTTGTGTTGGACTCTGTGACCCCATGAACTGCAGCATGCCAGGCCTCCCTGTCCTTCACTATCTCCTAGAGTTTGCTCAAACCCATGAGCTGATCATACAATCCAACCATCACATCCTCTGTCACCCCCTTCTCCTCCTGCCTTCAGTCTTTTCCCAGCATCAAGGTCTTTTCCAATGAATTGGCTCTTCACATCAGGTGGCCAAAGTATTGAAGCTTCAGTCTCGGCATCAGTTCTTCCAATGAATATTCGGGGTTGATTTTTGTTAGGATTGACTGGTTTGATTTCCTTGCTGTCCAAGAGACTCTCAAGAGTCTTCTCCAGCACCACAGTTCAGAAGCATCAATTCTTCAGCATTCATCTTATGGCCCAACTCTCACATCCGTACATGACTGCTAGAAAAACCATAGCTTTGACTGTGCAGACCTTTGTCAGCAAAGTGATGTATCTGCTTTTTAATACTCTGTCTAGGTTTGTCATAACTTTCCTTACAAGGAGCAAGGGCCTTTTAATTTCATGGCTGCAGTCACCATCTGCAGTGAAGATTTTTGGAGCCCAAGAAAATAAAGTCAGCCACTGTTTCCACGTCGCTGCCTTGTCCACCTACACATTCCCTCCTCAGAAGGCTCAGTGGTCTGCTCCAGAACAGCTTGCCAAAGCTCCCTCAGGCTGCTGTTCACCCTCAGGGCACTCCTACCACCTGACAACAGAAGCTGTATGTCAACTGTTCATCCCACCCTCAGTATAGGACGTGAGCTCCCGTGGCCAAGGCCACTGTTTGCGTGGGTCCCACACAGATAGACCTGCCCAATGAGCTCATGAATGAGCAGACAGCAGGCAGCCCTCACTCCCCTTCTCTGGGCGGAGCTGGGTGGGCCTGTCCTCAAGCCCTCTCCCCAATGGCCTTGCTCAGCGCACTGTCCGGCCTGGGTCTGGCCTGGGTCCGGTCTGTAGAAAGGGCAAAAGCAGTAATAGCTTCTTTTTGTCTGCTGCCCCAGGAGGGCACCTGCCTTTTGATCCATGTCTCCAAACTGCTCTTTGGCATCCACAATAAAGACATCTTCTAAACTGTTAGTGGTGGTTTTGAAACCTCCGGCCTTAAGGCTCCTGCCCATGTGAGGTCCTGTGTACACCTCCATTTGGTTTCCTTAATCACGGCAACACTTGGACTCAGTGGACTTTTCCTGTCCTCCCTAGGGGTCACGGGGCTTTGAGCCTCCGCTCCCGCCCTGGGCCACCTGGCACAGGTCTCTCTTTTGTGTTCCAGCCGTGATACCCTTGACGGATTCGGAGCACAAGTTGCTGCCTCTGCACTTTGCTGTGGACCCTGGGAAGGACTGGGAGTGGGGGAAAGACGACAATGATAACGCCCGGCTGGCCCAGAAGACCCTACCCTGTGCCCCTTCCTCCCCACCAGTGCCACTCGAGGCGGGCTGTTGCTGGGTTTCCCGAGGAGGCCTTGGGTGGGTGAGGTGCCCCTGCTCCTAGTAGCTGATGGCTGCCTTGCCAGTGGGAGGGGTGCATGCGGGCGGGCTGGGGCGCTTCTCACTTGCTGTTCCTCTCTCGCTAGCCTGATCCTGTCACTAGAAGCCAAGTTGAACCTTCTGCACAGCTACATGAATGTGACATGGATCCGGATCCCCTCTGAGACCAGGGTGAGCTTGGCGTGAGCCAGGACAGACCAGCAGGCACTCTCAGCTTGGGGTGGGCAGGCAGGGTGCACCCTCCCCCACTCAGGGCCCCCTAATGCTGGCTTCCATCCTGGCTACAGTCTGCAAAGCCCCGGCTCCAGCTGAAACACGTCTGTGCGCCCGTGTGATTGCAGGTCTGGGCATAGGCATGTGCTCCAACTAGGGGAGTTTTTCTCCCCTTATTTTCTCCAGAAGGAGAGGCATGAACACACCCTCAAAATAAACTGTAGATAAGTCACAACACAAAACTCTCTCTGCTAAGATGGGAACATGATGTGCTGCCATAGAGCAGAATTAATTATAAGCCTGTGTGTTGGTCCTTGAAAAGGCAGGGAACCAAGGCGCGATTCCTTGGCACTTCCTCTTCTTCTCTCCCCACTGGGAGGGTAGAGCTGTGAGAAAGGGGGCTGCTGCCCCACTTGCCCCTCCTACCTCTGGTAAGACCATGCTGGCCCTGCCTCCAGATGTTAAGAATGATTCGCTTTAAGTATCTGGCTGATGTTTTTGTGCCCTCACTTTCCTGTAGTGAAATCTCAGGAAAGGGGATTTTTTTTAAAGCTTACAAATAATTGCCCCCCCCCGACATCAGTTTAATTAACCATAAAGTGGGGCCCATAACTAATAGTTTTTCAGTTTCCATGAAGAAGGCAAGGAGGGCAGTGCCCGGCACACAGCCAGTAAGTACCCAGGACAAGTTGGCACTGCTCAGAGTGCTTTGTAATTCAGCCTTTGCTCCTATCTAACTTTCACAGGGCTCCCTGATGCAGGCCCTGATACCTGCATGGCACAAGTGACAGTCAGCGGCAGTCTGGTTCCAGAGTCCAGCTGCCTGGACTATATGACGTGGCTGTGGGTGTACTTTTCTAGGGCCCATGAGGGCTGGGAAGGCAGCAACTCCAGGTCGAGGATCAAGAGACTCGGGCTGGGACACAGCTCGGGCTTGGGACAGTCAGGTTGGAGGCAACACCAAGGGGACGGGGTCTGCCTCCTGCGGCAGCAAGGGAAAGGCTGATCTCTAACCTCCTCCCTTTCCTGCCCTCTCTCTCCTCTGCAGGCCCCTCTGGCGCAGCCGGAGTCCCCAACGGCCTCCGCGGGGGAAGACGTGCAGTCCCTGGCCGACTCGCTGGACTCGGACCGAGACTCAGTGTGCAGCAACTCCAACAGCAATAACGGCAAGAACGGCAAGGACAAGGAGAAGGAGAAGCAGCGCAAGGACAAGGACAAGACCCGCGCGGACTCTGTGGCCAACAAGCTGGGCAGCTTCAGCAAGACACTGGGCATCAAGCTGAAGAAGAACATGGGCGGCCTGGGCGGCCTGGTGCACGGCAAGAT
>SJXQ01012628.1:62179-77478 GCA_006408695.1 Aepyceros melampus
CTGCTCGTACTGCTACCGCGAGGAGCTGCGGCGGCGGCGCGAGGCGCGCGCGGCCCGGCCCTGAGCGCGCGGCCCGGCCCTCCCGCCGGGCTGTCCTCTCCAAGTTGTCGGTGTCTCCTCTGCGCCCTGGTCCACCGGGAGGCCGGCGATCCTCTGTCCGTGCTGTGTACGTGTTTGGTCAAACGTTCCTAATGGTGCCTGAACCTACACTGACGCCACTCAGGTAGTAGACGGATAGGAAACAAGTCATACTGTTGGAAGTGGGTGTGCTAGCTAGCATCTGCCTCGTACCTGTGGAAACTCAATAGCCATTGCAAGGGTATTTTTGTTCCTCGATAAGAGAAATAAAGAAATTTGCAGCCCTTTGTTTTTAGAAGGGAGTGTTTTACATGCTTTTTTTTTTTTTTTGGCTTTTTTTTCCCTAACCCGGCGACTGACCTCTTCCATGTAGCGGTCACCTGCGTGCAATCATTGCCACCCAGGGTTTCAAGGCGAACACGCGGCCCTGGGACCGCGGTGGCGGCTCTGCCTCGGGCTTCCACCTGCGCCCTTCTGGGGCCCCTGGAGGACAGGGCGCTCGGCCGCCCACTGGCGCCCTGGTGGTCTCTCTGGTCTCTTAGGAATACGCGGCTCCATCTCATAAGCAAAACCTCCTCCCACAGCCCCCGGCTCGAGCGACACTCACACTGCCATCAAAGCCACGGGCGTCTGTAGGCTGGGCACGGGACAAGCTACCTCGCGGGGCGCGGTGATGTGTAGCGGTCACTCCCGGTGCGGGGCAGCTCAGGTGACACGAGCTTTCCAAAGACACCATGGGGCCCGAGGGCAAGGTTTCGAACTCACGATTTGGAGTTGCCCAGATACGAGCAAAGATGACAGCCTGTGCACATTTCTCCTTCGAAGACCCTTCCCCAGTGAACCGTCGCCGGAGGGGCCCCTCGGAAGCGACCATCGGTGCCCCAGGAGAGAGGCGAGGACTTGGCTTTGCGGTCCCTGTGTAACCCCCCACTAGGCCGCCCTGAACGCCGTCCGCCCTTCTTTCCAGAGGGCAGGGACTGAGGGCCGCCGGGAAGGAAGCCACCCCCACCTCCAGCCGCATCTGTCTGGGATCAGCCAGGTAGAGGCACGCCGCTCCCGTCCGCGTCCCCTCTGCACGGTGGCTCCAGAACACGTTAGGGGCAGCCCCATCCCTGAGCGGTCCCTATATTGGTGCCTCCTTACATTTCTTGAGGAAAAAAAAAATGTGTCCTTAGCTACCCTGTTCTGAGCAGCAATATGCAGCGTCTTCCTTCCAAGATTACCTCTGGAGAATACCGTTCTTGGCCAAGGACACTGAGGCATTAAACCTGCCTCTCTAAGGAAATACCTTGTTTCCAAGAAATACAGAAATGATGGGTAAAATCCTCACTAGCAAAAGAATCCTTTAAAACCTGTGAGAGCCTTAGAATAGCCTCTAATAATCCCAAGAAAGAGAGAAAGCGCCCCACTTCGGCTGGGGCTGTATCTAAAGAAAACACGGGAGGCAGATGTCTCTTCATTGGAGCCAGCTTCTCCTTCTCCAGAAAGGATGCTTTTCCCCAACATAAAGAGCAGCAAAAAAAAAAAAAAAATCTTTTTTTTTACTTGTTTGAATTATAATAAACTAATTTGAATATCTCCTGTGAGTAATTCATTTTTGTTTTTAATTATCCACAGCAGGTGGAGTTTTCAGTCATTTATTCAAGTTTTACATAAGCGGTTCCTTGAAATTATTTATTAAATAGGACCTTAAATTTTTTGGAAGTTTTACTTTTCATGCTAAACAATACTTTCAATGTGTGGTAATCACTAACATTCATGACCCTCCTATTACTGGGGTTTCTTTTGTTGAAAGAAAAAAGCAGTTTTTAAAAAAATCTCTCACCAAGAGGGTTTGTGGCAGCTTTTTGAACTGATTCTTCACATTATGCTGACCAACTGCTTTGCCACCCAAAGCTGTGAAGTCACAGGAAATAAATCCTGCTTCACATGTAGACACCGGCTCCTGCCCTGCACCTTGCAGAAGTGGAGCAGCCAGCTTGGAAGGTGCTCCCCTGTGCATTCATAAACCAAACACAGGCACAGCAAGGCAAGCAGAAAGTAACCTCGTGTTGTTTAATTTTTCAACATGAAAACAGCCAAACAGAAATTTCCAAAACTGGCTATGCAAATATTTTATCTTTCTCATGCTCTCATATCAGGTTAAAAAAAAAAAAAAAAAAACAGGAAAAAAAAAAGGCAAACCGAAATTTAAAACAGTCTATTTGTAGTACGAGAGGAAGAACTAGGCAGCGTAATTTGTATGTATTATAAAAAACCAGTGATCTGTTCTAGCTCCTCGAATTTCAGTCACCTCTACCCCACCCCCATCTGACATATGTGCCATAAATAAGAGTCTGAGATCCAGCTCCAACCCTAGACCCCAGGCTCCTCCTCTCCCCCCAGAGTAGACGACCCCCTGTCTCTCCATGAGGTCACTAGCCACTCCATGTGCGGAGCACCTGTGGGTGTCGCTCCCTGGTGGAGAACACGATGCCCTTGGTCAGCATTGTTTACAAACAGCCATTTCCTCTTGTGAGAGATCTGGATCCATCCTTCCTCTAAACAGTGTTAAAAACAGAGAGCCCGCTGTTGCGCTAAGTGTGATGGTCCAGCCCCTCTGTGTTCCCAAGAGCTTTACCCCTCATCCCTGGCCAGACATCTCTTAGACCAAAGGAATTCATCGGGCTGCGCGAGAACCATTAGAAACAGCTGTGGTTTTCACATGTGGGTCAAGAGATCCCTTAATGTCCTTCTGTGACCTGAGGGCCCTTGGTGGAGTGGGGTGAAAGGAAGTGGGTTGGGGCACTAGAGAAAAGGAAAACAGCCAGCCTATATTCTAGAGAGGCCATGAGCCCCACCAAGGCACAGGTCCTGGATGCAGACAGTCCCACCTGTGAGCTGTCTTCCCCTCCAACCTGGTCTGGCCAAACTTCCCTTGCTGGGACTGTTGGATGTCTCTAAGTGACAGCAAAATTCCAGAAGGATCCCCAGATACTTCTAAACCCCGTGGAGGTTATTTCAGTCATTAGCTTCACACTTTCTGCATCTGCGTGACCTGGGTATATGATTTTTTAAAACTAATATATTGTGAAAGGAAGGCGTTTTTAAGTGTATTCTGTTTGTAGATTTTATGCTATGTTGATATTTTACAAGCCAAGTTTAAACTGTACTATAGAAATTATTTTTATATTATTTTCAGAATGTGCCACAGAGCAATATTTTGCACCCTTATATTGTCACGGGGTTGTCCCCTTGGAGGGCTAAATTTAGGTTGGGTAGGGCTCCCGTGTGGGCTTTGAGGGATGAAACACTTTCTGCTATTTGTTCACATCTGATCTGAAAGTGGAACTGTGTGAATGTCTCTTCCTTTTTCCATGGAAAGCTTGATTCATTTCCTCTTCCTGGATTTTGGTACTGCACCTTTCCTCTCAAATGAATACTTTCTATTCACTAAGTTACCGTGGACTTTTTTCTTACCTATCACCACCCCGTGGCTCCAGTGGTGTTCCGAAAAGTTGGGATGTATTACTTTACAAACTTTATGTTTTCCAAAGTGATTTGATGTGTTAATTCTGGTAGCATACCATCAGGAATTTAGTGACTCAAGATAGAGGGGCACACCTCGGGTATGAAATGTTCCTGGTAGTACCCACTGTCTCTGAGGCGGGGTCGTGGCTACATGACTCTCACACCCTTGCTTAGCAATCACGAGCTTATTTTGCAGACTATTTTGCAGAAATAAACTTAACTGATCAAAATATATTTCATGTTAGTTAAGAAAAAAAGGGCTGTACCCATCAGTGGTGGGAAATTTGTGCGAGGTTAAAAAAAAAAAAAGGCTTTGCCAAACCATGTGTTTTATTCTCTGTGTCTTTCATGTTTACAAGAGATGTGGAGTAACGTGCATTTGGGTGGGTTTCTTTCTTTAGGATGTGAGTCAGTTTTCTGCATTGTGGTGTGGACTTTACAAATTAAGTTCCTCGAGTGCTTTTTTGTTTTTCTTTCTTCCAATGCTTCTAAGAAATAAGAGAGAACATGTGTCATGGCTGCCCAGGCCCTGCCTCATCAGACCTTGGCTGCTGCGGCATTGCCTCCATCCAGTCTGATTCTGCTGTCACCTGAGTGCAGGCATGTTCAGGAAAGGGCCCTGCAGTGACTGGCACCCCTGACACCAGGGAACAGGTGCCCCCTTCGAAAAAGCCTTAAAGCGGTGGCTCTCTGGAGACCCCCGGGCCACACCTTGCACTTCAGTCCTAACTGTAAACTCTGCTGCTGGAACTGGCTGCTTTGATGGGGGGCTCCAGGGTAGTGAGGGGCACCCAGCTTCATTCTTGTTTCAGTCACGTCCCCCCAGTCCACTCTCCAGTGGGGGTCCTGGTTCCCTAGAGCATGGTTCTAATGATGGGTCTGCTGACACGGGGGTGAGTCTAGGACTCCTCATCCCAAGCACCCCTCAGTTGAGAAAAGTTTCATGACTGTTCTGAGCAATGTGCAAAACTGTTCACAGTTATACAGGTGGCTTTGTTCCCCTAACCCAGTGCTTTCTCTTCACTCCACACCCCCCAGTAGAGACTAGAGAGGGGGCTGCCCTCCATGGACCCCTCGGGAATAAATGTGTGTGTAGTTTGTGCAGCGTCAAGATGCCAAACCCCACCCCCCGCCCCGGCTGACTTGGTACATACATCACCCAAGGAATAGCATAGAAACTAGAATCTCTAAACAAGGCTAGCAATATTACTATTTCTGTTTATTTTGCAAAATAATTTGCTGAAATTTTCAGTTTTGCTACTTGATTGCAAAAACAAAGTTCTACCAACCCTAATTAGTGTACACAAAGTGCCCATTGCTTATCCTTTTTCATTCTTTCAAGAAAACATCTCAAGGGTACACACAGACATAAACACACTCAGTTCTTTAACATAGGGTAGGGGTTACCACTACTTTTTTAAATATAGGCTGAATATGCTCAAGATGAAAGAAATCCATTTATTTTAAAGAGGATAAATTAGTGGAGCCAGTTCCTTGAGAACGTCTATAATAGCACAGACACGAAAGGTGACTTTAAATAAAGGGACAACCAGGTCCTTAGAAAGACCATTCCCACCCCCCGTACTTCTCCAACCTCTGCCCCAATGACCCAAGCCTGCCTCAGGGCCTTAGCACATGCCCTTCTGCCTGGCATGTCCTCCACTGACACCCATTCTCAGCCACATGTCTCACCCTTCACTACCTGCCAGTCTTTACACCAACGTCACCTCTCAAGGAGGCCTGCCCTGACTTCTTTATTTAATAAGCCAAGACATCCCACCCTCCTGCTGCCCGTTTATCGCCATTTGAAGGCTGCATGTGAATTATCCTTTCATTCATTCATCGTATGCCTCCCTCCAGCTCCACAGCATGTAAGCTCCATGTGGGCAGGAATTTTTTGTATGTTTTTCTCATTGCTGTACCCCTGGTGCCTACAACAGCACCTGATACGTATTGGATGCTGGAGAAATACTTGTTGAAAAAGGAAATGAAATCAGTCATTTGACAGCTGTTAAGAACCTTACAAGTATCAGCTTCAGCCTTTATCAAATAGAGAGTCTACTCTTGCCCCTAAACGGGGAGAATTTTAGCTGATAAGGCAGCCTGTGGTTCATGAAGACCAGATGTGGCAGTGAGCCCCAGACCTGACGGTGGCAAGTATGCCATGTAAAAAGGCCTGCCCCCATGGCCCTCCCTCACAGAGAAGGGACTCTGCTGTTTACAGAGGACCCTTTGGGATAGCTGAAGTGGGGACAGTTTCCTCTAGAGCAGCTCTCATGATCATGCCCCCTCCATGAGGTCATCGTGGGCCTGGACCATTCTGGAGAGGCCCTTATAATGGGTCCTTAGGACGCCGTGCCTTCCGTGTCTCCAGGGAGACAGACCTTCCTTCCTTCCTAGAGCAAACTCGGTGGCAGGTCAGCCAGGAAAGGGAGACGGCCTGACCACTGGCAGGACTCATTCTCATGTCACCAGACTCAGGCCTGCAGAAGAAGGAGACGAAGGGGACTGTACTGACAAAGTTAGGGGCCCTCGGTTGCCCCCCGGCCGTGGGTGTGTCTGTGATGCAGGAGGCAGAGCCCAGCCATTGCAGAGCCAAGCAACACACAATCCTTGGGCCCAGCTCCCAGGTGGCCCTGCCCGCAGGTGGAGGAGGGACGCCTCCCCTTCCACACTATGTCCTTTCCTGGCTGATCTTCCCACACACCTGACCTTGGCCTTTACTTCTAGGTCCTTTGGCCAAATGTGTTTTCCTCAAAGAGTTGTTGGCAGAATACTGTTACAAGCTTCTTATAGGACCCTTGTCCTACTGGGGCCTGGTTAAAGAGCCTTTGTCCTTCTCTTCTTCCCCTTCTGTGGTTTTGATGTCATTTCTCTGGGTGCCGTACTTTAGGGTCCCTCATTTTGGGAGGAAGAGCTCCCTCATAGCACTCACTTGGCAGCTGCCCAGCAGACGGTGAGTGGGCCCACACAAGTGTGTCCCTCTGCTTGAATTGCCAAATAAACAAGCTTCCTCTCACTGCTGCCCTGACAGATGGGCAGGATGAGGGGGTGGTCCTGCCAGTCCTCAGAGAGGGCAAGCTTTCCAGGGCTGCCCCCTCGGACCTCGCAAATTTTTCTCCAAGGCAGGAGAGCCCTGCAGCCCATCCAGTTTTTCCCACCTACCTGGAATGGAATCCAAACATCTGCCTTGGAGTGATGATTTGGCAGGTGGGAGTGGGGCAGCTTGTCCCATTAACTTGTGACCAAAACTAGAGCACGGTTGGAGACGGGCCGTGGCCCGGAGTCCACGAGGCAAACACCGCCTCCCAGAGCCAGTCATCATTCAACATCCTGAGCAAGCCCGGGCCCTCCACCAGCCACGGAGCCCTCAGAACCGCAAGGGTCTTCCCTGGGTCTCCACTCGCAGCCTGAACCCCGTTCACCCTCAGCTTTGACAAGTGGTCTCATTTTAACTGAAGGGTGTTGAGGTGTAATTGCTTGGTTTCTTCCCATGTGCCCTGGCAAGTGAATGTAGTTTCTCTGTCCTCTTCCCTTCCTTCTTTCTTTCACAGGTTCATTTGACTATTTGGGGATGAGATACATTACTTTGCTTCCCCGGTTTACTTATTACCAAGGAGGAAAGAAAACACTGAGGCAGAAAGGGGTCAGAAACGTTGTTACCTTGACCAAGTCATTACCTGCAAGTGTTCCTTCTAATTCAATGCAAATATTCTTTTCCATCTTGGTCCATCCTTGGAGAAGCAACCCATTGTAAGAGCTTGTCTTTGGTGGTTGGGTTGTTACTTTGTAAAGTATTAAAGCACTAAACCAATTTTTGCAATATGTAGTAAATCTTGCTTTCATTTTGGAAAACTTCCAGTAATGACTACTACCGCACTTTTTATAGAAGAACTGTATTTCATTTCTTTCTTTTATGAAAGATTATTTCAAGTAACAATAGCTCTGTAATCTGTGTGATACGGCTTCTCCATTACTTGACACGGAGAGAAGCTTTGATGCCTACTCAATAAAATTAACATGTTTGTAAAGCACTGGCTGGTCCAATTATTTACCCAATCCTGTGTCCCTGGTAATATATCATCTAAGAAAAGCTTTTGGCCCACATGAAGAGGATTCTAACAGGCATCCATCCTCACCCAAATTTAAGAGTTCTTCCAATCAGAAGAGTTGTAAAACCAGCAGTTTTATTATGTGAGACAAAGGTTTCTGTCAAAGGTCAAGACACTTTCTGTCAGAAAACAATAGAACTTCCACAAATGTGTGTTTGCCAGACATCAGCAAGAAGGCAACTGGGAGGGCAAGAGAATGAGAGGATTTTATGGTGGGGTTTTATTTGTGCATGAGGCACGTGTCTGTAAAAGAAAGTAAGTGAGCTTTCCAGAGGCTCAGATGAGGTCCAGGGCTGCAGGCCTGGCCCAGGCAGGTGATGGGCCCCCGGCACAATCAAAGCCATGTGCCTCTGGGTGCTGGAATGGGGGCAGTGGTTGTGGTGGTGGCCACTGTGCACTGCATCAGGCATGTTCTAGGCTTCATCAGATTCTATCCAGGCAACAACCCTGTGAATTAGATGTCAAAATCCCCATTGGTAGACAAGAAGTGAAATTTGGTGAGGTAAGTGGTAAAACCAAGATTCCAGCTCCAATTTCCCTGATGGAAGAACCTGAGCTCCAAGCTGCAGGGCCTCCCAGGAGCATCTCCCAGCCTGTCCAGTGGATCGACTTGACCTGCACTTGGAGAGTGTGGGGGCACGGTTGGGGAAGGAGAGGAGAGATGCGTGGCTGGCCTGTAATGTGCTGGGCCCTGGGGTCAGGGTCCTGCCAGGTCCCCACCTTCCATTTCTGGCTCAGACATTCTTCTCAGCTAGAAAGTGGGAGACTGCGCTTAGTTCTTGCAGGACAGGTGGCAAATCCCAGACAAAAGGCACACTTGTCCACCAGCAGCTTCGAGAGGGACTTAAAAGGCTGTACAGGATGGCAGGAGCCCTGCAGAATGAGAAAAAAAGTCTGGCCCCTAAGTTTCAATGACCTTGAGAAAGGCATCTCACCTTCCCGGGTCCCTATTTTCTATAAAATTTCAGTATATTCTGAAAATGAGGGACCTGAGGGAAGGTTCTATGTCCCCAGCAAGTCCTGGAATACGTGTATCATTTAGGAAAATATAAGTCATATCAATTATTTTTACAGAGAGAATATGAGGACTTGGTTGAAGCGGGATCAGAAGACCAAAAAACACAAAAAGGGCCCATAGAGGTCACACGGAGAGAGTGCAGCTCGTCACAGGGCTGGGGGCAAAGCCCAGGGCCCAGGTGGTCACAAGCTACAAGCATGAGAGGTGGGGGGTGCCCAGGGCAGAACACAAGCCTCCTAGAAGGGGGCGCTGGTGTCGTTGAGGGGGACACAGTACGGCAGGACCTTCCATGTGGGGGATATGTAACTAGAACAAACTGCAGCTGGCAAGCGGTGAACTATTGCCAGGACAACGCTAAGAGGTACTGGAAGCAAAAGAAAAGAGGAAGTCCTGTGTGTGTGTGTGTGTGTGTGTGTGTGTGTGCGCGCGCGTGTGCGTGCACACTCATAGGCACATGTGCATGTATGCATATGTGTGTGTTGCATATACACGTATTTTCTGTATACACACGTGCACAGACACCAAGGAAAATAAGAGACACGCTCCCCAAGCCTGTGTCTGTCATTGGTCAGGGCCCATGGTTGGCATTCGTGACTTCCTTCTTCCAGGATCAGTCCTGTTTCCTTTCCCCTCAGCCAAAACCTCAGCTTTTGGGATCTTTCATTTCTAATGAAATAACCCAAACTTTCATCCCCAAAAGGTCTGAATCATCACAGCCCCCTCTCAGGTGCTGTAGTTGACCATTAACTTTTATTAGGGGACATGGATATAATAAAACACACCCCCAAGAGTCCCCTAAATGTCACAGATCAACCCTTCTGTGTAGCAGCAGCTCTGCTTTCCCTTGATAATTAGAGTTCATCACCAGCGAGACAGCAGCTCCCTTCTCTGGGTTAAGACAGTGGCCTGAGAAGCCGCTGGCCAGGTCTCAGTCTCCAGTCCAGTGATACCACTGCACGGCCCCTGGGGGACCCCCTTCCTCCCTGGGAATGGGAACCTACAACCCCGAGGGCTCAGGATGGGGGGCGGGAAGCACAGTTCTTGGTTACGAGACAAAATGGTGACAAGAGCCACTTGCACTCCCAGATCAGATGTGCTGGCCAAGGAACAGACCCCACCACATGGCCATCACCAATTCAAATCATCCGGTCCATTGGTCTGAGTTCCTGCCTTTCGGGGAGCTGACTCCCTGCTGGCACCATCACTCAACTTCCCGTGGGCCATTCCAGGCTCCATCAGGCCCGCTGCTGCTGGGTCAGCTAGACACGCAGTGAGTGAAGCGCCTGTGCGTGATCCCATCACCATGAAGCTGAACCTCGTCTCCAAAAGCAGCACTGTGTGGAGCTCCATCATGGTAAGTGAGGCATCTTTGGCAGAAGCACTGCACAGGGAAGGCACATGTGAATCCACACGTCTATTCCAATGAGAGAAATGGCCTTCCTTCCTTCCGTCCAGCGCCCTCGGGCAGCTGCGTCTGACTGGCCACCCCAGGGAGGGAGCTGACAGAGCCTCTGCGCTGGTGCCCACTGTCAAAGTCTCTCAAGCTCGGCAAGTGGCCTCCAGGCTGGCCTTGAGAAGGGGGAATCATGTAGTTTCATTCTCCTCCAGCTTCCTTCCCTACAGACAGGTCCCTCTGTTCTGGGACCCGTTAAACAAACATCAGGATGCCTGGAGAGAGGGTTGAAGGCTATTACAGGGCCTGCTCTCTCACTCATTCGATTCCCGAGAGCCTCCTCTGCACCTGGTGCTTGCAATGAGCGTAAACATGGGACACGGTATCTCCGTGGTCTAGGAGAGCTGTCCACTGACATCTTCCTTTCACCACACTCACAACACCTCCTTGTCACCGATCTCTGACTCCTCCTTTCCAAGTTCCTGACTGTCCGGTCAACTCTTCACCCCTGCCCATAAATCAAGGTGGATCAGGATTCCTTGGTGAAGTGAAGTGAAAGGTTAGTTGCTCAGTAGTGTTTCTGACTCTTTGTGACCCCATGGGTTGTAGTCCCCCAGGTCCCTCTGATCATAGAATTCTCCAGGCAAGAATACTGGAGTGGATTGCCATTCCCTTCTCTAGGGGATCTTCCTGACCCAGGGATCCAATCTGGGTCTCCTGTATGGCAGGCAGATTCTTCACCATCTGAGCCACCAGAGAAGCCTTGATTACTTGAGAGTGGCATTAATGATGTTTGATGCCAGATTGTTCTTTCTTTGTAGAGACTGGTCCTGTGTGCATTAAAAGATGTGCAGCAAGCTCCTGGCTGACCTCTACTCACTAGATGCCAGGAGCTCCCTCCACCCAGGTGTAACAACCAAAAATGTCTCCAGACCTTGCCAAATAGCCCCCAGGCGGTAGGAAGAGGGAAAGAATCCCTGGTGTAGGTGAAGTCTTCTGGCTGTCTTTCAGATCAGAAAAGCGATAACCATTTGTTCTGCTCCAGCTCTGTCCATTGGCATGAGTTCCCTTCCCCACCAGCTTTCAGGGACACTTGAGATTGGGGGCAGGGGGTAATGCCCTCACCATCTACCTCAAGCTGGAGGCCCCACATCACAGAGAACCATCTGAAAGCAGGTCTCCTTGGCCATCTATCTTGTCAGTGGGAACTCCCCAAGACATGTGAGTTGAGGGAGAGGAGGCCACAAGCAAGAGCACACGTTGCAGGGTCTGAGCCACTTCTCCACGCATCTTCTGGGTTTTCTCTACATACCATCTCCACGAGAAGACAGATTGCAGCTGCGCAGACCCAATTTCGTGGGAGGGCGGGGCAGATCACACCCGGCCATAATGCTCAGAGGTCAGGACTGTGGTCCGCTGATGTCTCCGTCAGCCGTTCAGTCCCCACCAGAAGCCAGTAGCAGCCAGGAGCTGCTTCTCAGAAAGGAGAATAGTCACATGCAGAGGAGGGCACAGCTTTGCCCAGAGCGCTGGCGCTCTGCACGGCGGTCTGCTCGCTGGCAGCATTGCCGTTGGCCACACTAAGCGCCATTGAGTCTATTAGGAGATGAGGTCTGTGGGCCCCTCTCACACCTGATGGCCTTACCGGTTCCTTGGTAAAGGCTTTGGGGACAGCTAATGGGTTGCCTTCAAAATCCAAGAAGTCTCCACAAACATCATGCCTCCTTTTTTAGGTGTAGTGACATTTCTCCCACTTTGTTGGGCGGCCCTGAAAAGCTCCATGGTCTCCCCACAGCGTTCTTAAGTGCATGGGTCCCTGAATATTTATCGTGGCGGGGGTTGGGGGGAGGTCTCCTTCTTTTGTGTCTCAGGGAGGCAGGTGCCATCTGCATGAGGATATCAATAGTGGGACCGAGCATGGCATTTTGTGGGCCCTCTGCCAGCTGTGCAGTGGCAGAGAGCAGGACGACGGGACAAGTCCTGGGCATCTCCAGGCACCAGCCAGCAGTTTTTGGTGGTCCTTGCAGATGGACAAGGAGAACCAAATCTACCCATCAGCCTCTGCTGTGAAACGATAAGGGGATGCATTGGGAAGCCTCTCAAGTCATTGATAGCCCCATAGATCTCTGCAGGTCCCCCAATATGCAAATTAACACCTTTGATTTATTCTCATGGTAAGGATGGGAAAGGCCAGGACTTTCATTTTTTCCCATTTCTAATGAAGTAGCATCCATTCCAAGGCAGGGGAACCAACATGCAGGCTTAGCCAGCTGCCAAGTGTAAGCCCTCCAACCACACATTGGAAGCTGGGGAAGTGACCACAGACCCACCAGTGCTGCAGATACCCACCTTTGGGATGAAACTCTTTTTATCTCACGACCACCACAAGCCCCCTACTTTGACTGTGGAACCACGGTGTTATTTTTAAGTCAACAGAAATGAGTGACAACTCAGAGCCAGTGCTGAGTCCCTGAATTATCACAGTACACCCCTCACCCTAGGGTGATCAGGGAAGAGATGTTTGTCAGAACACGTCTGCCTGTCACAGGCCACAGTCGTCCTAAGGCAAGGTCTCAGGCCCCATGGAGGAGGTCAGGAAGGGGTGTGCAGTATCAGTGGGTGATACAGCAAGGCTTTCTCAGAGGAGCCAAGGGGTTCCAGACCTGTGAAGTGGCTTAGACCTGCCAAGTCCACAAACCTCTGTGACTCTACAGTGTGGCTACTTAAGCAAGGAATTTTGCTTTCAAATCAGAAGTAATTTTTAACAACAATAATTTTATTGAGGAGTATTTTATGTACAGCCAAAAGCACAAATATCAAACACAGTTGGGTGTGTTTTCACCACCAGCAGGGTTGAGATCAGAATACCCTCCACAGTGCACCCCACCCCCAAAAGCAGCTCTTATCCAGATCACTCTAGATTTGCTCTGTATTCACAGACATAAAAGTGGAGTCAATGTACGCGCTGTATGGTGCCAGTTCTCATTTGCTCCACAGGTTTTGAGGATTTACCCATGTTGGTGCTGTTGAGTCGCTAAGTCATGTCCAACTCTTTGTGACCCCATGGACGACAGCACACCCGGCTTCCCTGTCCTTCTCCATCTCCTGGAGTTTGCTCAAATTCATGTCCACAGAATCAGTGATGCCATCCAACCATCTCATCCTCTGTTTCCCTTTCTCCTCCTGCCTTCAGTCTTTCCCAGCAATGGGATCTTTTCCAAAGAGTTGGCTCTTCATATCAGGTGGCCAAAGGTTTGGAGCTTGAGCTTCAGCATCAGTCCTTCCAATGAAGATTCAGGGCTGATTTCCTATAGGATGGACTGGTTTAATCTCCTTGCTGTCCAAAGGACTCTCAAGCATGTTCTCCAGCACCACAGTTTAAAAGCATCGATTCTTCAGTGCTCAGCCTTCTTTATGGCCCAACTCTCACATCCATACATGACTACAGGCATTGTTTATTTGTAACTCTACTGCTGGGCAGTGTGACTGTATCACAGTTTGTATATCCATTTTCATATTAATGGACAGGTTGCTTCCAGTTTGGAGTGATTATGAATAAAGCCACCAGAAGCCTTCATGAATCTTTGGTGTACATAGGTTTCATTTCTTCTGGCTAAATACAAAAGAAGCAAAATTAGTAGCTCACAGAATGAGTGTGTAATAAGAAATTTCCAAACAATGTTTCAAATAGATTGCATGGCTTTCCAATTCCACCAGCAAAGGTTCTGGTTACCTGAGACTCCAACATATACAGTCTATCATTTCTGATGCCCATGCAGTAGCCCCCACGGACTTCCAGAAACTCCACTCTCTGGAGCAGGCTCCCAGCACACACAGGCTTGTGCACACCTAAGGTAGGCACATGTGTAGAAGTGTGAGACTGGGCAGGCCTGTGGTGTGTCTGTACAGACCTGCGCCATCTGTCTCTCCTGCTTTCTGCCTTCCTCTTGCTCCCTTTCTCTTGGAGGCTGAACTCCATCTGCCTTCTGCCCGCACCAAATTCAGGTGCGTGCATATCCTTGCTTGGGTATTTAGCTCCTGGACATCAAAACTTTTGTCTGATTTGCCCCCACCCTCAGAGGCCCAGCCCATGGGTGTGACTGGCACCTTTTCTCTCTGTGCAGAAGAGAAACCTTCCCTTGTGCGCCAGGTGAGCCCAGCAAGCAGCCGTCCAGGGAATGGGGGTGACTACCTGCTTGCATCTCCCAGAGAGCGGCTGGGAGTGAGGCCCTGGGGCTCAGCTTGGCTCCAAGCAGGGATCACCAGGTAAGGAGGACTTCTCAGGGAGCAAAGAGTCGCATCAGCCAGAGACGGGGATAAAGGGCTGTCCAGCAGGTGGAGTGAGCACTCCTTACACAAACTCTGATCAGAAGCCTGCTCTGTGCTGGGGTCACCAAGGCTGGGGACCCAGGAATACAACAGACCAGGTTCCTCCCAGCCGAGGCAGGGGAGAGAAAGCAGAAAGGGGTCAGCAACTGGTTAGTGTAAAGTCTACTGAGAAAAGGATGGACAAGGACAGTGGGCCCACGGCAGAGGCCACCTCCACTCTGGGTCCAGGACTGGGAAAGGCTTTGGGGAGCCTTAAGTGAAGTAAGTCAGAAAGACAAATGTCATATGATATCACTTATGTGTGGAAACTAAAATATGATACAAACGAACTTATTTACAAAACAGAGATAGACTCAAAAACATAGAAAATAAACTTATGGTTACCAAAGGGGAAAGGGGTGGAAAGGGATAAATTTGGAGTTTGGGATTAGCAGATTGTTGTTATTGTTCAGTTGCTAAGTCATGTCCAGCTCTTTGTGACCCCATGGACTGCAGCATGGCAGGCCTCCCTGTCCTTCACTATCTACCAGAGTTCACCCAAGTTCACTGAATTGGTGATGCCATCCAACCATCACATCCTCTGTCAACTGATTCTCAATCTTTCCCAGAGTCAGGGTCTTTTCCAGTGAGTCAGCTCTTCTCACCAGGTGGCCAAAGTATTGGAGCTTCAGCATCAGTCCTTCCAGTGAGTATTCACAACTGACTTCCCTTAGGATTGAGTGGTTTGATCTCCTTGCAGTCAAAAGGACTCTTAAGAGTCTTCTACAGCCAGACTTCAGCAATACGTGAACAGTGAACTCCCTGATGTTCAAGCTGGTTTTAGAAAAGGCAGAGGAACCAGAGATCAAATTGCCAACAT
>SJXQ01012629.1:2995-12995 GCA_006408695.1 Aepyceros melampus
ACAAAGGTCCGTCTAGTCAAGGCTATGGTTTTTCCTGTGGTCATGTATGGATGTGAGAGTTGGACTGTGAAGAAAGCTGAGCCCCGAAGAATTGATGCTTTTGAGCTGTGGTGTTGGAGAAGATTCGTGAGAGTCCCTTGGACTGCAAGGAGATCCAACCAGTCCATTCTGAAGGAGATCAGCCCTGGGATTTCTTTGGAAGGAATGATGCTAGAGCTGAAACTCCAGTACTTTGGCCACCTCATGTGAAGAGTTGACTCATTGGAAAAGACTCTGATGCTGGGAGGGATTGGGGGCAGGAGGAGAAGGGGACGACCGAGGATGAGATGGCAGGATGGCATTACTGACTCGATGGACGTGAGTCTGAGTGAACTCCGGGAGTTGGTGATGGACAGGGAGGCCTGATGTGCTGCGATTCATGGGGTCGCAAAGAGTCGGACACGACTGAGCGACTGAACTGAACACCATCACTAGAAAACCACGTAGTTTGTAGTGTACACAATGTCACTTTAAGACCATAACTGTGAATTTATTTTCCATCTTACTCTTGTATGTCCTAAAACCTTTCTAAAAGCTGTAGACCCGAAGTTGTTAAGGTCTGTTTGAAGAGCAATAACATCTTTTTCAGCTCTATTAGTAGATAAAATAAGTTTCAGGAAGTGAACCATTGATGTGGGGATGTGTTGTGAGGAAGATCACTTTGGATTGACAAAGCAAAGTCATTCAACTTTCTCAGAAGGG
The DNA here is from genome assembly GCA_006408695.1 of Aepyceros melampus. Classification (NCBI taxonomy): domain Eukaryota; kingdom Metazoa; phylum Chordata; class Mammalia; order Artiodactyla; family Bovidae; genus Aepyceros; species Aepyceros melampus. Next base: position 3,737 of record SJXQ01012629.1, read on the forward strand.
GATGTTTATACCTGTCATTTCATCACTGTGAGCTATTGGGATTTTAGCAAGACTTCAAAAAGAATGGACAGGTGTTTGCATACCCTGTTTGGAGAGGGAAGTTTATTTTTCAGCTCCTTTCCTAGTTTCAGTAATGATAAAGAGATGAAAAAAATTTGAGAATGTGAATTCTTTGGGTGAATATAAAAGCTACCAAGTTTCTTTTATTTGATTACTAGAATAATAAGTACTCAGTCATCTTCCTACTTTCGTAGATTTCATTGAATTCTATTAGCGTTTATACAATATCTCAATAAACCTACTAATGGATATAAGAAAAGCAGATGTTTTGTTTGCATTGCTTTGAAGGAATACAAAATTTGGAATTGTGTGAATTCTGCTAAAAACTCTGGATCTGAAAATAAAACCTTACCAGTCTGATGAATACAATGGCCCAAGAGAATAACTTCTAAAATTAAGAAATAAAAATGCCTTCCTTAAATGAGTTTGGCATCACACATAGTGAATGGACAGAAATGATTTTAAACATTGATGTGGCTCTATATTTAAATTTATTGACTTTATAATGTACAGTATGAGTTAGAAAAACCAGTGCTATTTATTTGTTACATTTAAGCCAGAAGGCTCTGCAGACAGGAAAATAATTCTATCCTGGGTTGTGTCCCTTTTCCCCCCACAGAGTTTTAAGTATTTCTTAAAGACTCTCTTGGACAAATTGTGAAAAATGTTGAAAAGTCTCATAATAAGTTTTACACAGCACCTTTTTGTGTAGAGTCATGTCTCAAATAGATATTTATTTCTGTTGAATATGTTTGTATTTTGCTGCTAAGTAGCAAGAACCAGCAGTTGGGAGTTGTAAAAAGAGTTCTAGAGAAAATTTCTCTAAATGTGTAGCAGAGGAAAGGATAAAGAAGAAATATCCTTTTACTAGCCAAATGTCCTTTGAGCCAACACATATTAAAATGATTTCTGTTAAACTTTTCTGTCACAAAGTTTTGGATAAAGCGTGGGTCAGTAAGTACTTGTTCTAAGATAATATCTACATGCAATGTTCAATTGACTTAATATTTAACTAAGGTATTTATGCTAAATTTCTAAGTCGGTGGTCAGGAAGGGGTTGACTTTTAAATTTTATATTTTGAGGTAAAATATTAATGCTTTGAGATACATAGTCCTTAAGCAGACAATTTCATGAGTTTTGATGAATATTTATACCCTTGGTACCGACACCTCAATCAAAATATAATATCGCATTTCTCATCAGTGTATCCCTACCATTCTATTGGCAAGTACTGATCTGATTTCTATTTTTATTCATTGATTTCACCTGTTCTTGAAAGTCTCATGCATGAAAATGCAGTGGGAACTCTTTCATCAGGTTTATTCCGCTCAACATAATTTTTCACATAAATGGTTAGTATTTTATATATTTTGATGAATGATTCTAAAAACTCACAGTAAGGCTGAGAGGTAAAGTTTAAAACAGACAATTTTGAAGGGATATTTTATAGCAGATGTACTAGTTATTTGCTCTGCGATACCTTGATCATAGAACCTATGAACACCTAGCTGATGGTAGCAACCAGGTTTTCCAAATCGTCAGTCATCATTTTTCTCTTGTCTGCATAGACTACTACTCTTTAGCTGCCTGCTGAATGACAGCCATTCATGTTTTTACATGAATTTGACCTTTTTTTATTATTATTATTTTTGTCACACTGTGTGGCATGCAGGATCTTAGTTCCCTAATCTGGAATCAAACTAATGCTCCCTGCAGTAGAAGTGTGAAGTCATAACCATTGGACCACCATGGAAGTCCCTGAATTTGTACTTTTCAAATTACTTAGTTTTTAATGCTGGATAGTACTCCATCATATACACACACTACAATATGTTTATTCATGTTGTCAGACACTTGGGTAGTTTCCACTTTTTAGCTACTATTAATATAACTGTAAAATGTGCTTATAAATATTTTGATGTACATATATTTTTATTTTCTTTGGTATTGAAACCTAGGAGTAAAATTGTTGGGCCATAGAATTGGTGTAGATTTAACTTTAAAAGTAACTGCTAAATATTTGCCAAGTTATTTTAAAATTCCACTAGCAATGTATTAAAAAAAAATCTGCTTGCTCTACCTCCTTGGTAAATTTTGGAATTCTCAGTTTGTTAAATATTAGCCATTTTAATGTGTGTGTGTATAATGGCATCTTCAGTTCGGTTTAGTCACTCAGTCGTGTCCGACTCTGTGACACCAGGTACTGCAGCATGCCAGGCCTCCCTGTCCATCACCAACTCCCGGAGTCCACCTAAACCCATGTCCATTGTGTCGGCGATGCCATCCAACCATCTTATCTTCTGTCATCCCCTACTCTTCCTGCCCTCAATCTTTCCCAGCATCAGCATCTTTTCAAATGAGTCAGCTCTTCACATCAGGTGGCAAAAGTATTGGAGTTTCAGCTTCAACATCAGTCCTTCCAATGAACACCCAGGACTGATCTCCTTTAGGATGGACTGGTTGGATCGGCTTGCAGTCCAAGGGACTCTCAAGAGTCTTCTCCAACTCCACAGATCAAAAGCATCAATTCTTTGGTGCTCAGCTTTCTTTATAGTCCAACTCTCACATCCATACATGACCACTGGAAAAACCATAGCCTTGACTAGATGGTATCTTAGTTTGCTTTAAGTTTCCCTGATTAGGAATGATATTGAATATTTTTTCACATGCTATTGGCAATTCACGTATCTTCCGTTGTGAAGTTGCTGTACAAATAATTTTTTTAAATCAATTTTAAAGCTTCATTTTCTTTCAAAATGCTTAGCTTCATAGCAAAATTGAGAGAAGGGGACAGAGACTTTCCTTATCTCGCTGACCCCACACATGTGTAGCCTTCTTTCTTACCAACATCACTCGGCAGAATGGCACATTCATTACAACTGCCTATCCTAATTTGACATATCAAATCACCTAAACCTCTTATTTTTAATGTTTGATATTAATAAAGCCACCTCAGCTTTCTCCTGCTTTCAGTTTCCACGATACATTTTTCTTTCCTTTACTTTCAACCAGCTTCTTATCTGTTTCAGTTCAGTTCAGTTACTCAGTTGTGTCCATGGAGTCTCTTTGCAACCCCATGGAGTCCTATCTGTATACTTAAGCTAAATCTCTTGTAAACTGTTTTTGATTATATCTTTTTTATTCTAAAAAGCTCTGCTTTAAATATGAGTGTTTTGCATATATACTGTAATTATTTATAAGTTTGGATTTGTAAACCAATGTTCTGTTTTTTAAAGAATTCTTTTTTGCTTCTGTCTCTTGTTCTTTCATTTAGATAGTGTTAGTACTTCATCTTAGTTACTCTATTTGCTTTTTACGTATGTGTTTGCATTATTTTTCATAGTTGCTGAGATGTGTTTGCTTGATGCATCACTGTTTATGATAGTATTAAATTTAGTCTTGAACTTGCCCCTATATTTACTATTTCCAGTGTTTTTTAATATATTTCCAATTAATCTGAATTTCCAGCAGGCTTTCTCAACTTTTTTGTACTGAAAATAAATTTACTTCCCTATCATTTTGGAAGCATATTTTCACTGGTTACAAGATTTTAGGACCTATTTTCATGCATTCAACATTTGGGGAATGTCATTTCATTTTTTTCTAGCCAACATTGTCATAAGAAGTTAGTCATCATTTATATTACATATCATACTGTTTTTCTGAATGCAATGTATCTTTTTCTTTGTTTTTAGAGTTTTCCTTTGTGTTTTATTTGCAAGAGTTTGTTGTGATATGGCTGAGTGTGAGTTTCTTTGTAGTCTATTGATATTTTTTGACAAAATATTTTAGAATAATTTTATTCATTACTGCTTTAGGATTGTCATTCATTGTTTGTTTATGTTTGTGTGTGTCTGCTTGCCCCCCACTATTTCATTCCTTTCCTGGAATTCCAATACATGTAATTTTGAATACTTAATACTATTTTTTATGTTACTAAGTCTCTCTTTCTCCACTCTTCAAATTCAGTTCAGTTCAGCCACTTAGTTATGTCTGACTCTTTGTGACCCCATTAACTGCAGCTCATCAAGATTCCCTGTCCATCACCAACTCCCAGAGTGAGCTCAAACTCATGTCCATCTAGTCAGTGATGCCATACAACAATCTCATCCTATTTTATTTGCAAGAGTTTGTTGTGATATGGCTGAGTGTGATTTTCTTTGTAGTCTATTGATATTTTTTGACAATATTTTAGAATAATTTTATTCATTACTGCTTTAGGATTGTCATTCATTGTTTGTTTATATTTGTGTGTGTCTGCTTGCCCCCCACTATTTCACTCCTTTCCTGGAATTCCAATACATGTAATTTTGAATACTTTATACTATTTTTTATGTTACTAAGTCTCTCTTTCTCCACTCTTCAAATTCAGTTCAGTTCAGTCACTTAGTCATATCTGACTCTTTGTGACCCCATTAACTGCAGCTCATCAAGATTCCCTGTCCATCACCAACTCACAGAGCGAGCTCAAACTCATGTCCATCTAGTCAGTGATGCCAAACAACAATCTCATCCTCTGTCGTCCCCTTCGCCTCCTGCCTTCAATTTTTCCCAGCATCAGGGTCTTTTCCAATGAGTCAGCTTTTTGATTAGGTGGCTAAAGTACTGGAGTTTCAGCTTCAACATCAGTCCTTCCAATGAATATTCAGGACTGATCTCCTTTAGGAGGGACTGGATGGATCTCCTTGCAGTTCAAGGGACTCAAGAGTTTTTTCCAAGATCACAGTTCAAAAGCATCAATTCTTTGGTGCTCAGCTTTCTTTATAGTCCAACTCACATTAATCCATTACTACTGGAAAACCATAGCTTTGACTAGACTGACCTTTGCCAGCAAATAATGTCTCTGCTTTTTAATATTCTGCCTAGGTTGGTCATAGCTTTTCTTCCAAGGAGTAAGCATCTTTTAATTTCATGGCTGCAGCCACCATCTGCAGTGATTTTAGAGCCTAAGAAAATAAAGTTTTTTGCTGTTTCCATTGTTTCCCATCTATTTGCCATGAAGTGATGGGACTTGATGCCATAATCTTAGTGTTTTGAGTGTTGAGTTTTAAGCCAAGTTCTTCACTCTCCTCTTTTACTTTCATCAAGAGGCTTTTGAGTTCTTCTTTGCTTTCTGCCACAAGTGTGGTGTCATCTGCCTATCTGAGGTTATTGATATTTCTCCTGGCAAACTTGATTTCAGCTTGTGCTTCATCCAGCCCAGCATTTCACATGATGTACTCTGCATGTAAGTTAAACAAGCAGGGTGACAATACACAGCCTTGCTGTACTCCTTTCCCAACTTTGAACCATTCCACTGTTGCATGTCCAGTTCTAACTGTTGGATTTTGATGTGAATGCAGATTTCTCAGGAGGCAGGTCTGGTGGTCTGATATTCCCATCTCTTGAAGAATTTTCCAGTTTGTTGCGATCCACAACAAACACTTCAAATTAGACATTATATATTACTCTGTCCTCAAGTTTATTGAATCTTTCTTCTATAGTCTTCAGTCTAGTGTTTATCACATTGAGTAAATTTCTGATTTCAGATGTTATCTGATGAGCATGGGCTTTACCTGTTTCCTTTATATAAAAGATAATCATACCATGCTGTTTTCTAGTGTTTGGAGAAAAATCACCTTGTATGCTTTGACTGGTTTTATAGTTTTTTTGCATTAGGTAGTTAATTTCAGTAAGAGTTACTCAGTCCTGTGCTAAATGAGAAATCATCTATAATGTTTTTTTAAAAAATTTCTTCAATGTTTATGTATATATTACTTATAACTGCTATTACTTTTTTGCAGGTATAGCTGAAAAAAATATTTCGTAGTACTAATCTATGAGGTTACTAAAAGAGTTGACTATGAAGATTTGAGGTTCTATATAAAAAGTACAATTGTGCTATTACAATTAGATTTAGAATTAATGATATTAGATGGTCATATTCAATCAGCTTTGATATACTTATTATTGCTTTTGATATCTTTGCTTAACTCTCAAAATGTCTTTTTCTCTATTCAAAGTCTAGTTTTAGAAGTTTAGATAAACTATATATCAAATACTACAAATGAAAAAAAAATGATAACTCAAATTTTCTGTTGGTAAACTGCCAATATTTGAAAATGATCATAAGCAATAATTTTTAGTTGAATTATGCCAATTAATTAGTTACTTACAGAAAAAGAATATTTGGAATCTAGTTTTTGTATTGTTTTGAGTTAATCAGTTATATTTGTTGAGTTTGAATTTTACAAATAAGCAGCTCTTAAGTTTTTCTTAGAACATTATAATTAGTTTGTGGATGGTCTATATCATGAAATTTGTCATTTCTCTACACTCACAAATATGCTTACTTGAAATTATTGAATGTTCTAGGTCTTCTTAAACTTACTCTTAAATATTAAACTGTAGAATATTTATTGATTATAGTATAATGCCTTTTAATGTATAATAAAATAGGAAAGTTATAGTGATCTGTTTCTAAACTTCAACAGATTTTCTCAGCTCATCTGACTCAATTTTAAAACAGTAGTATGTATCATTTACAATCTCATGGCATATTTTTTTTACCATACTGTAATATGATAGAAAATGCCCCCAACAAATGGGAGTCCTGGTTCTATTTCTGTCTCTTACTTTCAATATGTGAAAATTTGTGATCTTTTCCATCTTTCCAGACCCAGTGATCTTACCTGTAGAATTGTACTGATGCTTTGTATCAGTGTTCCTTAATCAATGCATGCACAGAATACCTGTAAGTACATCTGCCTAGTGTTCCTTATACTCTTTATTATAATGTTATTTAATATTGCCAAATACAAAACTTGGGTAGTTTAAGATGGTATAAAACCTGTGCTATTCCTAAGTTAAGAAAGAGAGTCCAATTTCCCTTTCCTTAAATTGGGGTTGGATTTGGTGACTCATTTGACATAGAATATGATAGAAGTGATAATGATCCAATCTCTAAGGATGTGAAGAAACCTTTTAGCTCTGCTGGAGAGAGCATCTTGAGCATTCTCGCTGTGAGCCCTGAGTAGCCATGTAAACAATCAAACTACCCTGCGACTGTTTGTTGGCAGAAAATTAGCCATGGGTCTCTATTGTTTCTGCATGTCTCATGAACAGAGTCACTGACTGTCATTTTGAGGGGACTCTTTTTCCAATAACATTTGTACTGTGAACAGTCTTGATAGACGCAGAGAGTGTCTCCTTCAGAGCAGAGGGAAGGCGTGCTTGCCAACAATTATGAAAATTTTAGGTTCCCCAAGTTTAGGATTTTTCTCACGGAACACAAATTCCTGTATGTTTTGTTCTACTTTCCTTATCCTGTAGGACCTGAAGACATGGAGAGCTGATACAACGATTTCATTTCACTTATATATAGAATTCAAACAAAAAGTAACATACTAATTAAATACAACCCAAATGACACAACTAACACATTTAGGTTCTGTTTTAAGAACCTTTTCAATTTTAATACTTTCTTTCTGTGGGGATAAAAATTAGCTATCATATTGCTCTTTTGTTAGAAGGTAACCAAGTAAGTCAGAATACCCAATTGGATAAAGGTTCAGGAGCAAAAGAAAATATGATGAGAGATGATTATGTTATCACATATGTCATATAGGACAAAAACTCCTCTGGATGCAGAAACATAAAAAGTTATCAAAAATATAAACTAGAACATAAATTCACTTTTAATCATTATTAATCTTTCTTTAACAAATATTAAAAATTATATAATTTCTCCATAAGATAGAGGCCTTAGATAAGAAGGAAGACTTGAAAGAAGTTGTCTCATGTTGCCATATATGTTAGAGAACTTGTAACTGGTGCCTAAGACGCCAAGCATGAGAACTTGGTAGAGTCTCAAGATATCACCGTACAATGTTTTAAAATGATTTGGTATCTGAATGTAATACTTTCAAAGATGAGGCAGCGTGTTATGCTTTCTAGTTATGAATTCAATTAAATAATTTTTATTTCCACTGTATCGTTTAAGAGATTTTGCATTAAGACTCGTTAAAAAACATTGAATGGTTTCAAATAAAGGGGTGAATAGTTGTATTAGCATAGGAACAAGATGACCCTGTGTATATCATAGAGTTGTGAGGAGAAATCTATTTTCTATAGATAGATAGATATGCACACATACACACACAAGTCTTCTCTAACCCCATTAGAGTAGTCTGAAGTGGGGAAAGTAGATTGGATGTGGATAGAATTAAAGAAGCATTTGTGATAATCAGTTGATTTGAAATCGAGGAGAATGTTTCAGGAAGCATGGTAATCACTGTAGAATGTTGATGGAATCATGCAAACATAATTAAAAATAATGAACCTCTATTTAATGATTACAGGTTGCCAACCACTATCCTTTCACTTGATATGCATTAATTTATTTGCTATTCCCAGAAACTCTGAGAGACAAAACTATTATCATCATAATTTTGCATATAAAGACCTTGAAGAGCAGAGAAATGAAGTAAACTGCCAATGTTACACAGTTAGTAAGTGAAGCAACAAGGATTTGAACTTGGGTAGCCTCTATGTTTTTGCTTGTTTATTTACTCACTCATGTCTGGACTCTTTGTGATTCCATGGACTGTAGCCCACCAGGATCCTCCATCTATAGGATTTCCCTGGCATGAATCCTGGAGTGGGTTGCCCTTCCCTTCTCCAGGAGATCTTTCCAACCCAGGGAGCAAATCCACGTCTCCTGCATCATCAGGCAGTTTCTCTGAAAATGATCTGTTTGGTATAGTATCAAGCAAGTCATTAGGGACTTCAGTGAGAGTTTTTTCAGTGGAACAGTGCAGATAGAAATTAAAAAACAGTCAGTTGAAGTGTGTCTATTAACTTTCATTTTCAGGGAAGAGTAAGGGGTAGCAACATTGCCCTGAGTGGAGACTATGCAGATTGTATGGATAACGGAACTGATCTAAAGCATTTTCCTTTGTAACAAAGCAGGCTTTATGTATGGAGAAGGTGATGGCACCCTACTCCAGTACTCTTGCCTAGAAAATCCCATGGACAGAGGAGCCTGGTAGGCTGCAGTCCATGGGGTCGCGAAGAGTCAGACACGACTGAGCGACTTCACATTCACTTTTCACTTTCATGCATTGGAGAAGGAACAGGCAACCCACTCCAGTGTTCTTGCCTGGAGAATCCCAGGGATGGGGGAGCCTGGTGGGCTGCCATCTATGGGGTCGCGCAGAG
>SJXQ01012629.1:17995-42471 GCA_006408695.1 Aepyceros melampus
CTAAACTAAGGATGTTTAGATATTCTCAGCAAAAAGTTACATGTGGTTTTAAAAGTTTTGCATATATTTCATGTATTCTATATATTTTTCAAATATTTCTGATTGGATATTTAAAGCCATGCTTGAGTTTATGCATATTAATGCCCAACTTATAGATATGGATTATTTCTTCATGTTTTTCTTCTGAGTCAAAAGAGATACATATGCTCTGAAAACTTCAAAGATTTATGTATGGGTGCTGGGAAACTTTTATGATATTAAAGGTACTTTGAGAGAAGATAAATTTATTAAATCTTCCAAAGCACCAAGTAAAAGTACCCAAACAACTGCTAGTCAGTCAAACCACTGAATCATAATTAACTCAAATAATGTGAGCAAAATTGTTAAGCTGAAAAATTGATATTTAACACTGTAGTTGAAACCAATATACTAGGCTGAGAAACATTTTCAGTCTCTTAGAAATATTAGACAATTTTACTGTTACTTTCACTTTTTGAGTTTATCATCTGTATGCAAACAAAAATTGGAGGATAAAAAAATAGCATAAGTAGAACATATTATAATGGTCTGTGGTCCTTTTATACCTGATCTTCCAACGAAATGGAAACTAGGCTTTTTCTGTTAACAATATGAAATAAGTTGGCCATGCCGGTGCACTTCTCAGTGAACAACATGGATAATATTAAAAGAGCATCAGTTCGTATTAACCAGCAGTTTCAGCGGAGGCCACAAACTGAGTGGATAAAGAAATCACATTACTTTCTCAGTCCTTGGAGCCATTATTAAAGTTTTTGAGGTTCACAGAAAGAAAGATTGTGCACTTACTTTTCCTTTGCTTTTCTTGCAGATTATCATAAAATTTTATTCCCACAAGTTATCCTCAGCACTAAATTTTCTTAAGAATGATTTTTGGTAAGTTAGGATTATGTGATTAAGGTTTCACCATGTCTCAACTGGAATTAATTTCTAGAAGACACTATCCTATATCCCCTGATTCAGCATTTCATTCTTTATAGTTTTATAATAATGTTAGCCTACAGGCAATCTTACCAACCAATTTTTTGCTCTATAGTTAGATTATTATTATGATAATATGTGTGATACATCTGAGAAAGAGAAGCAAAATAGTCTGGAAAAGACAATATTAATATTTATAAAGCTAAGTTTTATGAAATCTCAGTTTCAGATAATTTTGCTTCAAAGGATTAAAGAACTCCCCCTTAGGCACAATTTGTTCATTTTTGCTCACTCATCTAACATCTTAAACATCACCTGATAAATGAGACTGCATTTTCGTAAATAGTTTCTCACTTAAGCATAAAAAAGGAACCATATATTTTGCTGTTGAAAGAAATTGTACCATTGTCAGATTGCTCAGAAACAAATATTGTGGAGATTTCTTCTTAAATTGAATAGGAAGTATAATCAGCTTTGCATAAACTTACTAAGATACACATCTCATGCTGAGAAAAACGAAAGTATATCTATTTTTGAAGAAATTTTTTATTTATAAGCCTCACGGAGTAAGTAAGACAAGTAAATACATGAATGCTGAAAAGTTAAGCCCTTTTTCCCTCAGCAAATGTTTTGAAGTTAGTGATGTGCCATTTGTAGAAATATGAGCTATGAATAGCAGTCATCCAAAGTTAAACATGGCTTCCTGGTGGCTCGGACATTAAAGAGTCTGCCTGCAATGTGGGAGACCTGGGTTCAATCCCTGGGTGGGGAAGATTCCTTGGAGAAGGAAATGGCAACCCTCTCCAGTATTCTTGCCTGAAAAATCACATGGACAGAAGGGTCTGGTGGACTACAGCCCGTGGGGTCCCAAAGAGACATGACTGAGTTCAGTTCAGTTCAGTTACTCAGTTGTGTCCGACTCTGCGACCCCATGAAACACAGCAGGCCAGGCCTCCCTGTCCATCACCAACTCCTGGAGTCCACCCAAACCCATGTCCATCGAGTCGATGATGCCATCCAACCATCTCATCCTCTGTCATCCCCTTCTCCTCCTGGCCTCAATCTTTCCCAGCATCAGGGTCTTTTCCAGTGAGTCAGCTCTTCGCATCAGGTGGCCAAAGCATTGGAGTTTCAGCTTCAACATCAGTCCTTAGCACAAAGTTAAATAGTGTAACGAAAAGGCTCTTGTTAAGCACATGCACACTTAGATGGAGGTAGTATTTTGTTTGTGAAGGCAGTGTTTTCTGCTAAAATTTTTGAAAATTAGGATGGGATGGGATTACATATGGGAAAGAGATTGCAATCACTGTATTTAAAATGATACATGATGTTTTGAAAGCAAATTAGAAAATCCATTTTTATTTCTTGTTTATAATTGAGTCAGGTCACAACCTCATTGAAAATTACATGATACATGTTACTTATGCCAGAAGACCTTCTTGATCTTGGGTTGACTTAGAGTTTTGACCTTGCCTCAGAACACAAAGCATTCTTGTTAACTGATGGAGAGGTCACTGAGCTTACAGCATAGTCTTGGTGTTCATTTTAATAGATCAGTAATAAGGTGAAGGGGAATACTCCTGAGAATGACTCTAATAGACTTATTGCCTTTTTGTTATTAAGACCTCTTAAGATAATTGTTTTCCAAATTATAATATGATCTTTTTAGAACTTCTAGATTTAACATTGATTTATGCTTGTCAGATTCCATATTTGCTGTTTCACATATTGCTAATTTTCATTGTTTGATACATTTGAGATCTCAGGTTTATTTAAAATTCATTGCTGTATATTTTTCTCCTAAGATAACAGGAACAAAGTTATGGTTCTATTCCTCAGAATGACCGTATTAAATATATTAATGCTGCTCATGTGTTAAAGTCATTTATCTGTGTGTAAGCACATCAATTATATATATATATTTGTATTTAGCATAGGTAAGTGCATAAAATGTGTTTCAATTAGACATTCATATTTCAAATATCCTTTAGGTATTGAGAGGGCTTCAGCAGAGTTAAAAAAAAAATCAACATTCTATTTTAGAATGAACCATGTCTGATTATAATATCTAAATATTTGATTTTTAAAACAGCAGTCTATAGGTTAGTTTTCCTCAATGTCATTAAGGACCTGAATGTTTTTAAATATTTGCTAATTTTTACCATGCATTATCTTGTAAGTGAGATTTTATGATCATTTCACTTCTAAGTATCCAATCTGAGCTAGTAAAGGCTATATAGACATTAGAAGTCATGATGTACCCTTTTGTAAACACAAATTCATCTAATCCCAGAGTTTTCGAGGTTAAAGAAATGTTTACAACATGAGGAGAAACAATGTATTAAGGAATTTGAAATATAAATCTTTATCATATTGTTAGCTAGATTTTCATTAATTATATAAGTCATGATTTTATTTACATAAAATCACAGTGATCAACTTTGCATGGTTTTTTTAAAGGGAGAGTTTTTTTTTTTTTTAATGGGTGAATTCTCTATTTACTCAGAAATTTTACCTTAAACATTTTCTAATAATTTACCAAACTAAAAAAAGAACTCATCTCATTATTTTTGTCTTCCTTTAATATGAACTTTATTGATACATAGTTAACATAAAATTGCACATATGTGTATATTTTGACAAGTGTACACATCAGTATAAATACCATCACTATCAAGATATTGAACAGTTCTCTCACTCCAAAGAGTACCTTTGCTACTATTTGAAGTCTTATCTCCCCAAACCTGAGTTCAGGCAACCACTGGTCTAATTTCTACCATAGAATAAGCATAACTACTCTAACATAAGATAAGTTGTGTTAAAAGTTATGCTTGTTCTATAATTTAATGTAATTGAAATTGAGAAATGTGTTTGGCTCGGCCTTATTTGCTCATAATGCTATTTGGAGATATATTCAAATTTTTCCATGAAGTGTTATTTTTTTTTTTAATTTCTGAGTAATAATGTAATACTTCTACCAACATTGATCCCTTCATCTGTTGGTAGAAATTTAGTTTGTTCTCACTTTTCATCTATTATGAATAATATTATTATGATCATTCATTTATGAGGTTTTATGTAGATAAATGTTTGCATTAACTATCCTAGGTGCCTAGGAGTAGAGCCACTGGCCCTTTTCAATTTCTCTCAGTGTTTTATAATTATCAGTGTTCAGATCCTGGGATAAAACTCAGTTGGGAATGATATATGTATTTTAAGTATTTTTTCCTTGATTCAATTTGCTAAGCTTTCTATGAATTCCTGCATATATATTTATAAGGGGGTTGTTCTGTAATTTCATTTTAATAGTGACCTTGTTTGATTTGTTTTCATCAGTTATGTCATTTTCTGATTTGTGTATCAGGTTTGGAGACCATAATGCTGGTCTCCAAAACTGACTTGAAGTATTTTGTCCTCCTCTGTTTTCCAAAATCATTTGTGTAAGCTTGTACTAATCTCTTCAGTATTTGATAGGGTTCACCAAGGAAATCATGTGATCCCAGGGTTTCATTACAGAAATCTTTTAAAATTATAAATGTAATTTCTTTAATCTGGATAGGGCATTTATATTTTCTGTTTATCCTTTTGCCATAGTTTAGTAACTCATGACTTTCTAGGGATTCTGTTTAAATTATTGAATTTGTTATTGTCAATTATTTATAATTTTTTTCCTATATCATTTTTATATACATGGATTCCATAGGATGGCACTTTTCCATTCTTAGTATTAGAGATGATTGCTTTTATTTTCTTCTTGTTCAGTTTCATTAAAGATTTATCAATTTTCTTGTTCTTTTTTAAAAAGTAACTTTTGGTTTCCTTAATCTTTTTCTCTCTATTCTGCTGACTAGGTCATTGCTTTCTGTTCTTATCTTATGTCCTATTTACTTTGGGACTTTTCTCTCCTTTACCACAATGTCTTAAAACAGAAGCTTACATTATTGATTTCATTATTTATTACTTAGGTAATCATATTAAAGCTAAAAATTTTATCCTGAAAGCATTGTTTTAGTTTTGTCCTATAAGTTTTCATATGTCACACTTGCATAAATATTCTTTTAAAAATATTTTCTGAATTTACTGTGATTTCCTCTTCTGCCATAGGTATCTTGATATAAGGTGCTTAATTTAAAAAATAAGAGCATATTTGGAGTTGTTCTTGCTCTAGTTTATTTTTCATAACATTCCATTGTGTTCATGCTCTCTATAAATCCAATCTTTAAAATGTATTGATTTTTTTGGTGCCTCAGCAAAAGTTCAATACTGGTGAATGTTTTATACACAGTAACACATAATATATACTCTGCTGTTACTGAATGAAGTGTGTATAAATTGTTTTATACATTCTTTAAATTCAAGTCTTCTATATATTATAAATTTTTTGGCTGCTTGTATCATTTAAAAGAGAGGAAAACAATCTCCAGTATAATAATAAAATTGTCTATTTCTTATTTTAGTTCGATAGTATTTGATGTATTTGCTGTATATGCAAACTTTGTGTATATATTTGCATGTATGTATATTTGGAATATTTACTATATATGCATATAAATATTTTATAAATACACAGATCTATATCCCTGCAGATTTAGACATATAATATCATTATATGTGCATAAACATTTAGGTTTTCTGAGTATTCTTAATTTATCCCTATTGATATCATATTTCCTTCTATCTACTTAGTAATATTCTTTATTCTGAAGCTAACTTTGTTTACTTTTAATATAGATACTCCATCCATCATTTAATTTGTGTTTTGTATGCTATATCTTTCCCTGTAATTTTAACTTTTCTGTATATTTAAAGTACAATTCTTTAAGAGAGGATATATTGGGTTTGCCTTATATCCATTGGAATACTTTACCTTTTATTAAAGTAATTAGCTTATTTGCTTTTATTATAGTTACTAAAATCCTCAGATTTAAGTATATTGTTTTTCTGTTTTCCATTCATCCCCTGTATTCTTATTCCTTCCTCCCTTTTTGCTTTATTCCTTTGTATTGACTTTAACACATCTTTTTGTAACCTATGTTGGCTAATTTGTTGTTGTTCAGTCACTCAGTTGTGTCGGACTCTTTGTGACCCTGTGGACTGCAGCATGCCAGGCTTCCCTGTCCTTCACCCTCTCCTGGATCTTGCTCAAACTCATGTCCATTGAGTCAGTGACAACCTTCAACCATCTCGTATTCTGTCGTCCCCTTCTCCTCCTGCCTTCAATCATTCCCATAATCAGAGTCTTTTCCAATAGTCAACTCTTCTCATCAGATGGCCAGAGAATAGGAGCTTTAGTATCAGTCCTTCCAATGAATATTCAGGGTTGATTTCTTTTAGGATTGACTGGTTGGATCTCCTTGCAGTCCAAGGGAATCTCAAGAGTCTTCTCTAACACCACAGTTCAAAAGCATCAATTCTTCAGCACTCAGCCTTCTTGACGGTCCAACTCTCACATCCATACATGACTACTGGAAAAACCATAGCCCCAACTAGACAGACCTTTGTTGGCAAAGTGATGTCTCTGCTTTTTAATATGCTGACTAGGTTTGTCACAGCTTTTCTTCCAAGGAGTAAGCTTTTAATTTCATGGCTGCGGTCACTATCTATAGTGATTTTGGAGCCCAAGAAAAAATATCTCTCACTGTTTCCATTGTTTCCCATCTATTTGCCATGAAGTGATAGGACCAGATGCCATGATCTTAATTATTTGAATTCTGAGTTTTAAGCCAGCTTTTCCACTCTCCTCTTTCACCTTCATCAAGAGGCTCTTTAGTTCCTCTTTGCTTTCTGCCATATGGGTGGTGTCATCTGCATATCTGAGGTTACTGATATTTCTCCTGGCAGTCTTGATTCCAACTTGAGCTTCATCCAGCCCACCGTTTCTCATGATGTACTCTGCATATAAGTTAAATAAGCAGAGTAACAGTATACAGCCTTGCTGTACTCCTTTCCCAACTTGAACCATTCCATTGTTCCATGTCTGGTTCTAACTATTGCTCTTGACCTGCATAGAGATTTCTCAGAAGGCTGGTAAAGCGGTTTACTATTCCCATCTCTTTAAGAATTTTCCACAGCCTGTTGTGATCTCAGTAGCAAAAGGATTTAGCATAAAGTAAAAGTAGATATTTTTTCTGGAATTCTCTTGCTTTTTCTATGATCCAGTGGATGTTGACAATTTGACCTTTGGTTCTTCTGCCTTTTCTAAATCCATCGTGAACATCTGGAAGTTCTTGATTCACATGCTGTTGAAATCTAGCTTAGACAATCTTGAGCACTACTATGCTAGTTTGTGAAAGGTTGTTGCTGAACGAAAAGATGCCAGGATTCTTGGCTGCTGGAGGAGAATAATTCAACCCAGGCCAGATATTAGGCTTGATCGCTCAGAGCTTTTGTGTAATAAAGTTTTATTATAGTATAAAGGAGACAGAGAAAGCTTCTGACATGGGCATCAGAAGGGAGCTAAAAGAGTACCCGCTGCTAGTCTTCAGCTGGATGTTATATAGTCACTAGCAGTCTGTTAATGAAAGAAAGGAATGTCTTAAAACTCAGAATGGCACCAGGTCCCTTGTCCATAAGATGTTTTTTGGGATAATCTTGGCATCAGAGGATTCATCCCGGGCCATACAAGGATTGACTTGAATCTTGTAGAAGGGCAGATTACCATACAAATAGTTTCATTTACATAGATTAGGGGAACAATGTCTGAGTATAACATACAGTTTTGTCAAGTAGGTCCTGAGCCATTAGGTGGAAGGAAGACAGAGTTTGGGGTAAATGCAAACATAAGCATTAACATAGCTTAAGACAAACATTTCCATAAGAAAAATACTTTGGTTAACTTAAGGTTTCAGAATAGTTAACTTCAGGTGAAACCAGGTGTAGTTATGGCAACACAGTATTTTAAGAGAAACCTCCTTTTAAATTTGTATAGAGAAGGAAAAAAATATCGCTAGTTTGTTTCCTCCTGCCACTTCAGAGATAAAAATGTCTGGAACTTGCAGTCTATTTCCTCCATTTGGAACCCCTGGCCTTCCTGCCTCTCACCTGTGAGATGGGTGCGATTGTGTGGTAGTTTGAACAATGTTTGGCATTGCTCTTCTTTGGGATTGAAATGAACACTGACCTTTTCCAGTTCTGTGGTCATAGCTGAGTTTTCCAAATTTGCTTACATATTGAGTGCAGCACTTTCACAGCATCATCTTTTAGGATTTGAAATAGTTTCACTGGAATTCCATCATCTCCACTAGCTTTGTTCATAGTGATGCTTCCTAAGGCCCATTTGACTTTACACTCCAAGATATCTTGCTCTAGGTAAGTGATCGCAGCATTACAATTATCTTGGTCATTAAGATCTTTTGTGTATAATTCTGTGTATCTTCTTAATATCTTCTGCTTCTGTTAGGTCCATACCATTTCTGTCCTTTATTGTGTTCATCTTTGTATGAAATACTTAGTGTCTCTAATTTTGCTTGAAATACTTGATATCTCTAATTTTCTTGAAGAGATCTCTAGTTTCTTCCCTTCTATTGTTTTCCTCTATTTCTTTGCATTGTTCACCTAGGAAGGCTTTCTTCTCTCTCCTTGCTATTCTTTGGAAATGTACATTCAGATGGGTATATCTTTTTCCTTGCCTTTCACTTCTCTTCTTATTTCAGCTACTTGTAAGGCCCCATCATAAAACCATTTTTCTTTTTTTTATTTCTTTTTCTTGAGGATGGTTTTGATCACCACCTCCTGTACAATGTTGCAAACCTCTGTCCATAGCTGTTCAACCACTCTATCAGATCTAATCTCTTGAGTCTACTTGTCACTTCCACTGTATAATCATAGGGATTTGATGTAGGTCATACCTGAATGGCCTAGTGGTTTTCACTACTTTCTTCAATTTCAGTCTGAATTTTGGAGTGAGTTCATGATCTGAGCCACAGTCCGCTTCCAGTCTTGTTTTTGCTGACTGTATAGAGCTTCTCCATCTTTGGCTGCAGAAAATATAATCAAACTGATTTCCATACTGACCATCTGTTGAAGTCTATGTGTAGAGTTCTGGTGTTACTGGAAGAGGGTGTTGGCTATGACCAATGTGTTCTCTTGACAAAACTCTGTTAGCCTTTCCCCTGCTTCATTTTGTGCTCCAAGGTCAAACTTGCCTGTTACTCCAGGTATCTCTTGACTTCCTACTTTTGCATTCCAGTCCCCTTGAAGAAAAGGATATCTCTTTTTGGTGTTAGTTCTAGAAGGTCTTGTAAGTCTTCATAGAACCATTAGACCTCAGATTCTTCAGCTTTACTGGTTGGGACATAAACTTGGATTACTGTGATATTGAATGGTTTGCCTTGGAAATGAACAGAGATCATTTTGTCATTTTTCAGATTGTACCCAAGTACTCCATTTTGACTCTCTTTTTGACTATGAGGGATACTCCATTTCTGCTAAGGTTTTCTTGCCCACAGTAGTAGATATAATGGTCATCTGAATTAAATTTGCCCATTCTGACCCATTTTAATTCAGTGATTCCTAAAATGTTGATACGCACTCTTGCCATCTCCTGTTTGACTATTTTCAATCTACCTTGACTCATGGGCCTAACATTCCAGATTCCTATGCAATAAATATTGACTTATTATAGGTATTTTTAAATATAATTTAATGATAATCATAAGGTTTGAATATGCATCATTAACTTTTCCTTGTCTGCATTCAAATGATTTGATCTAGCATTCTATTTAATATAGAAACCTTCCAAAACTACACTTCCTATCCCTCTTTCATCATTTTACTGATTGTCTTGCTTTATACTTCTACTTATGTTATAAAGTTTAAAATATGTGGCTTTTTTTTTTTTAATGTTCCAACGGTTTATTTTGTTTAGTTTTATAATTATAACCAATTAAAAAGTATAACCAATTCATGTTATATTTATTTTATTTTATTTTATTTTAGTTTTTTTAATTAATTTTTATTTTTTTAGTTTGTTTTGCTTTACAATATTGTATTCATTTTGCTATACATTGACATGAATCAGCCACGAGTATACATGAACTCCCAATCCCGACCCCCACCTCCCCTCTCCCGCCCCACCCCCTCTCTCTGGATTATCCCCGTGCATCAGTCCCAAGCATCCTGCNAGACATTATTTTCAAATATATTCCATGGTTGTTAGTGTTTTCAGTTTTTCTCCATCTTCCTGAGTCAATTTTCTTCCCTAGAAAACCATTTGCTTAAACTAGGTTTTACCTTTTAATAAGTAATCTATTTGTTTAATATAATATTTTAAAATCTGCTGTTTTGTCTTTCTTTTTTTTATTAATTTTTTTTTAGTTTGTTTTGCTTTACAATACTGTATTCGTATTGCTACACATCGACATGAATCAGCCACGAGTGTACATGAACTCCCAGTCCCGACCACCACCTCCCCCCTCCCACCCCACACCCTCTCTCTGGATTATCCCCGTGCATCAGTCCCAAGCATCCTGCATCCTGCATCAAACCTGGCCTGGCGATTCGTTTCACTTATGATATCACACATGTTACACTGCCACTCTGCCAACCCATCCCACCCTCTCCCTCTCCTACAGAGTCCAAAAGGCTATTCTATACATCTGTGTCTCTTTTGCTGTCTTGCATACAGGTTTATCATTACCATCAATATGTGGCTTTTGATTTTGATTTAAATATCCAATTATAATTTCTTATTAAAGATATAAGCATAAATGTAAACATAGACATATTCATATACATGAGAGAGATTTTAAAGAATTAGCTCTCCTGATTATGAAGACCTGATAAATATAAAAGCCTTGGGTTAGGTTCCTATTCTCATACACCAGGAAAAGTTACAAGTTGTGTCTGAAAGCAGTCTGCTGGTCATAGTTCATAAGTTGGTATATATTAATAATATCACATCTAGCCATTTTTCTTTCCAAAGTATACACTCAACCAGGTTTATTGCTTGGAATTTTTTCCATTGGGAGGATTTCTCTATACCACTGTCCTTCAGGGATGTCCCAGAAGGGGGCTTTGTAAAGTTCTAACTGTCTGCTATTCAGTGGTGATTACATATTATGCAGGACCATGGAAATCAGGCCTGGGTTTTTCCTTCCTATATCAGTTGATCATTGGGAACTCCCTTTGAGACCTTAGTACAGCAGGAGTGGGGATAATGGAGATTGGGGCCACTTCTTTGTGTAACTTATTTGTACCTTCAGGAATTGTTTGGGCCTGATTTTTATATACCACTTCCGTTTAAAGATGGAGTCCTGCTGTGTATGCTCAAGTCATGACTTGGTGGCTTAAGTAATGTCTAGTTCATTAGGGACAGTTCAGATCGTACAGTACTTGGTGGTCTGTTATTAAAGCATTCCACAACTACGAAGGTCCAATGGTAGGGCAAAAGCTGTTTCTCAAAAGGAGAGAAGTAATTTTCAGAGGATGGCTGGGATTCTATGGCCTTGCAATGTGGCTTCACCCAACGGTCCTGCCAAAGGCACCACCAGCATCCCTATTACACTGACACTCCAAGCACCATTGGACCGACTGGATCACATGGGCAGCTGGCAGAGCAGGTTGCGTGGTAGCCTGGACTTGCTAGAGAACTTTCTCTTATTTGGTCTCAGTCAAAACTAGCAGTTTTTGTTTGTTGTTAGGCATTCAGTTTATTTTATAAAATTCTAAAAATCAGATGTTCTATCACACGGTGCTAAAAGCTAAATTGTGTTACAAGTCTTGAAAAGAACAACATGAGGCCCTTATCCCCCTCCCTTAGTCCAGTCCTGCTCTCAAGAGGTAACTACTTCCATCGCTTTCAGCTTTTTTCTTGCTATGGTATACATTTCTGTTGTTACCAAACCTAACTCACCTGACATACAACAAAGTCAGTCTATCGACACCAGGTTATGATGAAGGAAAGAGTAGTGTCTTTTTGTAGGATGTCAAGCAAGGGAGTGGGAGACAGCCTCAGATCCACTTGGTCTTTGAGTTAAGGGTTTCTAAAATAGAATAGACCCCCAGATCCCCAGTTAGGATTAGTCACCCTCTTGTGACATTCCTTAATCTAGTTTCAGCAGCCAGGATGCCTATACTTACAAGTTTCTGGTTTGTGATCCATACCTGGAGGCTGTGTTAGGTCATCTTGCCCTCAGAAACAACTTGAATCTGTACGTTAACCATGTTATTGACAACAGCAATTGCAGTCATCTGACTTTGGTTACTGTTTAGGTAGCACAAGATTGAGATCATAGGGACAACAAAGGGAATAAAGTTTTGGGTAGAGAGGTTAATCATAATAAACTCAGCAGGGGAACTTGGTTTTAGGGAGACAGCTTCATTTACATACTTATTAAAAATTTACACCTATATCTGTTCATTTTTTTACATTTGTGCATATGTTAAGTTGCATCTATGAAAAACAGGGTTTATTTTTCTTGTGTCCTCCTGCCAAAACTATATCCCTATTCTCTTATTAGTTATAACTTTAAAATCAGTATTCATGCAAACATTACTTTGATTATTGTACATTGCTGAGACATAGTGTACTGTGACTATTGAAACTGTACAATTTTACTTTTCATTGAGTTAGTAATTCCCTTGGTTTTTTTTAAATTATTTATTTTGCTTTACAATACTGTATTTGTTTTGCTATGCATTGACATGAATCAGCCACGAGTATACATGAACTCCCAATCCCGACCCACGCCTCCCCCCTCCCGCCCCACACCTTCTCTCTGGATTATCCCCGTGCGTCAGTCCCAAGCATCCTGCATCCTGCATCAAACCTGAGATCTAAATGTAAGACAAGAAACTATAAAACTCTTAGAGGAGAACATAGGCAAAACACTCTGACATAAATCACAGCAGGATCCTCTATGATCCACCTCCCAGAATACTGGAAATAAAAGCAAAAATAAACAAATTGGATCTAATTAAAATTAAAAGCTTCTGCACAACAAAGGAAACTATAAACAAGGTGAAAAGACAGCCTTCTGAATGGGAGAAAATAATAGCAAATGAAGCAACTGACAAACAACTAATCTCAAAAATATACAAGCAGCTTATGCAGCTCAACTCCAGAAAAATAAATGACCCAATCAAAAAATGGGCCAAAGAACTAAATAGACAATTCTCCAAAGAAGACATACGAATGGCTAACAAACACATGAAAAGATGCTCAACATCACTCATTATCAGAGAAATGCAAATCAAAACCACAATGAGGTACCATTTCACACCAGTCAGAATGGCTGCGATCCAAAAGTCAACAAGAATAAATGCTGGAGAGGGTGTGGAGAAAAGGGAACCCTCTTACACTGTTGGTGGGAATGCAAATTAGTACAGCCACTATGGAGAACAGTGTGGAGATTCCTTAAAAAATTGCAAATAGAACTGCCTTATGATCCAGCGATCCCACTGCTGGGCATCCACACCGAGGAAACCAGAATTGAAAGAGACACATGTACCCCAATGTTCATTGCGGCACTGTTTATAATAGCCAGGACATGGAAGCAACCTAGATGTCCATCAGCAGATGAATGGATAAGAAAGCGGTGGTACATATACACAATGGAGTATTACTCGGAAATTAAAAAGAATACATTTGAATCAGTTCTAATGAGGTGGATGACGCTGGAGCCGATTATACAGAGTGAAGTAAGCCAGAAAGAAAAACACCAATACAGTATACTTACACATATATATGGAATTTAGAATGGTGGTAATGATAACCCTGTATGTGAGACAGCAAAAGAGACACAGATGTATAGAACAGCCTTTTGGACTCTGTGGGAGAGGGAGAGGGTGGGATGAGTTGGCAGAGTGGCAGTGTAACATGTATGATATCATAAGTGAAACGAATTCCCTTGTTTTTTGTTTGTTTGTTTAATGTATATGCTGCTGCTTAGTCATTCAGTCATGTCTGACTGTTTGCAACTCCATGGACTGTGGCCCGCCAGCTCCTCTGTCCATGGGGATTCTCTCCAAGCAAGAATACTAGAGTGGGTTGCTATGCCCTCTTCCAGGGGATCTTCCTGACCCAGGATTAGAAACGGGGTCTCCTGCACTGTAGAACCCTACCAGCATAAGCTACTCCCTAAATTTTCCCTAGACTCTCTACCACATAGCTTAAACCCCTTGTTACAGACACACATGACAGGTGTTTTGCAGCCTAACCTCTCTCTTCCCTCTATCATCTCTCCATCTTTCATATCCTACATCTACTTCTCTCAGTTGAGACCTTCATGCTGATATGGACTTGTTGCTCGATAAGCCACTTCCACAACTCCCATCCTGGGGTTTTCCTTCACGATTGTATGGGGGAATTCTCTTCATCTCCTTCTTGTGTTGATACCTGGCTTCCTGGACTCCATGTCTCATTCACCCTTAGTTTACTTCTTTGTTTTAGTGTAGTCAACTTCAAATAGCTTGCTAAGAAGGTATGTTGTGATTATAATAAGTTTATATTTGATGTTTTTTAAATCAGATTTTTGTTCTTCAAGCTTTTTAATTTAATAAGTATAATTGATTTACCATGCCATGTTAATTTCTGCTGTACAGCAAAGTGACTTATTTCTGTACACATATTCTTTTCCATTATGATTTATCCTATTATATTGAATAGAGTTCCCTGTGCTATACAGTAGAACCTTGGTTTGCGTCTACTAACCCCAAACTCTCAGTCCCTCCCCGACCCCGTATCCCCCATGGCAACCACAATCTGTTCTCTATTTCTATGAATCTCTTTCTAATTCATAGATAGTTTCATTTGTATCATTTTTTTTTTAGATTCCACATTTAAGCAATACCCTATGGTATCTGTTTTTTTTTTTCCAACTTCACTCAGTATGATAATCTCTGGGTCCATCCATGTCACTGCAAATGACATTATTTCATTCTTTCTTTTCTTTTACAACCAAATGGTATTCTGTGGCATGTATGTATCACATCTTTTTTTATCCAGTCATATGTCAATGAATATTTAGGTTGCTTCCATGTCATGGCTATTGTAAATAATGCTGCAGTGAGCATTGGTGTACATGCATCTTTTCAAATTATGGTTTTCTCTGGATATATACAGAGGAGTGGGATTGCTGGATCATATGGTAGCCCTATTTTTATTTCTATTTTTATTTTTTTAAGGAACTTCCATACTGTTCTCTATGGTGGCTGTACCAATTTACATCCCCACCAACAGTGTAGGAGGATTCCCTTTTATTCACACCCAAAACTAGCAGTTTTTCAAGTCACTTGTTAAGGGGCTAGAGTAGCACACCCAAATAAGGAATATTTTGCCTCCAAAATTCAGAAAGGCCCAAATAAGATATAATTTAATTTGGTTTCAAATTTTATCTTATCATTCAGGCCATTTCCAAATTATTTCCAATGGGTCAGCTCCACTTGGAAATGAAGGTAGAAAATCCTGCCAAGGTGTGTCTGATTCTATAGTAGAAATCACCATGCAAGATTTATAGAACTTCTGAATAAGTCTCTTAGATTGCAGCCTAAAGAAAATACCTGTTAATTTAGTATAGTAATAGCAGAATAACTTATACTAGAACATGTTCATTTGTTATCTAAACAGTTTACTTTTGTGAGTAGTTCCATGTTTATATGAACTGATCTTTCAGTTTTTTAAAACATGAACTAAGCCAAGTCACCTAGTTTTCTATAATTTGGAAACCATTAAGAATTAGAATAAATGATTCCATACATATAGGAAAGGCAGGAAAAATGAATTGTATATTACATTTTCACTGATCTGAAATTCTCTGTCTGTAAGAATTGAATGCCATAATAGGGCCCCATCTTTCACAGATTCTGAAAAACTGGTAAATGTATTTTTTTGAATTAAAATCCAGGTTCACAGGCATAATATATGTGAGGTAGCAAGGCAGAGTATTTTAAGCAGGAATATTTCTAAAACTTCTAAGCATAGTGTTCTATAAAATTTTGAAGAAAATGAAGTTTAGAAGTTACCGTAGATGAGTTCAATAATTCATAATGTATAATAATTCTTTTCTACATGAATAAGCTGGCACAGGGACAACCACAACCTGAGGAGAGCATTGTAGAATCCTGCAGATTATTTAATAAGTTACCATTACTTTAAAAAAATTTACTAGATACAGTCAAACATACTTTGAGAAGCATAGTCTTTGTCATTAATTCTTTCATAATTAAAATGTAGAAAGAACAGAAATAGTAAATTAAACAAAGCTACAGTTTAAAGAAGTATATACAGAAAGGAAAAAAAGTGCCATCAGGCAGATGGAAGAGTCAGAAGCTTTTGTGGTTATTCAGTCATTAAGTCATGTCTGACTCTTTGTGATCCCATGGCTGCAGCATGCCAGATTTCCCTGCTTTCCACTATCTCCAGGGGTTGCTCAAATTCATGTCCATTGAGTCAGTGATACCAGCTGACCATCTCATTCTCTGTCACCCCCTTCTTCTTTTGCCTTCAAATCTTTCCCAGCATCAGCGTCTTTTCCAATGAATTGGCTCTTTGCATCAGGTAACCACAGTATCGGAGCTTCAGCCTCAGTCCTTCCAATGAGTTTTTAGCATTGATTTCCTTTAGCGGCATCTTTTCCCTTGTGACACTCCAATCCAGCAACAGTTCATGAACAAAATTCCTTTGTGAGAAATCAGAAACTAATTGAAAAGGTCTTGCATGTTGCGAGAATGTGAAGTGAGACTCACCAGAGCCTGCAGGGAGACTCCAGACTCCATCTTTCCAGAGACCCTACCTTTGTGTAGTGGCACATGATCAGGAGAAGGAAACGGCAACCTTCCTGGAGAGGAAATGGCAACCCACTCCAGTATTCTCATCTGGAGAATCCCCATGGATGGAGGAGCCTGGTGGGCTACAGTCCACTGGGTCACAAAGAATTGGACACGACTAAGTGATTAACACACACACACACACACACACACGAACACATGATCAGGAAGAAACCGCTTAGTTCCCAGGTTCACCAGGTGGAAAAAGTCGGTCTGTACATCCCACACCACTGCTTTTTTACAAGTCTCCACAGAGGACTGGCTTCACCTTACCAGTCTTGGAACTCTTACTGGACCAGCATACTCTGGCTGCCTAAAGGAAAACAGATATGATTGCTTGGATTGGTAGATGGCCATACACAAAAATCAACTCAAAATCTATTAATGGTTTAAACATTAATACCCCAAATTGTGAAACTTCCAGAAGAGAGCATAAGGGGAAAATCTTCATGACATTGATCTTGAAAAGGATTTTATGGATATGGCACTAAAAACACAGTCAACAACAACAAAAATAAAGTTATATCAAAATAAAAAGCTCCACAGCAGAGGAAACAATCTACATAGTAAAAGTCAACCACAGAATGGGAGAATATATTTGCAAACTATATATCTAATAAGGATTGAATCTCCAAAATGTATAAGTAAAGCCTATAACTCTTAACGGAGAAGGCAATGGCACCCCACTCCAGTACTCTTGCCTGGAAAATCCCATGGGCGGAGGAGCCTGCTAGGCTGCAGTCCATGGGGTCGCTAAGAGTTGGACACGACTGAGCGACTTCACTTTTACTTCTCACTTTCATGCATTGGAGAAGGAAATGGCAACCCACTCCAGTGTTCTTGCCTGGAGAATCCCAGGGACGGGGGAGCCTGGTGGGCTACCGTCTATGGGGTCGCACAGAATCGGACACGACTGAAGCGACTTAGCAGCAGCAGCAGCATAACTCTTAAATTTACATAGTGAAAAAAACGAATAACTTGGTTTTAAAATGGCTTTGGCACCTAAATATATGTTTTTACAAATGGTCAAAAGATACATAAAAAAATCCTTAGTCACCAAACATCAAAAAATGGAAATTAAAACCAAAGAGAGATATCACCTCACATCTATCAGCATGGCTATTGTAAAAATAATAATAAAAGACAGGTGTTCGCAAAGATATAGAAAAATTAGAACTCTTGTATATCACTAGTAGGAATGTAAAATGGTACAGTGGCTATGTAAAACAGGATGGAAGCTCTGCAAAAATTAAAAATAAAACTACCATATGATCCAGAAATCTCACTGCTGGACATTTGTGTAAAATAATTAAAATTAGGATTTTAAAAATATATTAGCACGCACGTGTTCATTTTAGTTCTAAAAGTGGCAACCTAACTGATGGATGAATACGTAAAGAAAATGTATATACAATGCTACAGTCATTTCTCGGTGTTCATGGGAGGTTGGTTCCCTCCAATAAGTACATCCTGCCTTATACTTTGAATCATCTCTAGATTGCTTACAGTGCAGAACAATGTGAGTATTAATGTAAATAGTTGTAAATATGATGTAAATGGTAGGTAAAGAGTTCTCTGGGTGTGGAAAATTCAAGTTTTGATTTTGGAACACTCTGAAAGTTCTTCTTTTTTTTAATATTTTTGATCCACAGTTGGTTGAATCTATGAATGCAGAACCTGCAGATAAGGAGGACCAACTGCGTACCATTCAGCCTTAGAGGTGAAGGAAATTCTTCAATGTGTAACAATATGAAAGACCCTCAAGGACATTATGCTACATTAAAAAAAATCTAATCACAGAGGCAAATACTTCATGATTCCACTTTTCTATTTATTTTTTTTAAGTGTTTTTCTAAGATATGTGTTCACACAATCTAAACTGATTCTTAAAAGAATATAATGACCTAGTGCAAACTAATAATTTCCTAAATTTCAGTTTTTAATAACTGTCATCAACCTTTTTTTTTTTTTTTCTTATTTTGTTTTAAGGAGAAAGCTATTTCCATATAGAGCCTCAAAGAACAGGAATGTCTGTATCCATGATCTCTAAGCTTGCTGCTTATATATCTCGAAAGACTTTTTATGTAGCTATTTGTCCCCATTAGAAGAATGGCCTTCTTTTCATGCCCAAAAAGGATTTAGACTACTCTCTGACTGTGAGACAGAAATTTGGACTCTACTAGGGGATCTATTGGAGAAGGCAATGGCAGCCCACTCCAGTACTCTTGCCTGGAACATCCCATGGATGGAGGAGCCTGGTGGGCTGCAGTCCATGGGGTCGCTGAGTCGGCACAACTGAGCGACTTCACTTTCACTTTTCACTTTCATGCATTGGAGAAGGAAATGGCAACCCACTCCAGTATTCTTGCTTGGAGAATCCCAGGGACAGAGGAGCCTAGTGGGCTGCCATCTATGGGGTCGCACAGAGTCGGACACTACTGAAGCAACTTAGCAGCAACAGGGAATCTATAAACTGTATTTGTATATACTTGTAATCTCTGCAGATTTCCTTTCCAAATGGGAAATTCCTAAATCAGAAACCGAGGAAGAGGAGAAAAAGGAAAATAAAAATTTGGAGGAGACCCAACTCCCACGTCTGTGAAAAGTCTGATTTTTCTCACTGAAATAATTTTTTAAAAAACTCTCCCCTCTCTGTACAGTGTTGAAACTCATGTTTGTATGAAATTAATTTGCTTTGAATTACCATCTACTAGTTGTTTTCAAACTGCTTCTCAGCACATTGCAGGCCTTTTACTGGGAGTTTTAAAAAATAGATCTGAACAGAAGTTTAATAAAAGACAATGTTATTACCAAGTTCATTTTGTAGTTAGAAACAAAGGACAGTATATTAGAGTCAAGAATTAATAGTGGATTTAAAATCTAACAAGGAGATGACTCCAGTTACTTATGTTACTCTTATGATTACTTTTGGTCTATCCCCTATTTCTGATCCTGGAAAATTAATCTACAAGGTTCACTTACATTCTATGCTTTAATTACTTACTTTCCAAACCATTTAAAAATAGAAATTACATTTGTCTTCTAAAAAGCATAAAGCATAAAATAACAAATATCCAAGCATTAATTATGAATTTTTAAAGGAGAATAAATAATTATTAAAATGTAAAAAGCAACATTTAAAAGAAAACATAATCATCAAAATATATTTTGCAATTAGAACAATAGAAAAGAATCCAAAAAATAGAGAATAATAAAAAGTTAGTGTTCACTTCAGTTGCTCAGTCATGTCTGACTCTTTGCAACCCCACGTACCACAGAATGCCAGGCCTCCCTGTCCATCACCAACTCCTGGAGTTTACCCAAACTCATATCTGTTGAGTCAGTGATACCATCCAACCATCTCATCCTCTGTGGTCACCTTCTTCTCCTGCCCTCAATCTTTCTCAGCATCAGGTTCTTTTCAAATGAGTCAGTTCTTCACATCAGGTGGCCAAATTATTGTAGTTTCAGCTTCAGCATCAGTCCTTGCAATGAACACCCAGGACTGATCTCCCTTAGGATGGACTGGTTGGATCTCCTTGCAGTCCAAGGGAAAGTTAGTGTTAATGTGAGTGAATATGATAACAGAAGTATGGGAGATCAAAAATTTAACAGTAAAGTATACTGTGAAAGATGTTTTAGTTCAAGTTTAAGATTTCAGAAAACTAGTTTTCTAAGACAAATATCACTGATGAATAATAATCACCAGTGTAGTAAACCTGGTATTATAGCCCCAAATTTGGATATAATGATTCTCAGGCAAGCATACCTGTGTTTACCTCTGCCACTTTCAAGGTATAGGATCTTCCTTAAGTTGTTCTAAAATTTCTGCTTCAGAGTTCTACCAGTTATAATTTGTACAGTGATAATATATTTACCTCACAGTATGTTGTGCTCAATTGCTCAGTTGTATATGACTCTTTACAACCGCATGGATTATAGCCAACCAGCCTCCTAAGTCCATGGGATTTTCCAAGCAAGAATAGTGGAGTGGGTTGCCATTTCCTTCTCCATCACAGTGTGTTTAGTCAGTTCAGTTCAGTCACTCAGTTGTGTCCGACTGTTCACAACCCCATGGACTGCAGCACACCAGCTTCCCTGTCCATCACCAACTCCCAGAGCTTGCTCAAACTCATGTCCACTGAGTCGGTGATGCCATCCAACCATTTCATCCTCTGTCATCCTCTTCTCCTCCTGCCTTCAATTTTGCGCAACATCAGTGTCTTTTCTAATCAGTCAATTCTTCACATCAGGTGGCCAAAGGATTGGAGCTTCAGCTTCAATATCAGTCCTTCCCATTAATACTCATGACTGATTTTCTTCAGGATTGACTGGTTGGATCTCCTTGCAGTCCAAGGGATTCTCAGGATTCTTCTCCAACACCACAGTTCAAAAGCATCAATTCTTAGGTGCTCAGCTTTCTTTATAGTCCAACTCTCACATCCATACATGACTACTAGAAAAACCATTGCTTTGACCAGATAGACCTTTGTTGGCAGTGTAATGTCTCTGTTTTTTAAAATGTTGTCTAGGTTGGTCATAACTTTTCTTCCAAGGAACAAACATCTTTTTAATTTCATGGTTGCAGTCACCATCTGCAGTGATTTTGGAGCCCAAGAAAATAAAAGTTTTTCACTGTTTCCATGGTTTCCCAATCTATTTGCCAGAAGAGATGGGACTGGGTGCCATGATCTTAGTTTTCTGAATGTTGAATTTTAAGCCAAGTTTTTCACTCTCCTCTTTCAATTTCAACAAGAGGCTCTTTAGTTGTTCTTCACTTTCTGCCATAAGGTTAGTCTCATCTGTGTATCTGAGGTTATTGATATTTCTCCCAGGAATCTTGATTGCAGCTTCACTTTATCCAGCCCGAATTTTGCTTGATGTACTCTGAATATAAGTTAAATAAGCAGGATGACAAGATACAGTCTTGATGTACTCCTTTTCCTATTTGAAACCAGTCTGTTGTTCCATGTCCAGTTCTAACTGCTGCTTCTTGACCTGCATACGGATTTCTTAGGAGGCAGGTATGGTGTTCTCGTATTCCCATCTCTTGAACAATTTTCCATAGTTTGTTTTGATCCACACAATCTAAGGCTTTGGCATAGTCAACAAAGCAGAAGTAGGTGTTTTTCTGGAACTCTTTGGCTTTCTCCATGATCCAATGGATGTTGACAATTTGATCTCTGATTCCTCTGCCTTTTCTAAATCGAGCTTGAACAATGGAAATTCATGGTTCATGTACTGTCAAAGCCTGTGTGTTAGAATAACAGTGTGTTAGAATTAAATAAATTAATGCTTTAAAGGACTTATACCGTATCTGGAGAAGGCAATGGCACCCCACTCCAGTACTCTTGCCTAGAAAATCCCATGGACAGAGGAGACTGGTAGGCTGCAGTCCATGGAGTCGCTAAGAGTCGGGCACGACTGAGCGATTTCACTTTCACTTTTCACTTGCATGCATTGGAGAAGGAAATGGCAACCCGCTCCAGTGTTCTTGCCTGGAGAATCCCAGGGATGTGGGGGAGGCTAGCGGGCTGCTGTCTATGGGTCGCACAGAGTCTGACATGACTGAAGCAGCTTGGCAGCAGCAGCAGTAGCAGCAATACTGCATAGTCATTGAGATAGTTATGTAAACAGTAGCAGTAGACCACAACCTAAATAAATCTTGCCGTAGTAAATGAAATTCACTTCTGATACTATTTTGCTAAATAAATGCTAGGAAATCAAGTACAATACACTTTTAAAAGAACAAGGAGCTTACATCTGACAAATTGATGTGTTAAATAATGCCAAAGTGTACTTGCATGTATTCAGATGATAGAACACATCTAAAGTGTAGGAAAAATATAGTAACCTAGTAAACAATTAAGAAAAACACTAAGAATTCTGAAATTAACAGGGCTAAGGAACCTGAAATATTGGGAAGGGATCTGAGGTAGTAAGTTCAAGCAGAGGCTACAGATATCCTATAGCATTTTCCAATCACAGGAAATAGAGTCTTGCCTTTAATAGTCAAAAGGGATAAGTGCCACCACTGAGGGGGTCCAGCAAGATGAATAAGAACAGTTAAAAAGCTCTGACTTAGAAAATAAGTAGATTAAAGTTGTTCAGGTAGCAAGAGGAGACAAGAAGATAGATAGTCTGTTTCACACTGAACTCCTGAGTGTGGAGGAGTAGGGGGCAAAATTCTCATCTAAGAATTTCCAATTACAGATTTGATTATGTGATTTATATTAAAAATTTGTTCAAGGCCCAATATATAAAACTAACTTAAAGTAATCTTATTGGGAATTTGAGTCTCTGAAAGGGCACATCTTCAACCTGAGATTCTCAAGTTTCCCAAAAATAAAGCTTCATCAAACATACATTTCAAAAACAAATTTCAAAGAAAAAGTTTACATGGGAAGAGCAAAAAACAAAAAACAAAAAACTTAAAAACAAATTAGAACTTTAAAAGCTTCAGTTAATGGCATTGGCAGAAACAAAATATAAAATATTTTAAGAAGCTGAAAACATTTAAGGTATTACCAATTTTGAGAAAATGAGATAATATAATTTAAAAACAAATATATTAGGAAAAAAAACTTCAACAGGACAAGTAGAAATTTTTTAAAAATTAAAAAAATCAATAAATTGCATAGATATAGCAAAAGAGAGAATTAGTGAAATAGAATGCATATCTGAAAGAAGTGCCTGTTATATAATTCTGAAGAATAAAATGGAAAGTATTATAGGTTAAAATATACAGAGAGTAGAATGAAATGTGGCCCCTGTTTGTTTAGTATTCTATGGGATGAAAGATCTACTGGAGAAGGGTGTGGGGACCCACTCCAGTATTCTTGCCTGGAGAATACCCATGGATAGAGGAGCCTGGTGGGCTCCAGTCCATGTCACAAAGGGTCACAAAGATTCGGACATGACCGAGCAACTAAGCACAGGATGGGAATAGAATAATAATGTCTGATAATTTTCGAGAACCTTTCATTGACATGATTTTTTAGGTCCAGGAAGTTCTAAAAATTCAAAGCAGGACAAATAAAAAATAAATGTTTATTCACATAACAGTAAATCTTCATAACATTAAACCTAGGCAGCAATAAAAGTGCAAAGACTGATTCCTGATATTGAAAAATAATTAGCAACTGATAACTTGCTTAGCTGCCACAACAATAGAAGCTGATAAACAACTGGAAACATAACTTCAAAAATCAGAAAGGCAATGACTAGAAATCTGGACTTTCATACACAGTCAAGCAGCCTTTCACCATCTGGGTGAAATAAAGACTTTTAAACAACAAACTAAACCAAATACTTTGCTATAAGAAATCTCTAATGTTACACTTCAAGGAGAAAGAATTGATCCCCTGAAGTGTGTTTGCACTGCAAGAAGAAATAGAAGCTATAAAATTAGTAAAAATATGGCAAAAGCTGCATCTCTTAACTTTAAAGCAAAGATATAGTCATAAGTAAATGTAAAACTATAATAAAGTATAGAGGATTGGTTAAAATTGTATACTTAATGACTGCTTTAGTAAGAAAAAGTCCATAAATTTTATACAGCTGTTATCAAGCACTGAAGACTTTTTATTTTTATTTTATTTTTTTAATTAATTTTTATTTTTCAGTTTGTTTTGCTTTACAATACTGTATTCTTTTTGCTATACATTGACATGAATCAGCCACGAGTGTATATGAACTCCCAATCCCGACCCCCACCTCCCCCCTCCCGCCCCACACCATCTCTCTGGATTATC
>SJXQ01012629.1:44294-232920 GCA_006408695.1 Aepyceros melampus
TTGCAATGGTGAATGGAATTGTTTCCTTAATTTCTTTTTCTACTTTCTCATTATTAGTGTATAGGAATGCAAGGGATTTTATCCTGCAACTTTACTATATTCATTGATTAGCTCTAGTAATTTTCTGGTGGAGTCTTTAGGGTTTTCTATGTAGAGGATCATGTCATCTGCAAACAGTGAGAGCTTTACTTCTTCTTTTCCAATCTGGATTCCTTTTTATTTCTTTTTCTGCTCTGATTGCTGTGGCCAAAACTTCCAAAACTATGTTGAATAGTAGTGGTGAAAGTGGGCACCCTTGTCTTGTTCCTGACTTTAGGGGAAATGCTTTCAATTTTTCACCATTGAGGAGAATGTTTGCTGTGGGTTTGTCATATATAGCTTTTGAAACCAATAATTTCTAATTCTTTGAAGCAATAGAAAAGAGATACTTTTAAACATTTTAAACCTTGCTAGTACATTCATATAAGGGCAATACGAGTAATAAGTCATAGTGTTTTCAGTTCCAACTATAGCTATAAAAATATTGAATATTTGCTATCAATATATAATGCCACATTTCTCATAGAAACAATTTTTGTATTAAATAAGTCAATAATTGGTCTTGATAATATTCCATTGGTTTGTCTCTGTTAGCATTATATACTGTAGTTGTTTGTATTTTGATATCTGATATCTTCACCTCATTCTTCAAAATTGTCTTGAGTGTTCTTGGCTCTTACTTTTAGTACATAAATCACATTTTGATACCTAGATTTTGATAATTTTGATGATATCTAAAAATTTTTTTAGAATTACACATAGCTCTTTAAGTATTTTATCATGAATGAATATTGAATCTTTTTGAATATTTTTCTCCATAATTTTCATTAATCTATTAAATATGAAGAAAATAACAGTAATGTATTATGTAATGTAAAACCACTTTTCCACTTCTGGGATATGTTTAATTTTTCATAATGTATTATTAATACAGTGTTGGCTATCTTTTCATATTTTATTTGTAAATATACTTATGTCTTCATCATCATTATCATGTTAATAAAATAAAAGGCCCTGTAAAGAAGATTCTGAGGACTAAATGCAACAGATAATATTGAGCATAATACCCTTTCATTTTATTAATAAACCATACATGCTGCTTTAAAATGGTACAATTAAGAAAATGTTATCTCATTTTACAAAATATCATCTAAACGGCAGAGTAAAACAAGGCTAAGATAGAAAAGAAATCCAACAATATCATGGTCCTAATTAGCAGGATGATAAATTAATCATGATTATCACAGATTTACAAACCAAATGCCTTTATTTATGTAAGTAAAGAAAGGCAAGTAAGCAATAACTTAATGATAGAAACTTGGAAAAACACTACTGGCAGTATTATTTATTATTATAATGATGCAGTCATGCTAATAATGATCCCCAAGCCCAGAGTTCCTCCATATGAGTAACAGGTAGCATAACTCTTGTAGAGTATGAACCCTAGTGGGTTTTAACCAGTACTCACTATTGCTCCTTTAGAATGACTAAATTAATGAAACATGAAACATTTAAGGCACATGCAGTAAATTTAGCCATTTTTTATATCAGTGGCATTTTTATAAAAAATTGTGCCAAATTAAATTCGGGAAATGTTACATTTATTTCACATTTTTTATGATAGTTCCAGCTGTATGATAGTTTTAAGAAATTACCAAAGAGTGTTAATAGTACTGAAGATAAACCATGTCACTTTTTATCCAAAATGTCATTTTATTTTTTTATGTATCATGGAGTTGGAGCATCAGATGTGTCCTGAGCCAGTTAACAGTTCTTCTGGATTCAGTTTTTACCTGTTTATGCACAGTTCAAAAAATGTGCATAAACACAATTGAAAATTGTGGAAATTGCAAGAAACAGTCACTCTTAGAAAACAATTTAAGAATAAAAAGAACTACAAAGAGAGAAAGAGAGATCCTAAATTAATTCTTAATGTATCACTACTAGTGTATTCCAATAAAATTAGGAACATTTAAAATATTTAGAAATATGTATGGCAGAATCCATAAATAACCCCTCTTATTAAAACTCTATGTGTATATACATATATGTCATTCCCTCTGAAACTTATGCTCTAGAAATATTATTAATATTATTTACTGCTGAACATCTACACACACAAATTTTTATATATACGTTTTTATTTTCTTTAGAGTACCACTTCATGTCTGAACTTTAAGGGAGTAGTTAAACATAGGAGAATAATTAAATATAAGTGTTTGAAAACCTGGAAATGGAAATATAAAATATGGTTGTGTTAGTAACACTGTCTAACAACTCTAAGTATAGTTTCTTTAACTAACTTAGTTGAGTGAATCACTTTTCCTTGATTGGGCTCAAAATCTGCCACCCTCTAGTCTTGTGACTCAACTCACTTTCTCTGAGCCTTAGTTTTTTTTTATTCATAACTTGGATGAGTTATTTAATAACATGCATTAAGTTACTCAATAATGATTCTAAACTTTTAGGATTAAATATCTAGGAAAGTCTCAAATAAGTATAAAAATAGATCTTTCTCCACTCACCGATTTACACATTTGAGAGTAAAGGGTGAAAGCGTTTTGAGATTGCCCATGGTCAGGAAAGAGGAAATTATAAATTTGCTTACAGTGAATGGTTTGTTTTTGTTTTAACAACAAGTGAAAGTAACTATTGCTTAAAATTCAGAACATAGCCTTAGTATAGATCTTTGGAAAATACTACCTGAAATGGATAAACTGATAAAAAATGAACTGTCTGGAATAGTCAAGCTAGCAAATCTTGTTAGGACTTTTCAGGGGTAAAAATAAATCTGTAAAATGGAACAAATTTTCCAACTTAAAATTAGAAATGTGGCCCATGTCCATTCTTTAGCAAACTGATCGCTGTTTTTATTTAAACCCAGACATCTGTAGCCTCTCCACAGATTATGAGAATTGTGATCAGAAACACAACATATGGTACCAAGTGATGAATCTGAGGAGACACAGCTAAGTTTAGATCTAACTAAAATTTCTAGGTTTCACTTTAAAACTAAATGTAAGATACATTCTGGCGTCATTTATCATTACACGGAATTAATATGTGATCTCATTCTGGCTGCTAAAAATAGATGTACAAATGTAACGACATTTTTTGGGGGTCTTTCCAAAAACACTTTCTGTTTTTGTTTTTGTTTGCTTTCTTTGCTTACAGATATAATTACTTAAGGTTTGACTGTGAGGGAAAAGTAAATATAAACATGTATACATGTTATCTAAAATTTCCACTGACTATGTAGGTATAAAGTCAATAAAGCATGTAATAGATTAAGATGTTACTTATATACCAAAGCAATTCTTATAAGATGTGGATAGTTATTTAGTCTTTTTAGATTCTTATATTTTAGACTACTATGATGATATCCATACATTCACAGACACGTAATTAAAATATACAGACACTGTAGAATTTTTTAGTCCTGAAAACTTATTTTTCAGAAAATTAGCCTATAATAGATATATGCAAAGTAAGCTATGATACCTCTTTGTATGAAATACCTAATGAAGCCAATGGATCAAATCCAATTTGTAAAACATCCATTGTACTTCAATATCAGAATAAGCTATGAGACTTGTATTTAAGAATACTTCATATACTGGTGGAGAAGAAATGGGCAAAGTTAGCTCCCAGAGGTGACCAAGCTTTTGGGGGAACTTCCTGTTCTTTTCCCTGACTTTGAGATGCTTTAGGGTTTAGTTCTCTACTAATGCTTTGCCCCTTTCAGGGGTAAAGGATGATCTTACTCATCTGATATTTCACCATATATTGGAAAAATGGTGAGGCCATCCATCTACAATCTTCCACTAGCATATTTGGACACAAAACGATTATTGTCTTTCTCTCATATCATTTAGAGATGCATAGATTTGGATGGGCTTCCCAGGGAGCTTGGTGGGTAAAGAATCTGCCTGCAATGTAGGAGAAACAAGAGACACGGTTTCGATCCTGGGGTGGATAAGATCCCCTGGAGAAGGGCATGAAAACCCACCTGTATCCTTGCCTGGAGAATCCTGTGTACAGAGGAGCCTGACAGGTTACATACAGTCCATAGTGTTGCGAAGAGTTGGAAGTGACTCTCAGTCGCTCA
The DNA here is from genome assembly GCA_006408695.1 of Aepyceros melampus. Classification (NCBI taxonomy): domain Eukaryota; kingdom Metazoa; phylum Chordata; class Mammalia; order Artiodactyla; family Bovidae; genus Aepyceros; species Aepyceros melampus. The sequence goes on from SJXQ01012629.1 coordinate 48,442, forward strand.
TGACTGAAGCGAATGAGCACAAATTGGGATGGGAGAAGCAGGTGTATCACAGTGTCCCTCTAGACCGTTCCCCTAAAAACATCATGAAAATGGTTGTCTCTGTTGGTTTTTTTCCCAGCTTTCTTAAAACCTTAGGTTAGTGCTTAAGAGCCCAAACCAAGGAACCAGAGTACTGGGATTCAAATCTTGCGTCTTGTATATATTTCCTGTGAGGATTTGAGAAAGTATTTATATTCTCTGCATCTGTTTTTCACTTGCAAATTAGGGGAAATAGTAGTTTAATCTTACTATTTTTGTAAGTTTTTTGTGTTAGATAGAGTAAGTGGCTAAAGTAGCTTATATCTTAATGAGAGGTTAACACACATTACTTACCAAGATTTGTTATTGTTGACCGTTAGTATCACCAACTCGGAGAAGGCAATGGCACCCCACTCCAGTACTCTTGCCTGGAAAATCCCATGGATGGAGGAGCCTGGCAGGCTGCAGTCCATGGGGTCACTAGGAGTTGGATACAACTGAGCAACTTGCCTTTCACTTTTCACTTTCATGCATTGGAGAAGGAAATGGCAACCCACTCCAGTGTTCTTGCCTGGAGAATCCCAGGGACGGGGGAGCTTGGTGGGCTGCCATCTTACGGGGTCGCCTGGAGTCGGACACGACTGAAGAGACTTAGCAGCAGCAGCAGTACACCAAGTACCTCTTCCTGGGCTTTTACCAGCAAAGATGACACAAACCTCCCTGTGGCTTAGATCCCCCAACCCATGTGTTTCTTAAATCCCTAATTTCAGCCAAATCTTAACAGAAAGGTGACAAATCTCCTTCTCAGAAATCCAATACCATCTAAAATCTTCAATATGAAATCGATTGCTGTCATTATTGTTTAAAAACCTCTTTTCCAAGCTCAAAAGAGACTTTATCTTCCTTATGCTGAAAGGACTGGAAGACTGGAAGCCCCTCTTGACTCATGATGCATTCATTATTGCCTGTGTCTCCTAGGGTCTAAAGTTTCCAAATTTCAAGATTAGCTTATTGGCTCCCTAAAACAATTTTATCCTGGTGTAATAGTTCATTTTGTTTCTTTTTAAGTTGGAGTGTAATGTATTACCATGAATTTAGAAGCTTAAAACAATACCCATTTACTGCTCATAGCTCTGTACGTGAGAAGTCCAGGTGGGCTACACATGGTTCTCAGCTTAGTATCTCACAAAGTCAGATTCAAGGTGTCAGTCAGCCTGGGCTTTTATTTGGAGACTTACAGGAAGTATCTCCTTCCAAGCTCTTTATTGTTGCAGTATGCAGCTTCCTGCATCTATAGAGCTAAGCTCCTGCTTCCTTGCTGACGGGTGGCTCTGGATGCCTTTAGTTTCCAAAGATCTTTCTCAAGTTCGTTCCAAATGGCTCTTCTATTTCCCAACCAGCAGCAATGCACAGATTCTCATCATGCTTACACTCCTTGATTTCCCCTTCTGCTACCAGCTGGAGACAACTCTGCTTTTTAGACCCATTCCCTATTTTTAAGGCAACTTAGTAACCCTAATGGCATTTGCAAAATTTCTTTCCCATGTAGCAAAACATAATCACAAGAATAACACTAGGGAATAATGGTCATGGGGCTATTTTAGAATATTGCAAATCACACTCAAGTGGTGGCATCTTATTCTGTAAGTCAAACCATTCCTTACCACATTATTTTAAAACTTAATATCTGTTTTCAAATGTGACTTAATTTGTTATTTTTAAAAACAGTGGGGTTTTTTTTCCATTATAAAACATACTTATTTCGATTATTTTTAAATTTTTATTTTGAGCTTTGTTTTCATTTTTCTTACCAATTATTGTTTAGATGTTAAGAAATGTAGGCATTATTGTTTATAGTTTCTTTTTTTTTGCTATAAGGTATTAAAATCACTTCAAATCTCATTAAGAATTATAATTATCCCTCCAAAAAACACTTCAAAATATCCAGCCTTTTAGGGAAAATTTAAATTTCTTATTCTCTACCCCTCTCCTATGAAAGAAATACTCATTTCATTGTAAATTCCTAGGTATATTTTAATTTTTTAATTATAGGAAATCTGGAATAAAAATCTGCAAAAGTTGTTTTTAAAGTGCTTCATATGATCCTCTGGCCTGAGGCTATGTTCTAAGAACCTAGCTGTGCTGCGACTCAGCAGATCACCCTACATAACAATGAGTTTCAGATTTAAGGATTAAAAAGCAGCCTTTATGCTTCTGTTTTTTCAAATGTGCACAGACTTTGGTTGTGGAGGAGCACCAGTTTCCTCATTTGTCTCCTTTATTTAATAAACATGTAATTGAAATAGTAGCAATATGCACATACCCTGTCTAATGAAAATAGAATTTAGTATTTGGGTACTTTATCTGTCGTAATTTATCTGTTATGCAAAAACTTATACACTTGTTAGGAAGAAAGCACTTCCATAGTTAGCTGCTGATGGGCTTAGCTTTTTATGACCACAGAAAGTTTCATTCTCGAGTCTTCTGAGTTGAGCTTTCTTTTTTAAATTTTACTTTAGACTTAAGGGTGAGAGCCTTTCTCCACCATAGTTGTCTATATTATTTATCTGTGGTCTATCATTCAAAAGCATTTCTTTTTAAATATCTGCCCAGAAGTTGTAGTTTTCATTTGAATCCTTCTCCTTTGCTCATAAGCTTCTTATATATATATATTCTCTCCTTCCTATACATGTTGCCTTGCCAAATTTAATATACAAAACACTGAGATATTTCATGTACCTGCCACTTACTAGAAATGTCTGATTTCTGGAACCATCTGTTTCCTGTTGCTGCTAAAGAGCAAGAAATCCAATTAAGAATGGTTATAGAAGATAGAAGTCTTCTTGATTGTATAGGCAATTAGCCAATGGAATTTAACATGAAATTTCTGTTCTTAGGGGATTCCAATTACATGATAGATGAGATTTTTCTCGTGAAAGATGAAACTAAATTGAAAGACTTCAAAAAATTTTTTGTCTTCTATTATATTTATTTCCATCAATATTGAGTGATTATTTTTATTGACTGCTACTATACATGGAAGGGAGAAGACAAGTGTTACTTACTATAAATATCAAAGGATCTATGCACATTTATGAAGTTGTAATAATTGATAAATCCAGCAGAAACCCAATCAACTGAAAATGGATATCTGGGAGTAAGTCTATGAACAGCTAGAGAAATTTACACCTACTTTACTCAAATAGCATGCTTATATAAAGAAGAATGGCCAAATAAGTATAAATTTTGTATAAGACTTTATCATTTTCTCTACTTAGTTGAATTCCACTGGTGTTTTTTTTTTATGTCAGAGAAAGAAAATGTGACCATTACTGTAATTCCTTTTTTTTCTGTTAGTGAAAATTGCAATACAAAATAGGTAATGCAGCCCTTGTGCTGCACATGAACAGTAGTACCTCAGCATATCTCTATGTGAAAGCTTATTTTACTATCACTTAAGGAACTCATTACCCTTTTATGAGGCTTACATGCTGCTTTACAAATATAGCACTCTAGTAACATTAAGGAAGCATCATTATTCTTGCCAGTGGCATTTTTTAAAGCAAGGAAACACTAGTTTGAAAATAACTTCCTTAGCATTCTTAGTCTTTCATGCCATGCTAATATTTCCCCAAACTCTTGTTGAAACCTTAGTTTTATTTTAGTTCATCTATCATCTGGAAGTTATTACAATGTGAGAATGCTTTTATGATTCTGATTGAGATAAACTGGATCTCTTTAATAGAATTTCAGGTCCACTTCTACATAGGAGCCAATGGATGTTCAACATGAAATTTAATTTAACATTGATATAATTTGATTAAAATATGAGAACACGTACTTAGGGCCCAAAAAGTCCATTAAGTTAGAACCCAGCTATGGCAGAAAGTGAAGAGGAGCTAAAAAGCCTCTTGTTGAAAGTGCAAGAGGAGAGTGGAAAAGTTGGCTTAAAGCTCAACATTCAGAAAATGAAGATCATGGCATCTGGTCCCATCACTTCATGGGAAATAGATGGGGAAACAGTGGAAACAGTGTCAGACTTTATTGTTTTGGGCTCCAAAATCACTGCAGATGGTGACTACAGCCATGAAATTAAAAGACGCTTACTCCTTGGAAGAAAAGTTATGACCAACTTAGTATATTCAAAAGCAGAGACATTACTTTTCCGACTAAGGTCCATCTAGTCAAGGCTATGGTTTTTCCTGTGGTCATGTATGGATGTGAGAGTTGGACTGTGAAGAAGGCTAAGCACTGAAAAATTGATGCTTTTGAACTGTGGTGTTGGAGAAGACTCTTGAGAGTCCCTTGGACTGCAAGGAGATCCAACCAGTCCATTCTGAAGGAGATCAGCCCTGGGATTTCTTTGGAAGGAATGATGCTAAAGCTGAAGCTCTAGTACTTTGGCCACCTCATGCAAAGAGTTGACTCATTAGAAAAGACCCTGATGCTAGGAGGGATTGGGGGCAGGAGAAGGGGATGACCAAGGATGAGATGGCTGGATGGTGTCACTGACTTGATGGACGTGAGTCTGAGTGAACTCCGGGAGTTGGTGATGGACAGGGAGGCCTGGCGTGCTGCGATTCATGGGGTTGCAAAGAGTCGGACATGACTGAGCGACTGACCTGAACTGATACTACATTAACAGTTATAGAGGTGTGTTTCAAAATCTCATGTGAGGTCTTCCCCAAGGTGTCTTGTGAGTGAGTGAGTGAAGTCGCTCAGTCGTGTCTGACTCTTTGTGACCCCATGGACTGTAGTTACCAGGCTTCTCCATCCACGGGATTCTCCAGGCAAGAATACTGGAGTGGGTTACCATTTTCTTCTCCAGGGGATCTTCCTTACCCAGGGATTGAACCTGGGTCTTCCACATTGGAGGTAGATGCTTTAACCTCTGAGCCACAAGGTGTCTTTTATTAACAAAGACTAAAATATGATAATTCCTAAGTGATTTATTTCATATAAGAGAAAAGATTCAAGGTTGACAGTGTGAAAGTGTTAGTCGCTCAGTCATGTCCAACTTGTTGTGACCCCATGGACTATAGCGCACTAGGCTTCTCTGTCTATGGAATTCTCCAGGCAAGAATACTAGAGTGGGTAGCCATTCCCTTTTCCAGGGCATCTTCCTGATCCAAGGATTGAACCCAGGTCTTCTGAATTGCAGGCAGATTCTTTACCCTCTGAGCTACCAGGGAAGCTCCCTTCTAGAGAGAAACATATTTGATATATCATTAGTGAGATATTACGATAGGATTATTTTTCCAACTATCAATGAGACATGTGAAATATAATTTAATAAATTACTTAAGGCAATAAAAACATTACTTTAGAACTTAAGCAATGACCTTAGTACAGCAGCATGGATGAGTAAGGACTTACTAGCTTCTATTTCTGTATGAAAATGTTATATTTCTAAGGATGTTCTGTGCTTTCTAGAGTTAATATCCAGCAACTGCTTCGAAATATGAATAAATTTGTATGATTTATTAGTATTAACCACCGTCTGTTTTACCAATCCTGATTACAGTCTTTCTTAAAGATTTTTGTCTGTACCATGGAAAAGGACCTCTAAGAGTTACCTGTTCAACTTCATTTATTTATTTATGTTTGGCTGGCCCTGATTTGAACCAGGATGTATGCCAGGGCAGCTGGGGGAAGATGACACTACAGGGATATGAAAAATTCATAACTATAAAGTATCAGGTAATGAATAACAAATATATTCACTATTTTGTACATTACATGACAGGTAGCTTCAGAATGCTACATGTTTTTTTTCTTAAGTGGGAGCTCATTATAAAAGTATTAATAGAGATTTTATTACCCATCCAGGAACTTTTAGAAAGATAAAGAAGGCACTGAAAAGGGGACTTTTCTACCTTATTATGCAATTGTTGATACTAACATTCTAAACACAATTTGTGGTTTTATAACCAAACATAAAACTGTGTCAAGTAAACTTGTCCCAAATTTCACATTTCCAGATGGACATACACAACCTGTATATCAGATTCAACTATTTCAACATTATAATATGGTAGCTCAATTATATTTTAATTAGATTCAGTGTCATTTTTTAGAGGTTAGGTGATAGATTTTGTAATCTTTGTGAAAGGACCTTTGATTCTTTTTAACCTGTCATTATTGGCAAAAATTAATGTTCTCTTTTGATAAAAATCCTGATAATGCCATTCATGGAACATGAACTTGGCATTTCTCTCCACTAACTCTGTCCATTCCATTTTACCTCTTTGCATCTTAATCTTGCTTCATAGGGGGAAAAACATTTTAATTATAGCTATTAAAAAAAGTCTAAAGAGGAGAAAACTGTTCAAAACTTTTAGTTATCTAGTGTGTATGTGTGTGTGTGTGTGTGTGTTTCAGTCGCTTCAGTTGAGTCCATTTCTGTGACTCTATGCTCTGTAGCCCACCAGGCTCCTCTGTCCATGGGATTCTCCAGGCAAGATTACTGGAGTGGGTTGCCATTTCCTCCCGCAGGGGATCTTCCTGACCCAGGGATCAGTTCAACCAGTGTTTCCTATGTCTTCTGCATTGGAAGGCAAGTCCTTTACCACTAGCTCCACCTGGAAAAATAACACATGTGTTTGCTTATTTCTTAGTTTTGTTTTAGCTTAATCAGGTACATTTTATACACAAAGTATCAAAGCACAATATCTAGGGATTAGTAAAGACAGAACCATTTAAAAAAGCTTAGAAAAAGCTTCCTCGTTTCCAGTTTTCAGGGACCAGCTTTTCAGGAAATAAGAAGCTATATAGGTAACATTTTATTAGGAAAGATGAGATAGGAAAAGAAATGTAAGTTTTTTAAGTTAGTGACATGATCAGAGTTGGATTTTAATTGATAAAGAGTTAAAATAGGAGTTTCTATTGCAGGGAGAGTCAAGAGATGCTTTCCACTGGCTTTGCCATCTTTTTGAGTTGATTCAAAGTATAACAATAATTTAAACATTAGAGAAACTGTGAGAAGAATATCACTCTCAAGGTATCAGTAAACTGATATTTGAACACTCATTAGATTATAAAATATTCATTGACTATAACCATATGAGTAGCACAAAAGCTAGATACTATTGACACTAGTATTATTGTTAAATAACATCAAAAGTATGACTTCAATTGCAATTAAATTAATTTTGGAATATGATGTATAGAGAATGATTGAACAACATATGAAATTGTCACATCACTGTCCATCTGGTAATTTGGACCACAAGATAAATATAATTATTCTTATGTTTAGCTATGAATATACATATTACTATGGAATTCTCTGGTAGCTCAGTCAGTAAAGAATCTGCCTGCAGTGCAGAAGACCCAGGTTCAATTCCTGGCTCAGGAAGATCCCCTGGAGAAGGAAATGGCAACCCACTCCAGTATTCTTGGCTGGAAAATCTCATGGACAGAGGAGTCTGGTGGGCTCCAGTCCATGAGGTTGCAAAGTCAGACACGACTTAGTGACTAAACCTCCACCATGTGCATTACGATTAGAATTTTAACATAAACAGTTGCAAATAAGAGTAAGCAATATAAACATGGAAAAGCTAAAATTCAAGATATTTCTTAAGCAGTGATTATGATTTGATAAACTGAGTGTTAATATATTTTTATCCAACATCTCAGTGGAAAATTCTGCAGACACAATATTGATGATACTTTTTCTCATAAATCAACTGATTAGCTTTATTTGTTAGCAAATATTTGTGTATGTATTATGGCTCCAGGCTTTGTTCAAGGCACTAGGAAAAAAAGGTTAAATAAAATAGACACGGTACCTTTTGCAAACATGTGTTGGATATAAGTTCTAAAACACTAGAGTTCCATTAATTATTGATAAAGCCTTGGTTTATCTCAAACTTCTGTTAATGTCAATATCTCATGTGGAAAAAGAATGTGCATGGGTACCTCGAGTGACCCTGTATCCCTCCTCCTGTCCGCTTTCCTCCTACTTTATGCCATCTGCGTCTGCTGTAGTTTATTCAACTGTATCTCATGCATTTATTTACCAAATATTACCTGGGATGGTGGAGTTATTGATTTGATCTCTGGTGGTGTAGAGGTAGCTCAACCGGTAAATAATCCACCTGCAATGCAGGAGACCTGGGTTCAATCCCTGGGTTGGGAATATCCCCTGGAGGAGAGCATGGCAATCCACTCCAGTATTCTTGCCTGTGAATCCCCATGGACGGAGAAGCCTGGGGGATTACAGTCCATGGAGTCACAAAGAGTTGGACATGAAGGACTAAGCATAGCACAGGTGTAGAAGTAAATATAGACAGAAAGTCTATTCAGGAAAAATCCCCTAACTAAATGTTGGGTAATGCCCCCAGTGAAATGATGGAAATAGCAGGTGTTACCATTGGAGGGATATAGAAAAAATATCCATGGGAGTAGATGGAGACAAACATATAAAAAACTACTAATACCAAATAAAGAGACAATTTCATTTTATTTTTTAAATTACTTTTTATTTTTTAGTTTGTTTTGCTTTACAATACTGTATTCGTTTTGCTACACATTGACATGAATCAGCCACAAGTGTACATGAACTCCCAATCCCGACCCCCACCTCCCCCCTCCCGCCCTACACCATCCTTCTGGATTATCCCCGTGCATCAGTCCCAAGCATCCTGCATCCTGCATCGAGAAAATTTTAATATGAAATAGGTGTTTAAAGATCGGTAAGGTGTCAAGATACATTAAGTCTGATAAAAATAGCTTGTTTTTTGGCTAGTAACTCATGAAAGTAATGGGAAAATTTAAAAAAAATCAATTGGACGTATAATTTACAACAACATTCCCCTCCGCCAAAAATTAGCTAATGTGACAAAACGTGGTACCTGATTTTTCTTTTAATTTTTAAAATTGTCTATTTTATTCTGGTAGTAGTAATCTGGACTAATTTATAGAAATCAGGTTATAGTATCATACCACAGGCTGGACAGTATGTATTTAACCAAACACTATGTAAACCCAGCATGTATTCATTTAGCAACTGAAAATCAGTAAATTAGTGTTTTATAAATGTTTATGTCTACCTATAGTATAAATCCTTACTGACATTTTTCTTCAGCCTCACTTTTATTTTCAATGCTTTAGTATCAGTTAATAGCATTGTGGCAATATAAAGTATCTTCAAATAGAACTGAAATTTTAAAACTTCTATTTGTTTTAATATATAAATAATAATGTATACTGTTAACAATATAGTTATCGATTTCTCCTATTTATCATGGAAATAGAAGTAATATAAGAATAAACTTAGATTAAGAGAGGAAATAGTATATCTAATCTGGAGACATTGCTGGGAAATATTTTCTGTAATGTGTACGTGGAATATTGGTATGCATTGAGGATCTCTGATAAAATATATTGGAATATGTTGTGAAGAAGGCAAACTTTTTCTATTGCAAGACTTTCTCAGATCTGATAGATCATAAAATCCACAAGGGCATAGTTTATTTCTGTCTTATCTACCTCTGATACTGTATGTGATTATCAATAAATATTTATTGAACTAGCGTATATCATGATACAACTGGTTTTCCATAAAAGAGTGAAAATAGACAGTCATTTTCAAACATATTTGATCACAGGACAAAATTTTCCCACAGAATTTTTTGGTATAGACCATATTTTGAGAAATGCTAACATTTGTGTCATTCATGAAAGAAGAGACTGTATTACTAGAAATACTTTTCTCTAAAACTTTCTCTAGGGCAATAAAAAGAAACAGTCTATTATAAAGAAAATTCAGTAAGCACTTATTGAATGCCTACAGCTCTAGTTTTTGTGCAATGTATTGAGCATACTGATATGGCTTGAATCAAGCCTGCCTGTGTGTTCCAGACCTGCCACAGGGTATTGAAATAAATGTGCTTACCTGGCTTACTGTACTCTGACACTGGTATTCATAGGAAGGCAGAGACACAGGAGGCTCTTTCCCCAACTGGGGTGTTGAGGGGTAGCTTGGAAGGAGGACAGGCAGAGCTGAGTCCATCAGTTCAGTTCAATTTAGTAACTCAGTCATGCCCAACTCTTTGCAATCTCATGGACTGCAGCACGCCAGGCCTCCCTGTCCACCACCAACTCCCAGAGTTTACTCAAAATCATGTTCATTGAGTTGGTGATGCCATACAACCATCTCATCCTCTGTCATCTCCCTCTCCTCCTGCCTTCAAACTTTCCCAGCATCAGGGTCTTTTCAAACGAGTCAGTTCAGCACATCAGGTGGCCAAGGTTTGGAGTTTCAGTTTCAGCATCAGTCCTTCCAATGAATATTCAGAACTGATTTCCTTTAGGATGTACTGGTTGGATCTCCTTGCAGTCCAAGGGACTCTCAAGGGTCTTCTCCTACACCACAGTTCAAATACATCAATTCTCCGGCACTCAGCTTTCTTTATAGTTCAACTCTCACATTCATACATGACTACTGGAAAAACATTAGCTTTGAATAGATGGGCCTTTTTAGGCAAGGTAATGTCTCTGCTTCTTAATATGCTGTATAGGTTGGTCATAACTGTTCTTTCAGGGAATAAGCGTCTTTTAATTTCATGGCTGCAGTCACCATCTGCAGTGATTTTGGAGCCCCCCAAAATAAAGTCTGACACTGTTTCCACTGTTTCTCCATCTATTTGCCATGAAGTGATGGGACCAGATGCCATGATCTTAGTTTTCTGAATGTTGACTTTTAAGCCAACTTTTACACTCTCCTCTTTCACTTTCATCAAGAGGCTCTTTAGTTCTTCACTTCATCAATGAGGGTGGTGTTATTTGCATATCTGAGGTTATTGATATTTCTCCCGGCAATATTGATTCCAGTTTGTGTTTCTTCCAGTCCAGCGTTTCTCATGATGTTCTCTGCATATAAGTTAATAAGCAGGGTGACAATATACAGCCTTGACGTACTCCTTTTCCTCTTTGGAGCCAGTCTGTTGTTCCATGTCCAGTTCTAACTGTTGCTTCCTGACCTGCATATAGGTTTCTCAAGAGGCAGGTCAGGTGGTCTGGTATTCCCATCTCTTTCAGAATTTTCCACAGTTGATTGTGATCCACACAGTCAAAGGCTTTGGCATAGTCAATAAAGCAGAAATAGATGTTTTTCTGGAACTCTCTTGCTTTTTCCATGATCCAGCAGATGTTGGCAATTTGATCTCTGGTTCCTCTGCATTTTCTAAAACCTGCTTGAACATCTGGTTCACGTCCTGCTACCAGAGTGCCAGGGAATTTCCAATAATCAATATTAACATATACTTGACAGATCTCAGGGCTTCCCTGGTGGCTCAGAGGTTAAAGCGTCTGCCTGAAATGTGGGAGACCCAGGTTCCATCCCTTGTTGGGGAAGATCCCCTGAAGAAGGAAATGGCAACCCACTCCAGTATTCTTGCCTGGAGAATCCCATGGACTGAGAAGCCTGGTGGGCTACAGTCCAAGGGGTCGCAAAGCATCAGACACAACAGAGCAACTTCACTTTCACTAACAGGTCTCTACTTTGGATTTTGGATTCTGGGGTGGATGCAAGTTCTTTTCCATCTTCACTACTACCTTTTTTTTTAAAGCTGGCACTGTTTTCCCAAGAAAGAGTCCTACTCCAGGCCAACTCTGTCTTTAGCTATCACCTGTAACTTCCAGGACAAACTGATAATAAATACTTTCTAATTCACTAGAAGTGTACTTTTTTCTAGAAAGTACAAGGCAGCTTTTCTTCCTTACTGACCAAACAGTACACTTTACCTTTTTGTCATGAAGAATACCAATAGCTGTAGATCAACATTTCCCTGAGTTTTTGACAAAAGCCAGAAGCTTGTATTATGAAGATTTTGTATCTTATTAGGAGGCCTTTATTTTTCTATTAGAGAGATTCAGAAAAATTTTCTAGTTCATTCTACGTCAAACAATTTGCTTTCAATTTTTCATTTTTCTAACTCATCACCAAGAAGACTTAAAAGCCTAAATTTATTACAAGATAGAAAAAAGCAGCTAGTATAGATACAAAGAAACCAAATCATACTTTTTGTTTTTTAAATAGTATGATGCTTTTTATTATTCACATTTTACTTATTTTTTAATTGGAGGATAACTGCTTTACAATGTTGTCCTGATTTATGCCATACAACTTGAATGAGTCATGATTATAAATACATCCCTTCCCTCTTGAGCTTTCCTTCCTTCTCAAATCCATTCTTTTCTTATCTGTTTTATTTGGCCCTCATACAGCAGGTAACATTACAGACAGTATAACCCTTCTGAATTTTACATAGACTTGAAACTATGTACCTTTATAATCTCTTTCACTTCTTAAATCTAGCCTATTATGGTGAGAAACCAGAAGAGAATACTACATTATTTATGATGGCACAATTAACCTAGGTAATAAAAATGCACGTTGTATATCCTAGTACATGACTATAATATATATGGAAAATGTTTTCTGGCAAAATGACATACTTACCTTATCTCAAAATACACTGTCACATATTCGCTAAGCCTATTAAATTTGTTAAATTTTTAACCTTGGATTTGTTTTACAGAATAGGTTTCTTCATTTTTACTAGGACAAATCTCACATGTCCAATTCAAATAACCAGGAAAAATATCATTTAAAATACAAAGCATGCAATTAAAAGCATTTCCAATGACACTTACTTTTTGCATTTTTCACAACTGTACATATTGTCACCTGAGGATAGAACAGATCTGGTTATTCCTCTCCAACTAAAAGCAAGCTATTTTCTTTTGGTTTTGCAGTTCTTTGAGTTTGTCACGCTAGAACAGTAATGCATTTTTCAGTCTCTGCTCAAGTCAGCATATTAACTTTGCCTACAACACCCTTCACCTCCCTTGTTTTCAACCCAGAAGGCCCATCTCAAATAACACTGCGCCCATTTATTCACTCAAAAAAATTCAGACTTCATATTGATGCTGAAGCAAGAGGCTGGCACCCAAAAATAGTGAAGGATTGGATTTAAACACTACTAAGAAATTCAGACTAATTCAGATTCACAGTCTTTTATATTGGCTGAATTTTCTTTTTTTTCAATCTCAGAGCAGATTTAACACACTTCAAATATTGTATTGCCTAGTACTATAGGAGTTTGTATCAGTTATTTCAGGATATTACTTATAGTATTTATGTTGTCATGATAGATGCTGGCACTGTGGCAATATGGGCAAGCCCTATTTAAGCTGCCTCAAAATTTAGCTTTTACGAATACATTTCATATTTAGTCCTACTAATATTTTAGCTCATTCACAACAGTTTAACCACAGATGAAAACTACTTTGTATTTCTTACCTTTTAGTTCATCTCTGGCAAAGAAGGCAGCAAGACAATCTTGCAAGGTTACTATTGGACCCCAAAACCAGCTAGGGACACATGAGACAACAAACCTGAAACATCATTGACAGAAAAAAGAAAGGAAATGTTCTGCCAGTACAGCAGAAACAGCAGTTTTAACAATGAACTAATAACAAAGAAAATACACACGTACCTCTTCACATACTCCATGAAAAAAGCTATCCACCCTTGTGGAGCATATGCTTCGCCACATGATCCTGCTTTGACTATAGATGTTGGATGACTTGATGAATGCAGCTTAGCAAGGTCTTCCTTGCCAGGAATCGGCAAGGACAGATCTTGAAAGGTCTCGAGGGTTACAGACACCTAAAATTGTTTGTGTTTTAAGAATGGGATGAAAATAATCCAGCACAAACACCTGAGGACAGATTTTAGACGGCAAAGATCCAAGCAAATTATAATAAGGAAAAAAACCAAAACACCAAACTGCTTTTTATAGTAATAACAAAGCAAAAATAGTAACAACTAAAGCAAAACTGCTTTGTACCAGGACTGTTCTAAATTTAATCTTCACATAAACCATAACTACTAACATCCCCATTAGGCAAGAACACAGTGGTAAATAGAAGTACCTCACACCCAGCACTGTAGCTTGAGGTTCAAACTGTTTATCAGTACTGCATTTATTTTTGGAAATGACCTCTAGTGATAGTTATTAAATGTAGTTTAAAAAACAAGATGCAAAACCTAAACAGCTGAAAACATTTCAGGATAATTCTATTTAAATAACTGATACTAAAATAGACTATAGAAAACCATTAGATTTGACTTAATTCTAACATAATAACAGAAAACCTTCTTGGGGTTATTTCTTTTTTGAGATATGTCATTTTACATTTAATTATATTCATCACTATACTGAAGTAAAACCATTCTTAAAACCTGTAAGAAATTCAGGAATTTAGAGGTATTATTAAAAATCTCATGATGATATTAATTTATGCTCTTCTGTATAAACCTGATACTACTTTTATTATCTGAATCCAATCTTAACGTGAGAAAATATTTACAAACCATACAACCAAGTGAGATGATACATTCATAGCCTTGTACAAGTCAATAACAACTGTTTGCTACTAATTTCATCAGCCTTCAGAGAATATGCATGTGTTTCAAATTCTGGTTGCTGAGCAACATATCTCCTTTACTTGTGACCAGAGATGAAGAACTGAGTTAATTCTTCCTGCTAATGCATGCCTGTTCAATGACAAGTCAAGACCCATCCTTAAAAAAATATGCTATTACTTCCAAAAAACAAGTTCTACTCTTAGAATCAATTTACACTTATGCAAACACCTGAAATACATGTATAATCATCAATAGCAAAGAGAAGGAAATAAAACTACTCATACCATCTTGTTAGTTTTTTAAAAAGCACTTGAAAGAAATTTCCTGTGTATTATAATTCTCACATACTCACCCTGTCACAAGTCAGACACTGAACTGAACTAATGATTGTTCCATCAAATATGTCTGAAATAACACTTCGGTATTTCTTGTGCTGTTTTTTTCTCTTTGGAGATAATGCAGATTGAACTAGGATTGAAAAACAAGTACAGAAGAATGTTTTCTTTTAGAAATCAAAATAGTTCCTTTACACTTTTTTGAAACTATTAACAGCAAAATTACTCTGCTGAAAAAAATCTGTCAAAATACCATTCAAGAGCACTACCTAAAGAAAACACACAAAAAAAACCAACCAAAAATCCTCAAAGAGAAATCGTGACGAAATAGAAAGGGTTCAGTCTCCCCATCTTGATTTCAACCAGAACAGTTTTGCTTTTACTTATTTGTTGTTGCTTCCAAGTAAGGCTCTATTTGAAGAAAGGATTCTATTAAGTTTTTGAAAGTCCTTTATATACTCTAGATACAAGTCCTCTGTCAGCTATGTGATTTACAAATATTTTCTCCCAATCTTTTCATTCTCTTAATAATTTTGCCAAGAAAGATTTTAATTTTTTTTAATTTATGGATCATGCTTTTTATGTCTTTGATATCCTTAAATAATTCTAACACAAAGTCATAAAGACTCTTTAACTTCACGCAACATTAAGCATAAAACTAACATAAAACCCAATCATCCCACATCCAGGTGTTTACCCTGAACAAGTGACAATTTATGTTCATACAGAAACTAGTACATAAATATTTATTTATAACTGCCAAAAACTGGAAACAAATCCAAATATCCTTCGTGAGTATATGCACTCATTGAGTTCAGTGTATTACACAGCACAGTCACACAATGAAGTACTAAGCAACAAAAAAGAACTATTCAGACATGTAATGTGACTGTATCTCAAATGCATTAAGCTAAGTGAAAGCAGCCTATTTCAAAAGACTATGTTCTTTATGATTACATGTATATAACATTCTGGAGAAGGAAAAACAATAGGAATAGAGAACAGATAGGGCTGGGGCTTTGGGAGGGAATGGAATAGTACTGTGGATGGAACAGTACTATGAGGGACTTCTTTGGGGGAGCTGGAACTGTTCTACACTGTGTTTGTGCTGGTGGTTCTAACAACCTATGCATGTGCTGAAACTCAGAGCCCTACGAGAAAAGAGTAAACTCTGTCATACATAAATTTGTGCCACACACACAAAAATATTTTAAATCATGGCTGATAAAATGATGCTGTCAATTTTAAAAAGCCTGAATAATATTTCATAATTAACACTTTAAACTATCAAAGCAAAGGAACCTGAGTAACTGAAACTTCTACCTTTTTTGTGTGTGGGTGGCAATCCTGGCCACAAATTGCCTGATTTAGGAGGGCTTGCTGATAATCGTGGATTAACACCTTCATTTGATGGGAGGATCTGTGGTGTAGACAGGTCATTCAAATGGACATCAGTAATATATTCTGTAATATTTAAAATTTGTATTATTACCTTAAATAGTAAAATTATTCCACCTATCAAAGAAAGCTTTTTTCATTTGAGATTTTGAACACAATTCACAGTAATAAATGTCAGGTGAAATACTCAACAGACATTATGCTTGCTAAGTGAGTAACAGTGATTTTTCCCCCTAAGAGTCCAATTAATGTTCATAACACATTACTGTTGTAGGCAATACAGAAAGTGTGCAGTGGAAATATAAAGCGGAAGAGGACTCTATTTGTCCTAATTTATTATTTAAAAAACTAAAGCAAATTGGGGCAGTTTTTAGAAAGCTTTAAAACCATATGGGAGAAAAAGAGATTATCTTCCCAAACTAACACAGTAATCAAAATCCAGGAAGAAATTTAGGCATGAAATAATTATAAATTATTTTATTCTTACTGTAATAAAAGAAAATAAAACCCTCTGTCAGAAAAAACATCTTTTTTTGAGAATTATGAATCAAGAAAATATATGTGCTATGAGAGCTATCTTGATTTGCTGTTGGATTCCTAGTATATAACATATGTTTCATGGCGAGAGACTGCTAAAAAAGCATTTGAGTGAAGAAAAGAGAAGTGTACATAACAGATGCTGAAACAGAATGATTTCAGAGATTTTTCCAGATAATGCACAAGAAATGACTTTTATGACTTTCACAAAGGAATTTTTCATTATTATCTCAACCACGACTAAAAGTAGACTGATAATACTAGGGGAAGAAAATAGGAGGAGAGGGGGAGACTCACTCTAGGACTTTTAGAAGGAATAAAGTTAATACAATGTAGGTCAGGGAAGGTCAGGGATTAGCAAATGATCCTTACAAAAGACCAGATGGTATATAGTTTAGGTTTTGTGTGTCGTATATTGTCTTTGTCACATTTTTCAATCAGAAAATGTAAAAGCTCAGATCCCTGATCTAGGTCATCAACTAGTTACTAATTGTAATAGACTTGTTATGGAACAATAAAGAACTAGTAGGTCACTTGACTAGGTTTTTATGAGGAAGGCTAGATGGCAGACTGCTAAGTCTTTCAATACTGAACTTTTACGTAACTAATGATTAAACAACTTCTAACCACATCTAAACTTCTAAACATTATGTCAGTATAAGCAAGGGGCCTGACACATTTTCTTGATTAGAAGGCATTTATGCACTGCACATAAGTATTAATGCACTAAACCATGAGTATTCCCGTGGTTAAGGAAATATCCTTCTTCTCCAGAAAAAAGTTGTGTTCATTCAAAAACCTTAGTAAATTTAGTACTGCCCACTACTCAGTAGTTATAGAAGATAAATTTTTTCTGTTCCTTGTCTGCCATTTATTTTAAGATCAGAGAATCTGAACCTCTGACGGTTTGATTTTATGTGCTTTGGAGAATTAAATACCACATTAAGCTAAGACAAGTTAACTCAAGAAAAAATAAATGTAAAATGCAAAACAACTCAACTGTCTTTCATTTGGCCACTTGCTCTTTCTCAAAAGAATAGTGACCAGTACTGTGGTATTATCTATCATAACAGAGTTCATTGTAATACATTAAACTCCTATGCCAAGCATACACTAAATATTTTGTAACTGACATGTCTCCAATGACAGCAATCTAAATCTAACAGTCTACAATTTGGATTATTTTGCTGTTTTACAAATCTGCTTTAAATGACACTAACTTAATACTCACATGCAAATAGTACTAAACTCTACTAATTAGATCACTCCAGTGTTCTTGCCTGGAGAATCCCAGGGACGGGGGAGCCTTGTGGGCTGCTGTCTATGGGGTCGCCAGAGTCGGACACGATTGAAGTGACTTAGCAGCAGCAGCAGCTGCTAGTTAGAAAGCGCAGAAGTAACATCTATTTAATTCTCTCTTTTTTTTTGGCTGTACCAGCATGTGGGATCTCAGATACCCAAACAGTGATAGAACCTATACTCCCTGTAGTGGAAGCACAGAGTCTTAACCACTGGGCTGCCAGGGAAAGTCCCTCCCTACTTCTTTAAATTAGTATGGCTGAACTATAAGGTCACAAACTGCACACAAAATATTAATTTCAGAAAACAGTAAAATTACAAATATAATCTTGAACACATATCTTACACCCTTCGTTCACAAATGAAACACTATCATTTGCAAATTATAAAAATTGTCACCTGAAGCTCTGCTGTGTATTTGCACTTTGACAGTTTCCTGGTTGTTCAAATCAGCTGTTTCAGATACAGAGTCTCTGTCTTTATCTAATTCTCCTTCAGAATTTATTTTATTAATCTTGTTGCACATCTTCTCTTTTTGCCAGTCTTTTGACATTTCTGAATTGTTCTCATCATCCTGAATTAACATTGTTGTCTCATTATTATCTTCAGAAAAGCTTCTAGAGCCATTTTCATTTTCAGCTTTATCACTGCTGCTACAAGATTCGCAGGACTGAAAATCTACATCTGATTGGCTCTTGTCTTCCTCCATAGTCTCTTCAGTCATTATAGTTTGAGGATCCTCTTCTACTTCCATGACTTGTTCTTTCAATTCTTCATGAAGCAGATCCATTAAACATCGAAGGAATTCTTGAGCATCCTATCATATGTAAGCAACATAGATAGTACCATTTCATTAAAAATATGTGTATGCAGAAACTTGAGAGAAAGACTTCAGAGACAAAATGTGGTTAGCAATTGATTTCTACACATGTAGCATTACAATGTGGACATACAACTTCGCAGAACACAGGGCACTGGAGGGATAGGATGTTCTAAGTTCTAAAAAGTTAAAAAACAAAAAAAAAAAGTTAGAAAACAAAAGTAATGAAAAACTGAAATGTATTTGAAGAAAAACTTTTAAAAAATAGAACAAAAAGCTGAAGATGATCTGAAAGTAGCTTTAGTACTGCTGTTACTGAAAAAAAAAACCTTGAGGAATAAGGTGTAAAGAAAACATGGATTTGTCTCATGAAATAAGAATTCAGAGAGATAGCAAATTCAAGTATGTTTGGCTTAAAAATAAAGCTTTATCTAATTTTGTACTATATCTCAAAATCCTCAATCAATCTAGAATGTTTATCAAAAATACAAATTCATAGCCCCCAAGTTACATCTACTAAATCAGTGTCTGTGATCCAGGAACTTTTAAAAACAAATTTATGTATGAATTCTTTGGCTCTACCGGGTCTGAATCTGCCTGCAATGCAGGAGACCTCCTGGATCAGAAGGATCCGCTGGAGAACGGATAGGCTACCCACTCCAGTATTCTTGGATTTCCCTTGTGGCTCAGCTTGTAAAGAATCTGCCTGTAATGAGGGAGACATGGGTTCGATCGCTGGTTGGGAAGATCCCCTGGAGAAGGGAACGGCTACCCACTCCAGTATTCTGGCCTGGAGAATTTCATGGGGTCCGTGGGGTCGCAAAGAGTCAGACACGACTGAAAGACTTTCATTTTCACTTTTTTCTTTCACTGGGTCTTAGCTGAGGCACTTGGGACCTTATGTGAGATTTAAAAAAAATTTTTTTAATGTGAGTTTTTTTTTTTTTTTTAGTTGTAACATGCAAACTCTGCTGCAGCATGTAGGATCTAGTTCCCTGACCAGAGATCAAATCTGGGCCCCCTGCATTGGGAGCATACAGTCTTAGCCCCCAGACCACCAAGGAAGTCCCTATGATACAGGAATTTGTACAAGGAAAAGTTAATAGGGAACAGGTATTTCTCTGAAAAAAGGAAACATATGCGAGAATTAGGTATTAATGTGAAAAAATATTACATAAAACAACAATAACTGAAACTGCCACTAGTATCAATTAAAAAAATTACAGGTCAATGAAGTAGAATAGACCTATTACATATTATGTAAGCAAAAAAATTAATGAAGAAGAAACTTTTAGAAACAGATTAAGAAAATTCTTAAATCTGTTGTTTGCTACATTTGTTAGCTGTATGTGAAAAATTAAATTTGGATCATATTATAATGTGAAATAAATGACAGTATTAAAATATTTAATTATAAAATACAGAAAATATAAGTAAAAATTTATCTCTGGATATGCAACTTTTCAAAGCTAAAAGCACTAGAAAATACTGGCATATTTACACACCCCCAAATTTAAAATTTCTAAGCAATAAAGACCTACCTGCTGAGAATACCCCCGAAATGTTGGATTTACAGTTTTAATTCCTTGAAACAGAGTAGTAGGCACAACTGATCCTGGCCTGAGGAAGAAAACATTTTTAGGAAGAAACTTGTGATTTTTAGTTAGTTTTTTTCTTTAAGTATTCAGCAATTTTTTTTTAAATTTATTTTTGACTATGCCTTGTAGCATGTAGGATCTTAGTTTTCTGACGAGGGAACCCAACCCTGCACTGGAAACTGAATGTCCTAACCACTGGACTACCAGGGAAGGCTCTAATTTTTATTTTAGAAATGAGAAATCAAAAACTCAAAGAGTCAAACTGAAAAGTGTTCGTGTTTCAAAAAATCATTCAAAGTGGCCCAGTATTAAGCTTCAAAAGTTCATGAAAATAGCTTATTTTTTATATTTAAGCTATAATTTATTCCTCTCTCCCCTAAAGAAATGACTATGCTCTATCATACGATTTTTCAAAAAATACTAGTTACTTAAAATAATATTTTAATTACTTAAAATTCCTGGAAAAATTAAGATAAGGATACCTAGTACACTACCTAAATAAAAATTTTAAACCAGTTATCAAATACCCATGAAAACAAAAATTAAAAGTAAACCATAAGAGATTTAATCATCTAGAACCCTGTACTATGACACTTCTGAAGTTTAGGAAACTTCCAAGAATATGAAGTTCATAGTCAGAGCAAAGAAATTTAAACATAGCAGTTAAGGGCAAGTTCTAGCTTAGAGTAAGGAGCTTGGAAACATTAGAGCCAAGTAATACCCAATAGGGATAAATGACTAAGAGTTGTAATACAAAAAACTTTATAGCAGACAATTACTCTTCTAATGCTACACTTAGAGCAAATAAATATAAGGAGAAAAATAAACATTCATATATGTCTCTATGGTCTGATTTTAGCATTGTGAGAATGTCTGCAAAATTCAGAAGTATAACAGCCACTGCAGCAATTCAACATTTTATCTCCAGTCCAGATACCTCATTTGGATGTTCACTGTCAAATGTAATGTGGCCAAAATTGAATGCCTCAATCTGTCTCTCTTCTACTTTTTACATCTCTATAAATGCATGTGCAAATATTTACAATATTCAGTTTAAAATATAATAAAAGAAAATAAACATAATAAGTACATACCTGCTTTTATGCCAGAGCTCTGTCATTAGTTTGAGATAACTTTTACAAATAGCTGGTTTCTTATCTGTTCGAGCCAGTCCTCCACAATCAAGAAAAAACTGTGTCAAAGGCGGGCTAATTAAAAAAAAAAAAAAGAAATTTTAGAATCAAGTCAAAGCTTAATACTAATTGACTTCTAGCCATTCAATGACTATGACAAATAAAGCACTGTAGCTATTATTTCTTTGCTCCCTTTTACAGATTCACATTCATTTCCTCATTATTTTGCTAACCACATCAGCAGATTTGACCCACAACATTAGAGTCCTCAACGCTGTCAGATCACTTTTCTACTTTTGTTCTTTACCTCTCTGGCACCTCTTTCCCCTCTTTATTATATTTTTCTGCTCTAATCAGGTGTCCAAATATTAGGGCTCCTCAGAACTTGATTCTCTGACTTTCCCTCTCTTTCCTGGGTGATCATCTACAGAACATTTCATACTGCATCTACCTGCTGCACAGGACTAAGACTGAGAGAAAACAAACCAAAAAAACCTAACTGCTTTATTAGAGACTTTCCACCTACAGAAAAATATAAAATATTTTCCTAGGATCTCTGAATGAAAAGTGATAGAGGAATTAGTTCAAGCTCCTCCTTTTCTAGATGTAAAGCCAAACAACTTTCTCAAAGACGTACAACTCCCTAGGAGCTAAGCCAGGACCAGCATTCTTAGGAAACCACAGGCACAGAGAAGTAACCCTATGGGGACAACAATGGATTATGTCCCAACTCAGTTTCTTGCTTACTCTACCTTAGGAGTCAATTAACAAGAAAGAGGAAAACTTTTTCAGGAATATTTGTACATTTAGGTTTTAGTTAGTCCAGATAATTTAAGTGAAGGCATTTCTTGTGTTGAGTGGGGTGAGGAAGAGGTACAGCAAGGGGTTAATGGGATCCAGTTGGCTAGGGAGACTGAATATAATTATTAACTTTTCAATATTACTATTAAAGTATATTTCTTTCTTTTCCCTCTCTCACTTCTCTTTTTTTTCTAAGCATACTACAGCATCATGGTTTTCTGCTCCAAGAATAACTTTAAACAACTATACTAACTAATTTCTCTACTTACCAGTTAGAAAGAGCCTGCAAAGCTGCATTCATATAACAAGTATTTCCAATATTTTTCAAACCTGTAAGACCTATTAAGAAAAATTATGTTACATCATCATTCAGTAATCCAGTGACTCAACTTTATGGGTGTTCACTAAGTATATAACTAGTTAATTATTATGGTTCCTAAGCTATGGTAGGGAAATAAAAAATACATTATAAAAATACAAATAGCAACAACTTGAATAACTCAAAGAGGGGTCAGACTTACACCAAAGTGATAATTTTCAGAAAATTATTTAGATATACTCTTAATGGGCTAAGATTCCCTTATATGAATTATAAAACAGAAAAGTTTATACAAAACTATATATACAGATAGTTTATACTGTGGGCTTTAGTAAACTGATGCCAGAGAAATCAAGTATCAAAACTGTCAGTTTGCTTTTTTTCACAAATAAAAAATTTCCTAGGTAAAATTTCAGCTTTTAAATAGTACAATTACTTTATTGATTTCTTATAATCAAATATTGCCAACTAGCTTACTTTCACTCATGCATCATTAAAAAGGATATTTCCTTGTATTTTCAAATGATGCATAATGCAGTAAATTTAAAAAGTTAGAACTTAAAATGCTCCTTAATTAATTATACAAACAGGTGACTTTTTAAAAAAAAGCATTAACAAATAGCTTGGTTCCTAGAATTTATTTTTATAATTATCTTATCACCTCTAGACTTTGAAATTTTCACAATACAGTTCCCTAAAGAAATGAACAACGGCATACAATGGAGTGTGTTATATAGGAGAATTATTTTACCTCTTGCCTTAAGTTCATCTTCTTCTTCTACTTCTATATCCAGATCATCAAATACAGCAACCAGAGGAGTTTTTAATGTTGTGTTACTGGGTATTTTAAAATCCTTGATAACAGAAAAGATAGCAGGCTTAAACAAATCCCTAGGTTAAATTTTTAGAAAATTTTTTACTCAACTGATCTGTAGACTTCTATAGTCTCTCCTCTCCTGATACTTCTTACTGAAGTTATTTTGCATCCTTTTATGCATATGAAATAGTTTTAAATATTTTCTAAAGTGCCAAAATTAATTCCTGAGAATTGGATTAACTCAAGAGGTTGCAACTGGTGACTTGCTGGTCAAATGCCAGTCCATATTATTTAAATAAAAAAACTTTTTTTTAAAGGCCAAAAACCTAAACAAAAACAAAACTTTTGAGCTAACATTTTAAACATTTGGAGAGCTCACATAAAAAAATCAAACTTTGCTGCTGCATGACAAAAACCAACATAATATTGTCAAGCAATTATCCTCCAATTAAAAATTAAAAAAAAAAAAACTCAAATTTTACTAGTTCTCTTCTAATAGAAGAACCTCAAAGTACATTGCACCCAGTTAGCAAAAATCAGTGGGAGGCTGAAATTGAATAGCAGAATGCAATTCAGTACGTGCTCTGGTTCTCAAACTTTACAGCCTATTCCTCTTCCACATGGTATGCATATGCACTCACACTCACCCACTTTATAGTTTATACTTTACCTTTCTGGATTTGTAGATACTAGACATTTAGGAAGGCCCATATTCTCACTTGGTCATATTGAAATACAGAGAAGTAGAACAGTTTTTTGGAGAAGGCAATGGCACCCCACTCCAGTACTCTTGCCTGGAAAATCCCATGGACGGAGAAGCCTGGTGGGCTGAGGTCCATGGGGTTGCTACCAGTCAGATACAATGAGTGACTTCACTTTCACTTTTCACTTTCATGCATTGGAGGAGGAAATGACAACCCACTCCAGTACTCTTGCCTGGAGAACTCCACGGACAAAGGAGCCTAGTGGGCTGCTATCTATGGGGTCGCACAGAGTTGGACACGACTGAAGCAACTTAGCAGCAGCAGCAGAACAGTTTTTTGAAAAAAATCGTTCAAAATCTTACCTCCTAGAATACGGTTTGAAAAATCCTAATGACCTTTGACTTATTTCCAATATTGTTAACTTGTAATTAATGCTCTGATGAATTGGGTTCAAATAGTCTATAAATTTTATATCACTAAAGGAATCAGTACAAATAACTTTTTCTTCTGAGCAATTTAACAACAAGATCACTGGGAAGTTGTTTGAAATTAAATTCATGTCTTTTATGTGTCATAAAAATAACTCACCAGAAAGTTATTTACAAGCTATCAGAAAAGTATCAGTATTCTTATTCAACCAGATTCAGCATTCATTAAGAGGCTGCACTGGGTCTTCGTTACTGTGCGCAGGCTGTCTCTAGTTGTGGTGAGCGGGGGCTACTCTTCGTTGTGGTGCTTGGGGTTCTCATAGCAATGAAGACCCAGTGCAACCAAAAATAAAATAATAAATGAATAAATAAGTTATATATATATTAAAAAGTAACTTCTTAAAAAAAAAGAGTTGCAGTTGTAATCTATCAAGTATAAATGGCAGACAGCTGCTCTAACATTTTTCTTTAGTTAGTGATGATTATTTTCTTGATGTGTTTTTATCTGTATTTCTTCTTTGTGAACTATCTGCACTTATTCTTTGATTAATATAAATTGTTATCAGTTCTCATGTGATTAAACTTTCAATTATCACGTTTTTGTTAATAGTATAAGAGGGTTCACACAAACTTCTTTTCAAACTACCATGCCATTAACAAAACCAAAAAATGTATTTCTGGATGATAAATAGGTATCAGGGGAGAAATAGTAATGATGATTTATGAACTAGAGTCATTCAACTGTGAAACTAGAAATGCAACAAGTATACCTTGTCTAAAATCTAGTCACTTTAGGTTATATTATATGTGAGGCAAACAAATTTATTATCACAAATTTCTACCATCAGAATGTAATACAAAGATACAAGAGAAAAAATCTTAAGAATTGGCATCAAAAAATACAATTCTAGAAATACACTGTAATTTCTATAACCCACAGGGGAAAAACCCCATTGATGTATTAACTAAAATAGATCAAATGATGATTAGAATAAGTAGACACCAACTACTCTTACTTTTCCATTTCCCTCTCCTATTTTCTTCTCTGGGGCACTGTAAGGCATCTGGCATCTTGGTTCCCCAATCAAGAATAGAATCCATGCCCCCTGCAGTGGAAGCATGGAGTCTTAATCACTGGGCTGCCATGGGAGTCCCTCCCTTTCCTATTTTATAGAACTTGAAAATTCTCAAAATTAAGTGAGCAATCTTTGCAAATTCACACACACTTTATAGTCAAAGATTGATGTTAAGTTTTAATATATTCTATCTGGTTTTCAATAAATTAGTAAAACATTCACAATAATAGACATGGGAGTGCAGCAAGGAGAGAAATGAGGAAAAGATAGATCAATTAGGGCCTATGACAGGATGAGATGGCTGGATGGCATCACTGACTCAATGGACGTGAGTCTGAGTGAACTCCGGGAGTTGGTGATGGACAGGGAGGCCTGCCGTGCTGCGATTCATGGGGTCGCAAAGAGTAGGACACGACTGAGCGACTGAACTTAACTGAACTGAAAGAAGGCCCATCACCTCTCCTAGAGCCAGTTGCTTAAGTTTTTAAAACCTATAACGTGCTTTTCCATCTTTGACACGTATGAGATTCAATTTTACCCTAATCTATCATTCCACAAAAGAAAAAAGGCCAGATTCTGTGTCTCATTTGAGGAAAAAAGGCACATTATGGAAACCTGGTAAAGTAAACGTGAAGTAGGGTTCTTTAAAATTTCAGCTACATGAGAAACTCTGAAATTATTTTCTGAAAGTATTTAATATTTCAATTCCATGGATTTAAATTATTACCTGTACGCCATTTTCTTGTATTTGGTGAAGTGGTTTTACATGAGGTAATGAAGGCTGAGTTCCTAATTTCCTATCCAAAAATACTTCTTTGCTGCAAGCATAACACCATACGCGAAGAGTGGTAAGGTTCACAGTTAGATAATGCTTTGTCTCCTGAATAATTTCATGAGAGAGAGAGAAGAGGAATCAAAATTAGTTATAGTTGAAAGCCTTTCAAAAGATCATAGAAGATAAACTGCTGGCCTTTAATCAATAACAATATATTCAAAAGAGAAGATTTAAACCAGAGCACCAAATAAACATTACTTAGATAAACCACTACTGTGAAAGCATAGCAAACAGTAACAATATCCAAGCCTCCTACAAAAATTATTCTATTATTTTCACTAGTATTCATTATAAAGATAAACAAAGAGTTATTATGAGTCTGCTTTGCAGTTAGCAAGTAATTATAATACAAGGAAACTGACAGCAGCACAGTAAGTGGTCAAGGGCATCAGAAAGGCAACAGAACGCAAATGACATGAATTAAAGCGCAAAAGACCTCAAACAAGAGTGAATATGTGATCCTGGATACGTGAAATCCTCGCCTTTCTCATCTGGAGTTCTGCAAGGCATTAAAGCCCCACAGAAAATGATTCAAGTAACCACTTTCTCAATTTTCCCAAGAATGGCACATAACACCACCATTCTAGATGCACCAAAGAGAAGTAAATTAATTAAGTATGAAGATGCCTTAGAGTCTTAAGTAATTTTCTTGAGGAACTCTGTCAAGAACAGTTGATGCTGCAGAGATAAATATAAATGAAAAGATGGTTCATTCTCAAGAAATGTATAGTTTGGAATGAGAGCTCTATCTAATCTATAAAAGCAGCATGCCAGAATTACACACGAGCACCAAACGAGACTCCAGTAAGGAGGATGCAGAGCAAAAGGTAATATGAGTTGAGCCTTGAAGTCACCAGGCCCTCTCATAAGCCTAGACTTCTAGTCTTGACTTCAACTTCCACATCCTCCTAATATTTCCAGCGATCACCTCCATACAGCCGGAGGTACATCTTTTTTTTTTTTGAAAAAAAAATTTTTAATATAAATTTATTTTAATTGGAGGTTAATTACTTTACAATATTGTATTGGTATTGCCATACATCAACATGAATCCGCCACGGGCATACACATGTTCCCCATCCTGAACCCCTCTCCCTCCTCCCTCCCCATGCCATCCCTCTGGGTCGTCCCAGTGCACCAGCCCCAAGCATCCAGTATCATGCATTGAATCTGGACTGGTGATTTGTTTCATATATGATATTATACATGTTTCAATGCCATTCTCCCAAATCATCCCACCCTCTCCCTCTCCCACAGAGTCCAAAAGACTGTTCTATACATCTGTGTCTCTTTTGCTGTCTCGCATACATGGTTATCGTTACCATCTTTCTAAATTCCATATATATGTGTTAGTATACTGTATTGGTGTTTTTCTTTCTGGCTTACTTCCCTCTGTGTAATTGGCTCCAGTTTCATCCACCTCATTAGAACTGATTCAAATGTATTCTTTTTAATGGGTGGGTAATACTCCATTGTGTATATGTACCACAGCTTTCTTATCCACTAGTCTGCTAATGGACATCTAGGTTGCTTCCATGTCCTGGCTATTATAAACAGGGCTGCGATGAACACTGGGGTACATGTGTCTCTTTCAATTCTGGTTTCCTCGATGTGTATGCCCAGCAGTGGGATTGCTGGGTCATATGGCAGTTCTATTTTCAGTTTTTTAAGGAATCTCCACACTGTTCTCCATAGTGGCTGTACTAGTTTGCATTCCCACCAAAGTGTAGGAGGGTTCCCTTTTCTCCACACCCTCTCCAGCATTTATTGCTTGTAGACTTTTGGATCGCAGCCATTCTGACTGGTGTGAAATGGTACCTCATTATGGTCTTGATTTGCATTTCTCTGATAATGAGTGATGTTGAGCATCTTTTCATGTGTTTGTTAGCCATCTGTATGTCTTCTTTGGAGAAATGTCTATTTAGTTCTTTGGCCCATTTTTTGATTGGGCCATTTATTTTTCCGGAATTGAGCTGCAGGAGTTGCTTGTATATTTTTGGGATTAGTTGTTTGTCAGTTGTTTCATTTGCTATTATTTTCTCCCATTCTGAAGGCTCTCTTTTCACCTTGCTTATAGTTTCCTTTGTTGTCCAGAAGCTTTTAAGTTTAATTAGGTCCCATCTGTTTATTTTTGCTTTTATTTCCAGTATTCTGGGAGGTGGGTCATAGAGAATCCTGCTTTGATGTATGTCAGCGAGTGTTTTGCCTATGTTCTCCTCTAGGAGTTTTATAATAAGTTTCTGGTCTTACATTTAGATCTTTAATCCATTTTGAGTTTATTTTTGTGTATGGTGTTAGAAAGTGTTCTAGTTTCATTCTTTTACAAGTGGTTGACCAGTTTTCCTAGCACCACTTGTTAAAGAGATTATCTTTAATCCATTGTATATTCTTGCCTCCTTTGTCAAAGATAAGGTGTCCATAGGTGTGTGGATTTATCTCTGGGCTTTCTACTTTGTTACATTGATCTATATTTCTGTCTTCGTGCCAGTATCATACTGTCTTGATGACTGTGGCTTTGTAGTAGAGCCTGAAGTCAACCAGGTTGATTCCTCCAGTTCCATTCTTCTTTCTCAAGATTGCTTTGGCTATTTGAGGTTTTTTGTTATTTCCATACAAATTGTGAAATTATTTGTTCTAGCTCTATGAAACATACCATTGTTAGCTTCATAGGGATTGCATTGAATCTATAAATTGCTTTGGGTAGTATACTCATTTTCACTATATTGATTCTTCTGATCCATGAACAGGGTATATTTCTCCAACTATTAGTGTCCTCTGATTTATTTCAGGATTTTTGCATCTATGTTCATCAGTGATATTGGCCTATAGTTTTCTTTTTTTGTGGTGTCTTTGTCAGGTTTTGGTATTAGGGTGATGGTGGCCTCATGGAGTTTGGAAGTTTACCTTCCTCTGCAATTTTCTGGAAGAGTTTGAGTAGGATAGGTGTTAGCTCTTCTCGAAATTTTTGGTAGAATTCAGCTGTGAAGCCGTCTGGACCTGGACTTTTGTTTGCTGGAAGATTTCTGATTACAGTTTCAATTTCTGTGCTTGTGATGGGTCTGTTACATAGTTATAAGGTCTTCTCTAAATTTTTGGTAGAGTTCAGCTGTGAAGCTGTCTGGACCTGGGCTTTTGTTTGCTGGAAGGTTTCTGATTACAGTTTCAATGTCTGTGCTTGTGATGGGTCTGTTAAGATTTTCTGTATCTTCCTGGTTCAGTTTTGGAAAGTTGTACTTTTCTGAGAATTTGTCCATTTCTTCCATGTTGTCCAGTTCATTGGCATATAGTTGCTGATAGTAGTCTCTTATGATCCTTTGTATTTCTGTGTTGTCTGTTGTGATCTCTCCATTTTCATTTCTAATTTTATTGATTTGATTTTTCTCCCTTTGTTTCTTGATGAGTCTGGCGAATGGTTTGTCAATTTTATCTATCCTTTCAAAGGACCAGCTTTTGGCTTTGTTGATTTTTGCTATGGTCTCTTTTGTTTCTTTTGCATTTATTTCTGCCCTAATTTTTATGATTTCTTTCCTTCTACTAGCTCTGGGGTTCTCCATTTCTTCCTTTTCTAGTTGCTTTAGGTGTAGAGTTAAGTTATTTATTTGACTTTTTTCTTGTTTCTTGAGGTATGCCTGTATTGCTATGAACTTTCCACAAAGAACCAGCTTTTGGCTTTGTTGATTTTTGCTATGGTCTTTTTCTTTTGCATTTATTTCTGCCCTAATTTTTAAGATTTCTTTCCTTCTACTAACCCTGGGGTTCTCCATTTCTTCCTTTTCTAGTTGCTTTAGGTGTAGAGTTAGG
Source organism: Aepyceros melampus (assembly GCA_006408695.1). Taxonomy (NCBI): domain Eukaryota; kingdom Metazoa; phylum Chordata; class Mammalia; order Artiodactyla; family Bovidae; genus Aepyceros; species Aepyceros melampus. The sequence continues at coordinate 78,801 of SJXQ01012629.1, forward strand.
TTATTTATTTGACTTTTTTCTTGTTTCTTGAGGGATGCCTATATTGCTATGAACTTTCCCCTTAGCACTGCTTTTACAGTGTCCCACAGGTTTTGGATTGTTGTGTTTTCATTTTCATTTTCATTTCTATGCATATTTTCTTTTTTTATTTCTTCTGTGATTTGTTGGTTATTCAGCAGTGTGTTGTTCAGCCTCCATATTTTGGAATTTTTAATAGGTTTTCTCCTGTAATTGAGATCTAATAATGCTTTATGGTCAGAAAAGATGCTTGGAATGATTTCATTTTTTTTGAATTAAACAAGACTAGATTCATGGCCCAGGATGTGATCTATCCTAGAGAGGGTTCCGTGTGCACTTGAGAAAAAGGTGAAGTTCACTGTTTTGGGGTGAAACGTCCTATAGATATCAATCAGGTCTAACTGGTCTACTGTATCATTTAAAGTTTGTGTTTCCTTGTTAATTTTGTTTTTCTTAATCTATCCATAGGTGTGAGTGGGGTATTAAAGTCTTCCACTATTATTGTGTTATTGTTAATTTCCCTATTCATATTTGTTAGCATTTGTCTTACATATTGCGGTGCTATGTTGGGTGCATATATATTGATAATTGTTATATCTTCTTCTTGGATTGATCCTTTGATCATTATGTAGTGTCCTTCTTTGTCTCTTTTCATAGCCTTTGTTTTAAAGTCTATTTTATCTGATATGAGTATTGCTACTTCTGATTTCTTTTGGTCCCTATTTGCATGGAATATCTTTTTCCAGCCCTTCACTTTCAGTCTGTATGTGTCCCCTGTTTTGAGGTGGGTCTCTTGTAGACAACATATATAGGGGTCTTGTTTTTGTAGCCATTCAGCCAGTCTTTGTCTTTTGGTTGGGGCATTCAACCCATTTATGTTTAAGGTAATTATTGATAAGTATGATCCTGTTGCCATTTACTGTATTGTTTTGGGTTTGAGTTTATACACCCTTTTTGTGTTTCCTGTCTAGCGAATATCCTTTAGCATTTGTTGAAGAGCTGTTTTGGTGGTGCTGAATTCTCTCAGCTTTTGCTTGTCTGTAAAGCTTTTGATTTCTCCTTCATATTTGAATGAGATCCTTGCTGGGTACAGTAATCTGGGCTGTAGGTTATTTTCTTTCATCACTGTACCTATGTCTTGCCATTCCCTCCTGACCTGAAGAGTTTCTATTGAAAGATCAGCTGTTATCCTTATGGGAATCCCCTTGTGTGTTATTTGTTGTTTTTCCCTTGCTGCTTTTAATATTTGTTCTTTGTGTGTGATCTTTGTTAATTTGATTACTATGTGTTTTGGGGTGTTTCGCCTTGGGTTTACCGTGTTTGGGACTCTCTGGATTTCTTGGACTTCGGTGATTATTTCCTTCCTCATTTTAGGGAAGTTTTCAACTATTATCTCCTCAAGTATTTTCCCATGGTCTTTCTTTTTGTCTTCTTCTGTGACTCCTATGATTCGAATGTTGGGGCGTTTTAACTGTCCTGGAGGTCTCTAAGACTGTCCTCATTTCTTTTAATTCATTTTTCTTTTTTCCTCTCTGATTCATTTATTTCTACCATTCTATCTTCTACTTCACTAATCCTATCTTCTGCCTCCGTTATTCTACTATCTGTTGCCTCCATAGTGTTTTTGATCTCATTTATTGCATTATTCATTATATACTGACTCTTTTTTATTTCTTCTAGGTCCTTGTCAAATCTTTCTTGCATCTTCTCAATCCTTGTCTCCAGGCTATTTATCTGTGATTCCATTTTGATTTCAAATTTTGGATCATTTTCACTATCATTATTTGGAATTTTTTATGAGGTAGATCCCCTATCTCTTCCTCTTTTGTTTGGTTTGGTGGGCATTTATCCTGTTCCTCTACCTGCTGGATATTCCTCTGTCTCTTCATCTTATTTATATTGCTGAGTTTGGGGTGGCCTTTCTGTATTCTGCAGTTTGTGGAGTTCTCTTTATTGTGGAGTTTCCTTACTGTGGGTAGGGTTGTACAGGTGGCTTGTCAAGGTTTCTTGGTTAGGGAAACCTGTGTTGGTGTTCTGGTGGGTGAAGCTGGATTTCTTCTCTCTGGAGTGCAATGGAGTGTCCAGTAATGAGTTATGAGATGTCAATGGTTTTGGAGTAACTTTGGGGAGCCTATACATTGGAGCTCAGGGCTGCATTCCTCTGTTGCTAGAGAATTTGTGTGGTATGTCTTGCTCTGGAACTTGTTGGCTCTTGAGTGGTGCTTGGTTTCAATGTAAGTATGGAGGCATTTGATGAGCTCCTGTCAATTAATGTTCCCTGGAGTCAAGAGTTCTCTGGTGTTCTCAGGATTTGGACTTAAGCCTCCTGCTTCTCGTTTTCAGTCTTAATTTTACAGTAGTCTCAAGACTTCTCCTTCTATACAGCACTGTTGATAAAACATCTAGGTTAAAGATGAAAAGTTTCTCCACAGTGAGGGACACCCAGAGAGGTTCACAGAGTTACATGGAGAAGAGAAAAGGGTGGAGGGAGTTAGAGGTGACCTGAATGAGATGAGGTGAAATCAATAGAGGAGAGAGCAAGCTAGCCAGTAATCACTTCCTTATGTGCACTCCACAACTGGACCACTCAGAGATGTTCACGGAGTTATAGAGAAGAGAAGAGGGAGGAAGGAGACAGAGGTGGCCAGGAGGAAAAAGGGGGGGAATCAAAAGGACAGAGACAGATCCAGCCAGTAATCAGTTCCCTAAGTGTTCTCCACTGTCTGGAATACAGAGATTCACAGAGTTGGGTAGTGAAGAGAGGGGGTAGGGAGGAGAAAGAGGCGACCTTGTGGAGAAAAAGGAGAGCCCAAAGGGGGAGAGAGCAGTCAAGCCAGTAATCTCGCTCCCAGGTAAAAATGGGCACTGAAAATTGGGTTCTTAAAGGTACAAAATTGATAACAAATACCAAAAAGCAAAGATTAAAAATCTAGAATAGAGTTTGGAATTTCAAAATACAATATTAAAGAATAGAAGAAAAAAATGCAAGAAAAAAAACCAAAGTCACAAAAATTATAAAAAATATATGTATATATGAAGTTTGCTTTTAAAAAATAGGGTCTTTTTCTTTTTGCAAAGTAATAGTAGGTTATAAAAGTGAAAATTAAAAGAGTAATAGAGGACTTAAAAATTTTTTTTAATTAAAAAAATAAAGAATGATCATAAAAAATATATCTAGAGCTTTCTCTGGTGGTGGTGTGAGTATTGTGGGGTCAGTTCATTTTCAGATAGTTCCTTAGTCTGGCTTGTATTTCTCAAGATCTATAGGCCCCTTCCTATGTAGTCAGTACTAACGGCAGGGTTTTAATCTATTGCACCTGTCACTTCCAAGTCTGTTCCCTCTGTTCTATCTTCTTCTGTTTGCTGATCTCTTCAGTATCTGATTTCCGCCCTGACACAAAGGGGGCAGTAGTGGACACTTTTTTAAGGCTCACTTGTTCAGTCACGCTGTGGGGAGGGAGGGACGCTGCAAACAAATAACACTAGCATGTACTTGCAGTGCCTCAGCCACACTGGGCCTGTCCCCACTCCCAGCGCATGTGCCCTCCCTGCCCACACTGCTCAGGCTCTAGGTTGCTCTGCCAGGAACCATCCAAGGCCGGCCCTGGGCTTCACGCACCTCCCAGGTCTAAGCCGCTCAGGCTCAGGCACTCGGGTAGTCCTCAGAGGCACAAACTTGGTTGGGCCTGCATTTTGTGCCCTTCCCAGGTCCAAGCAGCTCAGGCGATGAGGTGTTTGGCGAATGTGGTCATTGTGACTTACTGCCTCCCCCGTCCTGCCACTTGGTTTTCTGGGTGTACAACTGGCACACCTTCTCAGGTGGATATTGACTGTCCAGAACCCCAAGAAGTCTTAGCAAAGAAGCCTGCTTGCAGTTTGGTAGATAATGTCTCTCTGGGGCTGCGATTGCCCCCTTCTGGCTCGGCCTGTCTGTCACTGGAGGGGGATGGTCTGCAGCCAGTTAGTTCTGCTCAGTCTTTGTTCTGTGCATGGGCCTGGCGGTGTCTTAGGGCTTTTCGCGTGGCAGCTATCCCAGAGTCTGGTTTGCTAGCCCAAGTTAGTTCACTCAGATTGCCCTCGGGGCATTCAGGCCAGATCCTTACTCTAAGCAATGCAGCTCGCGCCTCCCTGCCCAGCCCCTGCTTGCTAGTGGCGGGTGCAGGCGACTGCACTGCTTCTCTGCTGGGGGAGTTACCGTTGGGCTCGTAATCTGTGGGGTTTAATTATTTATTTATTTTCCCTCTCTGTTATGTTGCCCTCTGTGCTTCTAAGGCTCGCCACAGATTCGGCAGTGAGAGTGTTTCCTGGTGTTTGGAAACTTCTCTCTTTTTAAGTCTCCCTTCCCCGGACGGAGCTCCGTCCCTCTTTTGTCTCTTTTTTTGTCTTTTATATTTTTTCCTACCTCCTTTTGAAGACAATGGGCTGCCTTTCTGGGAGCCTGATGCCCTCTGCCAGCATTCGGAGTTGTTCTGTGGAATTAACTCAGCATTTAAATGTTCTTTTGATGAATCTGTCAGGGAGAAAGTGGTCTTCCCGTCCTATTCCTCTGCCATCTTAGGACCCGGAGGTACATTTCTTAAATCACTGCTCTTTTAATTACCACCTCATATTACCTAATATTGACCTTTCCAGCAATTCCCGTCCCTACCTTTTTATAAGCTAAGATTTAACTCGTTTATTAAAAAAGAATAAAGGACAAAATTTTGAATGACAACTTGAATTAATAATGTTGTATTTGTTTTTCTTTGTCCTCAGGCTATATTTTAAAAACATCTGGCATGAAATTTTTCTCTATACATACCTGAGAATGCATGGTGCTATGATCCACTTGTGATTCACCACAGCCAACATATGAACACCTATTCTATAAATATATAAAAAGGAAAATAAGGCATTTTATAACATGTAAATTTATAATAATAAGCATTACAATTACATTTACAGTGAAGTTCTGATCACATTTTAACTTTAAGATTCAATGACTTCCAAACTTAGTTATTTAACCAAAAAGTACCAGGCACAAAAAAATATAATCAGAATACTTTTAAGCTAAAAGATATGTCACCTCTAATAAAAAGTGTGAAATATTTTAGTGATTTACTAAACTCTGCAAAAAGCATTGTAAGTTAATACCCAAAGTTTAAAGTTTAATTTTTATTATCAATAACAATCTTTTTAAAGTATGTTCGCTTATGAAATCCTGTGTCAAAAAAATCTTCTAGTTTACCTTATTCAGATATAAATTTTTATAATATCAAACTTTTGAGAAGAAACACACACATACCTCCAGGCATGCCCAAAGGTTTGGTCCTCTGACTTTACAATCCTGACAAGAACCCTGTGAGAAGAAGATCGCGGAGAAAACATCACCATTCCATTAACATGGCCAAACACATACATTAATATCATACATAAAAATTTGGATTCATGAACATAGGATATTGTAGTAATTTATTTAAAAAAAAGAAACCCACATGTTTGTTTGAGAGAAAAATGAATACGGCTTTTTAAAGGAAGGGAAAAAGCCCTCTATCTTACATGAGATTTTTGTATTAAATCTTCTTTAGTTATTTCACCAACTGAATCCAAATGTGGACAATGACTTCGAAAAGATGACATTTTGTTAGAAATGTTTTCCTGTTTCTCAAGGCTTTCCAAATGAGGTAACACCTACAGAAAAATTGACCAGAAAAGTTAATTTTAAAAGTGCTAATACATGAAAAATTATTAAAATAAAAGGTAAAATAAGAAGCATACATGTTTATGAGTTTGTCCTACAAAAGTATATATTTTCAAATACACTGAACCTATTCTCACAACTGAATTTCACAACTGAATTTTGCAGCGCCCTAAAAAACTGTATATTCTCAAATACATTGAGGTTATATTCAGAACTCAATTTCAACACTGGAAGTTTTCCTACTAATAAATAATCATGTTATTAAAGTTGACACCTGTGAGTCAATGCAAGTTTGTTTCTCCACTACTTTTGCTGTTTTTCCCCCTTCTCCAAGTTCAGTTTTGAGGTAGATGAAAGGGAAAAAACATCAGGTTATTTAAGAATTTACATCCCCTATTTTTCTTTTAAAAAGATTAAACTTTAGGCTAGAATTGGAATTGAAAAGAAAAAGAATTCAGATGGAAACTACTTTCATACTAGCAACAGCCCCCACTGATGATATAAATAAAACAGTCTGGTTCTCTAGCAATATACCTGGATAGTCACTTTGTATCAGTTTCTCCACCCTGCACCATTCACACTTTAGGCCAGATAATTATCTGTACCTGCGGGTGTCCTGTACATTGCAAGATAACTTAACAACATTCTTTCTTCTACCAGAACACCCTCCCTACCACTCTGAGCTTCAATCACCAAGGTCACTACGCAGTGTAAAATTATATTCTCTAGGCAACAAAGTTATCCCAGGTTGAGACTTTGACCAGACTTAGAGCTTGAAAGCAAAAGTGAAAGCTGCTCAGTTGTGTCTGACTCTTTGCGACCCAGTGGACTACACGGTCCACGAAATTCTCCAAGCCAGAATACTGGAGTGAGTAGACTTTCCCTTATCCAGGGGATCTTTCTGACCCAGGGATCAAACCCACGTCTCCTGTGTTGCAGCAGGATCATCTGAGCTACCAGGGAAGCCCTTAAACAGTTATAAATTTGATTTGGTAGAACTTTTTTGTTTAATATGTTTACTAATGTGCTAATAGCAGCACATTTATAATTGTGTGCATTTATTTTAAAACACAAATGTGTTGAAATATTAATGCTTTAGTAGATATATTAAAAAGGTTCTATCAAACCAAATCATTTTAATAAGTCCAATATTACACTACAGCCTACAAAACACAACAGGAATCACTGTGAAGTTAATGTTGATTAAGTCATGATTTATAAATATCATATTACTACATAATATCAAATAAGCCATGCTCCTTGCTTTCAAAGCATGAAATAATTGCTGGGACTTGCCTGGCAGTCAAATGGATAGAACTTCAAGCTTCTAAGGCAGGGAGTATGGTTCTGGATCCCTGGTTGGGAACTAAGATCTACCTGCTATACGGTACAGCCAAAAACCCCCAAAACTAAATTAAAATAAGTGCTAATATTTTCCACTTTCAATTTATGTATGGAGGAGGGTTTTGTACCCACCTCTCACTTCCTTGTGAGGGTGAGTTATCTTTTCCCTCTTAGCCAATTACTCCCATTTCCAACCATAATGGGGTAACAAGCACTAGATTTATCTTCTAGTTCCAGAGAAAAACATTTATTTCTGCTTTATGAACAATGCCAAAACCTTTGACTATGTGAATCACAATAAATTGTGGAAAATTCTGAAAGATGGGCATACCAAACCACTTGACCTGCCTCTTGAGAAATCTGTATGCAGGTCAGGAAACAACAGTTAGAACTGGACATGGAACAACAGACTGGTTCCAAATAAGAAAAGGTCTATGTCAAGGCTGTATATTGTCACCCTGCTTATTTAACTTCTATGCAGAGTCCATCATAAGAAACACTGGGCTGGAGGAAACACAAGCTGGAATCAAGATTGCCAGGAGAAATATCAATAACCTCAGATATGCAGATGACAGCACCCTTATGGCAGAAAGTGAAGAAGAACTAAAGAGCCGCTTGATGAAAGTGAAAGAGGAGAGTGAAAAAGTTGGCTTAAAGCTCAACATTCAGAAAACGAAGATCATGGCATCCGGTCCCATCACTTCATGACAAATAGATGGGCAAACAGTGGCTGACTTTATTTTGGGGGTCTCCAGAATCACTGCAGATGGTGACTGCAGCCATGAAATTAAAAGATGCTTACTCCTTGGAAGGAAAGTTATGACCAACCTAGATAGCATATTAAAAAGTAAAGACATTACTTTGCCAACAAAGGTCCGTTTAAGTCAAGGCTATGGTTTTTTCAGCAGTCATGTATGGATGTGAGAGTTGGACTACAAAGAAAACATAGCTCTGAAGAATCGATGCTTTTGAACTGTGGTGTTGGAGAAGACTCTTGAGAGTCCCTTGGACTGCAAGGAGATCTAACCAGTCCATCCTAAGGAGATCAGTCCTGGGTGTTCATTGGTAGGATTGATGTTGAAGCTGAAACTCCAATACTTTGGCCACCTGATGCGAAGAGCTGACTCATTTGAAAAGACCTTGATGCCGGGAAAGATTGAGGGCAGGAGACAGGGATGACAGAGGATGAGATGGTTGGATGGCATTACCAACTTAATGGACATGGGTTTGGGTGAACTCCGGGAGTTGGTGATGGACAGGGAGGCCTGGCATGTTGTGGTTCATGGGATCACAAAGAGTCAGAGATGACTGAGCAACTGAACTGAACTAAGAAATCAATTTTTAAAATACATTAAAAAATGGTTTTTCAGACACAGACACTGGACAACAGACATTGCAGGACACTGATCCATCCATAAGAAGATAAAAACAAGGTGACTGCCCCAATTTACTGCCTGGAGAGAACTTCTAGCCTATAGTACAAGCAGAAGAAAACCCAAACAGACTTTGGTGATCTTTCTGAGCTGAAGAGACAAAGTTGGAAATTCAGGGAGGCCAAGGTGAGTAATTAGAGAAGGAACTAGAAACCTACTCCAGTATTCTTGCCTGGAGAATTCAATGGACAGAGAAGCCTGGAGGGCTAAAGTCCATGGGGTTGCAAAGAGTCGGACACAACTGAGCAACTAACACACATATACATAAGGTGAGTAATGGGCTTCTCGAGTGGCTCTGTTGAAAAGAAATTGCCTGCCATATTTACAATAGAACGTGAAAGCAACCTAGATGTCCATCAACAGATGAATGGATAAAGAAGCTGCGGTACATATACACAAAGGACTATTACTCAGCCATAAAAAGGAAAGCCCTTGAGTCAGTTTTAATGAGGTGGATGAACACAGAATCTATTATACAGAGTGAAGTAAGTGAGAACACAGAATCTATTATACAAAGTGAAGTAAGTCAGAAAGAGAAAGATAAGTATCATATTCTAACACATATATATACAGAATCTAGGAAAATGGTACTGAAGAATTTGCTTACAAGGCAGCAATGGAGAAACAGAACAGAATAGACTTATGGAGATGGGGAGAGGGGAGAAGAGGGTGGGATGTATGGAAAGAGTAACATGGAAACTTACATTACCATATGTAAAATAGATAGCCAACAGGAATTTGCTGTATGACTAAGAAACTCAAACAAGGGCTCTGTATCAACCTAGAGTGGTGGGATGCGGAGGGAGGTAGCAGGGAAGTTCAAAAGGGAGGGGATATATATCTACCTATGGCTGATTCAGGTTGAGGTTTGACAGAAAACAACAAAATTCTCTAAAACAAATATTCTTCAAAAAAAAAAAAAAGAATCTACCTGCTAATGCAGGAGCCTCAGGAGACCTGGGTTCAATCCATGGGTTAGGAAGATCCTTTGGAGAAGGGAATGGCAACCCACTCCAGTATTCTTGCTGGCATAATCCCATGGACAGAGGAGCCTGGCAGGTTACAGTCCATGGGGTCACAGTCAGACATGACTGAAGCGATTGAGCATGGATGCAAAGTGAGTAAGAGAAAGTAAAGAATCAAAAAGAAAGTAAGTCAACTCTGGAGATTCCTAAAGGGTGACCACTGTGCTTTCATCCAGGTAGTGATGAGCGTGTGCCTATGACTAAACGACCTCAAGTAGTGGAAAGAACTACAGGAAAGGGGTAGGTAGAACAATTAAAGCCACCACAGGTCTGTCTGTGTTTCCACAGCCAGAGTTGAAAGGTTTCACAATACAGAGGGAATAAAACAAGAGTACTCAGAGGAGCACTGCCTTTGTACAGGGGAAAAATCATCCCTAGAGAAAAGACTATTTTGGTTCTGCCTTCAAAAAGCTCAAAATCAAGCATTACCGGGTCAAACTGCTCCAAAAGAATTAACTGTGTCCCAGAACAAAGATGAAGAACATTTAAAGGGATGAACAAAACCAGCACCTAACAAGGTAAAAATCAAAATGTCTGGCTTCTGACAAAACTATTAAGATACAGAAAGAAGGAAAATCTGACCCTCAGTGGGGAGGGAAAAAAAAAGAGATCCAGAAATAAGACAGATCAAGGATACAAATGGTAAGAGACATGAAAGACTGGTGGGGGGGTGGGGCAAGACCAAAGTCAAGTTTCTAAATGTTAAACAAAAAACAAAAAAACCAATGTGAAAAACTACAATGTAAGATTAAGAGCAGACAAGACAAGGCAAAAAAATAATGAACTTAAAGACACAGTAAAAGAGACTATCCAAATTGAAACATAAAGATTGAGAAAATTAAACAAGAGCATCACTCAGGTGGGAAAGACCAAATCTGATGAAAACTAAAAACCTCCAAATTGAAACAACACAAAACAGAAGAACAAATAATACCATGGCATACCAAAAACAAGTAGCTTAAAACTGGTAACAGAAAGGACACCTTAAAAGCAGCCCCAAAAGATCCATAATGTAAACTAGAAACATATAAGCCAGAAGGCAGAGAAGCAACATCTTTAGAGTTTACTGAAACAACACCATCAACTAAGAATTCCACACAGAGTAAAACATCTTTCGAAAACAAAGGCAAAATAAAGACACCTTTAGTCATACAAAAGCTGAAGGAATTTATCACCAGCAGATGTGCCCTATAAAACCTGCATGTGTGCTTCAATATATTTCCATATAAATCATATACAAATATAGATAAGAGACACATAATATTGGTAATGTTTTATTTTCTTCAATAATATTTTAAAAACTCTCTTAAGTCAAAATTTTCTTGGATATATGTGAAATGCATTCACACATGGATACATGCACTCAATCAATCTTCTAATAATAGATATTTCCTTTGCTTCCATATTCTGTCATTTAAAAACCCATGTATATGCAATGGGTGTGCCATTATATTTGTATTTGTAATACATGGGCCAGTTTATAAAAATAGAGTTTGCAAGATTACTTTCCAAAAATGTGATAAAAACTCCTATTTCCACTCATAAGGGAATACTATTTTCTGCACAGCAAAACCATTTTCTCTACTAGCAACAGATATTACTGCTTGTTTTTTAACTTTTGTCATTTGATGGCTGTGTTGCTATATTTACTAGTATTTTATTTGCATTGCCCAGATGTGACTGGCTAGCTCAGTCAGTGGAGCATGAGATTCTTTAATCTGCATTACCTTGACAACCTGTCAGATGAGACTGAGTGTCTTTTCATGAATTTTACAGCCTTCTAGATTTATTAATTTTCTTTAACAGTTCTTTAAATCTTTTGCCCTTTTTACAGATGGGCTGATAACCTCTTCTTGTAAAAGGAATCAAGTCTTCTATACTGCAACCATTTTTTTCAAACTTACTATTTGTCTATTATTGTTCAGCTGCTAAGTTGTGGCCAACTCTTTGCAACTCCAAGCATTCCAGCACTCCAGGCTCCCCTGTCCTTCACTATTCTCCCAGAGCTTGCTCACACTCATGTCCTTGGTGTCAGTAATGCCATCCAACCATCTCAGCCTCTGTCATTCCCTTGTCTATTAAGTTTATGAAAAACACATAAGTTTATTATCCTAATCATTTTTAAATGTACAGTTCAGCAGCATTAAGTATATTAACACTGTTGGGCAATCAATCTCCAGAAATCATTTCATAATGCAAAGTGAAACTCTACAGCATTACACAGCAGCTCTCCTCTCTCCCTCCCACCAACCACTGGCAACCACCATTTTACTTTCTGTCTCTACAATTTTGATGAGTCAGGGTATTTCACAAGTGGGATATAGTATTTTCTTTGTGTCTTGCTTATTTTACTTAGCATAATGTCCTCAAAGTTTATCAATTTTATAGCATGGGCAGGAACTTCCTTCCTTTCCCAGGTTGATTAATATTCAATTGTGGTGATATCTCACTGTGAGTCTTTAAAAAATATATATATTTTTTTCATTCATTTACTTGGCTGTGCTGGGTCTTAGTTATGGTACATGAGATATTTTTAGTTCTCATGTGTCACGTGAGATCTATTTCCTTGACCAGGAATTGAACCTGGCCCTCTGCATTGGGAGCTCAAGAGTCTTAGCCACTAGACCACAAAAGAAGTCCCGCCACTGTGGTTTTGATTTGCATTTCCATATTAGTAATGTTGAGCATCTTTTCACGTGCTTGTTAGCCATTTATTTATATACCTTCTCTGGAGAAATGTCTATTCAAGTACTTGAGTCATTTTTTTAATCTGTTTGCTTTTTTGTTGTTGAATTGTAGAAATCCTTTATATACTCTGGATCTTTAACTCCTTATTAGATATCTGATTTGCAGATATTTTTACCCATTCCATAGGTGGCCTTTTCACTCTCTTGACTGTGTCCTTTGATGCACAATAATTTCTAATTTGATACAGTTCAATTTATCTATTAATTTTTGTGACCTGTGCTTTTAGTGTCATATCCAAGAAATCACTGACAAATCCAGTGTCACAAAGTTTCCCCTCTATGCTTTCTTCTAAGTGTTTTAGTTCTTATGTTTATGCCTTTTATCCACTAAAGTTAATTTTTGTATGTTTGGGTAAGGTAAACATCCAATGTTTTTGCTTCTGAATATAAAGTTTGCCCAATACCCTTTCTTGAAAAGACTGTTATTTTCCCCACTGAATGGTCTTGGCACTCATCAAAAAAACATTTGACCAGGGATACTTTACTAAGATAGTGAAATAGGATCTTGAGTTCACCTCCTTTCACTGGCATATGAAAATCATATCTACAGAGCCACTACAGATGAGAATGACCTGAAGGCAAGCAGAAAAGATTTTTCAGTACTAAAGACATGAAGAAGGAACCATGAAATGGATAGAAGGAGCAGAGATGCAATATAGTCAAGATCCACACACCTGGGCAGGCAACCCACAAAAAGAAGAATAATCACAACTGCTGAGTTTCTCCCTAAGGAGTAAAGAATCTGAGCTCTACCCTGGGCTCTACAGTCCAAGAGTTCTGCAAAGGGAAAATGCCCCAGAACATCTAGCCCTGAAGGCCAACTAGGGCTTGAGTACAGAAGAGATGGAGGTCCATAGGAAACAAACCTCTACTCGTGTGTGTGTGTGTATGTGTGTGTGTGTGTGTATGTATGTATTTTATTTGGCTGCACTGGGTCTTAGTTGCGCATGTGGGATCTAGTTCCCTGACCAGGGATCGAATCCAGGCCTCCTGCATTAGGAGTATGGAGTCTTAGCCACTGGACCAGCGGGGAAGACCCAAACCTCCACTCTTGACTGGCAAGCTTTACAGAGGCAGAATCTGACAGCCAAAAATGTTAATGTAACAGGCAAAACATGGAAGCAACCTTAAAGTCCATAAACAGAACAGATAAAGAATATGTGAGACACACACACACACACTTGAATGCTACTCAGCCATAAAAGAAAGAATGAAATCTTGCATTTGTGACTACATGGATGGACCTAGAAGGTATTAAGCCAAGTAAGGTAAATCAGAATGATAAAGACAAATACATGTATATGTAATCTAAAAAACAAAACAGAAACAGATTTAAAAAAAAAAGAGAGAGAACAGGCAGCTGCCAAAGGGGAAGGAGGAGGGGTTGATGAGGGGAAAAAAAAGTTAACTCTGTGAAGTCACAAATGCTAATAGCTTGATTGTGGTAATTACAATGTATATTTATATGAAACTACCACATTATACACATTAAAAATATAAATTGTTTTCAATTATACCTTAATAAAGATGAAAAAAAATTTTTTTAATTGATCACTTATGTGTGCACTATTTCTGGGCTCTATGCTATTCCATTAGTCTATGCTTATCTTACAATCAAAACTATTATTAACTTTCTTATGGTATGCTTTATCATTAAAAGCATTAATTTTTAATAAAATCAGATACATCTCTTATAACAGCTTCTAATCTTAAGGTTTCCTTCACTGTAATTTATAGAGCTAAAACTATAGAATAACCTTAAATTTTTTCTAAGCAAGGCTTTAATCTATCAGGAGGTTATCATAAGACAGGAACCCAGATTTATTTTCTTCCAGATGGGCAGACATTTGTATCAGTGCCATTTACTACATAATCTAAATCACTGCAGATGGTGACTGCAGCCATGAAATTAATTCCTTGCTCCTTGGAAGGAAAGTTATGACCAACCTAGACAGCATATTCAAAAGAGAGACATTACTTTGTCAACAAAGGTCCATCTAGTCAAGGGTATGGTTTTTCCAGTAGTCATGTATGGATGTGAGAGTTGGACTATAAAGAAAGCTGAGCGCCAAAGAATCGATGCTTTTGTACTGTGGTGTTGGAGAAGACTTATGAGAGTCCTTTGGACTGCAAGGAGATCCAACCAGTCCATCCTAAAGATCAGTCCTGAGCGTTCACTGGAAGGCCTGATGTTTAAGCTGAAACTCCAATACTTTGGCCACTTGATGTGAAGAGCTGACTCATTTGAAAAGACCCTGATGCTGGGAAAGATTGAAGGCAAGAGGAGAAGGAGACTACAGAAAATGAGATGGTTGGATGGCTGGATGAGATGGTTGGACAGAGTATGATATGAGATGGATCACCGACCCAATGGACATGAGTGTGAGTAAACTCCAGGAGTTGGTGATGGACAGGGAGGCCTGGCATGCTGCAGTCCATGGGGTCACAAAGAGTCGGACACGACTGAGCAACTGAACTGAACTGAACCCATTTCCTACTGAATTGTAACATTATCTTTACCTTTTATTAAATCTGCACATATTTCTATACATATTTTCTAACTGATCTGTCTATGCTCATACTATATTAATCTGATTTAGAGACTACAATATTCTATACAGAATAGTTGACATACTTCCTTCACTGTTCCATTTCAGCTTCCTTGGCTACTCTCTAAATACACTAGAAAAATCTGATAATTTTACCTTTTATGTTCCAATATTAATATCAGTTATTTAATTTTATTGTTTTAATGCATCTATTAGATTCTCTAAATGCAATCTGAATATAAAGGTGATATGAGCATCTATGTCAGGGTCCTTCCATATATATATTAATGTTTTGCCATTTAGGGTATTTTCTATAATTTCTTTCTATTCTTAATTTGCTTACATTTAAAAAATTTGAAATGGTCTATTTAAAAACTTCAGTTTAGTTGATTTACAGTATTGTATTAGTTAGAAGTGGTCTTAATGAATTCTATGAAATGCTTTTCAGCAGCTACTGATCACTTACTATATTCTTTGTTTCATTTGTTGATACTATCTATTATATTAATAAATTTAATACTAATGATCTTTGCGTTGATGCAATATATCCTATTGAGTCAAAATGTATAATTAGTCAGTTACTTCATATCTAAATTCTATCAGCTAATATTGTATTTAGAAATTTTGCATTTCTAGAAACAAGTAAGACTGATCTTTTTTGGTAGGTTTTTTTTTTTTCCCTTTTCTGGCCAAGATGCAGGACCTGTGCAATCTTAGTTCCCAAAGAGGAATTGAACCCATGCACCCTGTAGTGGAAGGGCAGGATCCTAACCACTGGACCTCCAGGGAAGTAGTATTTTTATTCAGGATAAAAGTATGTGTGCTTCACAGAATGCACTGAGTAGTTCTGCATCCTCAATAACATAGAATAGAGTTTTTTAAAAAAAAACTTATGATATGTTGTTTATAAATTAAATGAAAGCCAGCTGTGAAACCATCTGCTATGCGGCTTCGTTCAAGGACCAACTTTCAATGGCCTTTTCAATCCCTGATGGAGAACTGGTAAATTCAAGTTTTCCACTTCTTGGATCAATTCTACTAATTTATATTTTGCTATAAAATTATCCACTTATCTCAATTTTCAACTTTGGCATCATGGCATAACATGTAATATTCTGAAGGCTTGAATATGAGTCCATTAATCCCTCCTATATCTGGGTATCTATGATGTTTCCTTTCTCATTCTTAATATTGCATATTTTTACTCCTCTGATTATTTTTCCCCCTTATATGAGGTTTATCTATTAATAATTCATCAGTCCTTGTAAAGAACCAGCTCTGGGATTTATCCTTCCCATTGTTTTTGTTTTCCTATTTCCAATTCCATTAATTACAGTTTTATTTTTAATCCTCACATCCTAATTGGTTTCTGTTTTATTTTCTTAATCCCTAAATATGGGTACTGAATTCCTTTAGCTTTATTTAGTTAATATGAAAAGTATTTAAACTATAGATTTTCCTCAAATACCAATGTTTGCCAATAAGATAGAAACATTCTCCTCATTGCTTTCTAGATAGTATGTAATCTCACTTTTTTCTTTAAATCTCACTTTTGATGGTAAAATGTTTTAAGTCCATCAATACAAGAATGAATACACACACGATTGAATATTACACACAGTTTAAGTTGTTATTATCCATCATGAACTGGATGGATAATTTATCAACATGTACAGATTTAAAGGAGCTTCCCTGGTGGCTCAGACAGTAAAAGCGTCCGCTTGCAATGCAGGATATCCAGGTTTGATCCCTGGGTCAGGAAGATCCCCTGGAGAAGGAAATGGCAACCCACTTCAGCACTCTTGCCTGGAAAATTCCATGGATGGAGGAACTTCATAGGCTACAGTCCATGGGGTCGGAAAGAGTCGGACACACTGAGCGATTTCACTTTCACTTTTCATAGACCTAAAGGCCATAATGTTGAATGGAAAAAAAGGAAGATGCACAATGTTACATTCTCTATGATACTATTGATGTAAAAATTTAAAACACCAGAGAGAGATAAATTAGGAATTTGGGATTAGCAGATACAAAGTACTATATGTAAAACAGATAAGCAAGGTCCTACTGTATAGTACTGTATAGTACAGGGAACTATATTATCTTGTAATAAACTATCATGGCAAACAAGATGAAAAAGAATGTATATGTATAACAGAATCACTTTGCTGTACCCCAGAAACTAATACAACATTGTAAATTAACTATACTTAAAAAAAAGAAGAAAAACAAAAGTTCAACCGAAAAAAAAAGTATAACAATAGCACATTGTATCTATCTGTATGCACACATCCACTGTAAAAGCACAAAAATATAGCCTTGAAGGTTATGTATTCTGAATGTTGCCTCAAAGCAAAGAAGAAAAGGGGACTAGGGAAAGATTAGTTCTCTCTGTTCTGCAATTAATGTTCTGGTATTTAAACAAGTTAATGAGAATTAATAGATGTGAAAAAAAAAGCTAACCATTTGTATCAAAGCTATTTATATTCTCTATAATTAAAGACAACACTATCAAAATAGAAGGCCCTTAATATTCTAGTTATTTAGCTTTACTTAGTTAATTCACTATGGTAACAAAATCATTCTTTTTTCCTTCTGTTGATAAAGAATGTTGAGAGTAGGGCACTCAGATAAAGGAGGGTAAGACAACAGGATTCATCAGCTACTTCAATTTCCTCTGAAAGTGTACACCAAAAGAAAGAAGGCATGCATGCTTTCATTCTGGTCTGAAAGTCTGTTCAAGGGAGACAGGAACTAGACATTAGAAAAGACAAGCAACATGAAAGCACTAAAAACAATAACTACATGAAAAAGCTATTTGTTCAGTCTACAGATGTAGAATCCACAAAACTCTAAGACTCCTTTAGAAGCTTGTGGATCAAAGGTTGGGAATCACTACTAGAGTGAAAAAAAAAAATCAAACTTTGGGTGGAAATTAAAGCTTTCCATAATTTGACCTCAATGTGCAATCTTTATCAGGCAACTTTTCCCTTCTTTCTACGCAGAAGAATTGATGCTTTTGAACTGTGGTGTTGGAGAAGACTCTTGAGAGTCCCTTGGACTGCAAGGAGATCCAACCAGTCCATTCTGAAGGAGATCAACCCTGGGATTTCTTTGGAAGGAATGATGCTAAAACTGAAGCTCCAGTAATTTGGCCACCTTATGCGAAGAGTTGACTCATTGGAAAAGACCCTGATGCTGGGAGGGATTGGGGGCAGGAAGAGAAGGGGACAACCGAGGATGAGATGGCTGGATGGCATCACGGACTCAATGGACGTGAGTCTGAGTGAACTCCGGGAGTTGGTGATGGACAGGGAGGCCTGGCGTGCTGCGATTCATGGGGTCGCAGAGTCGGACACAACTGAGCGACTGAACTGAACTGAACTACCATATCTAGACAATCTGAAATCTCCTCAGTCATAAAGATGGTAACAGCAACAACTGAAAAATCTTCTAGACTGAAATGACAGCATTCATTCTGTATGATGTACAGCTTTGGCAGGGACCAATTGCTCATTCACAGACTTAAAACTGCTTCTGAAGATACTACTTTTAAGGCGGTGGGGGATATTTTAGCAGTACAATCCCCAAGTTTCAGGCCCCAAATTCTAACCTGGTCATCCTACTAACAGAACAGTAGATATTCAAATTTTAATATTGGAAAAGCATAGGAACCAGTGTTATCAATATTTGTTATACATCAGACATATTAATAGTTGATAACCTAAGGAGAATCTTTTAATATTGAAAAACTGCCTGTAATCCATTATCTAGCCTATTCCAAGATCATGGCATCTGGTCCCATAACTTCACAGCAAATAGACAGGGAAAAAGTGGCAAATTTTATTTTGGGGGCTCCAAAATCACTGTGGACAGTGACTGCAGACACAAAATTAAAAGACACTTACTCCTTGGAAGAAAAGGTATGACAAACGTAGTGTGTCAGATAATCACTCAGTCGCGTGATCACTTAATCACTCAGTCGTGTCCAACTCTTTGTGACCTCATGGACTGTAGCCCACCAGGCTCCTCTGTCCATGGGGATTTTCCAGGCAAGAATACTAGAGTGGGCTACCATGCTCTCCTCCAGGGAATCTTTCCAACCCAGGGATTGAACCCAGGTCTCCCACATTGCAAGTGAATTCTATACCATCTGAGCCACCAAGGAAGCCATGACAAACCTAGACAGCACATTAAAGAGCAAGACATCCTTTTGCTGACTAAGATCCATATAGTCAAAGCTATTGTTTTTCTAGTAGCCGTGTAAGAGTTGGACCATAAAGAAGGCTGGGCACCAAAGAATTGATGCTTTGGAGAATACTCTTGAGAGTCCTTTGGACAGCAAGGAGATCAATCCAGTCAATCCTAAAGGAATCAACCCTGAATATTCATTGGAAAAACTGATAGTGAAGCTGAAGCTCTAACATTTTGGCCACCTGATGCAAAGAGCCAACTCTGGAAAAGACCCCAAGGCTAGGAAAGATTGAGGGCAGGAGGAGAAGGGGTGACAGAGGATGAGATGGTTGGAGGCATCACCAACTCAATGGATACGAGTTTGAGCAAACTACCAGAGATAGTGAAGGATAGGGAAGCCTGGTATGCTGTAGTCCACAGGGTTACAAAGAACTGGACACAACTTAGCTAATGAACATCAAGTCTATTCTAAAACATAAAGCTATTTATAAAGAATCAGAGTCAAGAAACTGTGAGAAAAAAATTTATGTCAGGAGAACTAGTTGCTAATTTACTAGCTACACAGATTAATATGAATCCAGAATAAAGTCTGTAACAGCAGATGGCAGAACTCTTCAATATTTTTAACAAAAATATGGATAAAGACACAGAAGGCAAGCTAGTGAAATCTAATTATAAAAATAATTTTACCAAAAAAAGTTTATTTAGGAAAGTGAGCTAAAATTAACAAGGATGGATGTAATATTCTATATTGGGATTCAGAGAGTCTACTGTCTAAAGTAAGGCCAGAAAAGAGTTTCAAGTATTTAGATTCTAGATGCTACAGAAGATGAATGAAACAACAGTACAGTTCTTGCTCAATTTATCAACAGAACAACAGGTTTCAGAACAAAAAGAGTAGCTAGTTTTACTGTACTCATAAACTAAGTAGATTATATCTCCAATGTATTATTTATGAAGAATACTAAAAGCTACAGAATACAAATGCCTTCCACAGTCTTAAATAATGTGAAAATTGTATCATGATAAGACAACACTATGGCTAAAAGTAAAGTTGTCAAAGCAAGCCTAATTAAAGGCCTGGTTCAAATCCAAGCTCCACTATGTCCTAGGTTTGTGACAAGTGTTAAGTCATTTCTCTGTTCCTCAGTTCCCTTATCCATAAAACTGACATCATTACAAAAGTCTACCTTGTGAAATTGTGGGTATAACACATATTTTAACATATATTGATATAAATTTCTTGGAACAGAGTGACAGTAAGCACTCAATAAACGCTAGCTATTTATCAGGAAAAACCACAAGTAAGAAAAGTTAGACAGCAGAAAGCAAAAGCTGGGGGACTAGAGGGGAGTTCTGGAGGTCCCGTGATTAGGACGCAGCACTTTTACTGCCTAGGCCTTGGTTCAATCCCTGGCTAGGGATCAAAGATCCTGCAAGCCTCACCATATGCCACCACCCCCCAACCAAAACAGTCCTGGAAAGTAGGATATCCCCCATCATTGTTACACACAGAGGCTTGAAGCCCAACCGTTAGGTGTTTCAAAGGACACCATTTTGGCCCAAAATCAGTTCTAATATTCTCTGACTACAGAAAAATTGATTTGTCTTGTCAGTTTCAGCCTACACAACTGTTCCATTACTACAACTAATCTGATTAGTTCAACTATACTATTTTAAATATTAGGTTTTAAAATGATTTCAACTGCAATAAGCTTATAGATAATGTTTCCATATTTACAACAGAAGAAAACTGCTACCCAACAAAAGCAAGACAAAAATATTGACAATGAAAGTATCAGTGGAAGTATCTTACTTTTAAGAACTGTTTCTTGTCCTTTAAACAAATATTCTAGCAAACACAAACTCTTTAAAATCTTTGCACAGATCTCACAGTGTTATAGCTCTTTCTTTAATCATTCTTAATTTTCCTTCAAATCATAAAACAGAAAAAGAAATTTAGTTTTAATCTAATTTTTCCTCTTCCTGGTGCGAGTGGTAAAGAATCCGCTTGCCAAAGGAGGAGATGCAAGAGACACCAGTTCGATCCCTGGGGAAGATCCCCTGGAGAAAGACATGGCAACCCACTCCTGTGGGTTCCTGCCTGGAAAATTCCACAGACAGAGGAGCCTGGTAGGCTACAGTCCTTGGGGTCACAAAGAGCTGGACATGACTAAGCACACACACATGCGCACACACACATTTGTCCCGATGATCCTAACAGTCTAATTAATGACAGGCTTATTAAGTCTACTAAGAGAACTGTATGATCCAATATCTGCTGGATTATCAAAAAAGCAAGAGAGTTCCAGAGAAACGTCTATTTCTGCTTTATTGACGCCTTTGACTGTGTGGATCACAATAAACTGCGGAAAATGCTGAGAGAGATGGGAATACCAGAGCACCTGACCTGCCTCTTGAGAAACCTGTATGCAGGTCAGGAAGCAACAGTTAGAACTGGACATGGAACAACAGACTGGTTCCAAATAGGAAAAGGAGTACGTCAAGGCTGTATATTGTCACCCTGCTTATTTAACTTATATGCAGAGTACATCATGACAAACACTGGGCTGGAAGAAGCACAAGCTGGAATCAAGATTGCGGGAGAAATATCAATCACCTCAGACATGCAGATGACACCACCCTTATGGCAGAAAGTGAAGAAGAACTAAAGAGCCTCTTGATGAAAGTGAAAGAGGAAGAGTGAAAATGTTGGCTTAAAGCTCAACATTCAGAAAACTAAGATCATGGCATCCAGTCCCACCACTTCATGGGAAATAGATGGGAAAACAGTGGAAACAGTGGCTGACTTTGTTTTGGGGGGCTCCAAAATCACTGCAGATGGTGACTGCAGCCATGAAATTAAAAGACACTCCTTGGAAGGAAAGTTATGGCCAACCTAGATAGCATATTCAAAAGCAGAGACATTACTTTGCCAACTAAGGTCCATCTAGTCAAGGCTATGGTTTTTCCAGTGGTCAGGTATGGATGTCAGAGTTGGACTGTGAAGAAGGCTGAGCATCAAAGAATTGATGCTTTTGAACTGTGGTGTTGGAAAAGACTCTTGAGGGTCCCATGGACTGCAAGGAGATCCAACCAGTCCATTCTGAAGGAGATCAACCCTGGGATTTCTTTGGAAGGAATGATGCTAAAGCTGAAGCTCCAGTACTTTGGCCACCTCATGTGAAGAGCTGATTCATTAGAAAAGACTCTGATGCTGGGAGGGATTAGGGGCAGGAGAAGAAGGGGACAACAGAGAATGAGATGGCTGGATGCCATCACGGACTCGATGGACATGAGTCTGAGTGAACTCCGGGAGTTGGTGACGGACAGGGAGGCCTGGCGTGCTGCGATTCACGGGGTCTCAAAGAATCGGACACAACTAAACGACTGAACTGACTGAACTGATAGTCAACTGTAGCCTTATCTACTTGAAATAATTGTGACAAACACTAGCTGGAGGAGGAAGAGAGAGGAAGAGAAATGAAGAACAAAAATGAATGGGTATAAGAGCTCCAGTCAAGGCTATGGTTTTTCCAGTGGTCATATATGGATGTGAGAGTTGGACTGTGAAGAAAGCTGAATGCCGAAGAATTGATGCTTTTGAACTGTGGTGTCGGAGAAGACTCTTGAGAGTCCCTTGGACTGCAAGGAGATCCAACCAGTCCATCCTAAGGGAGATCAGTCCTGGTGTTCTTTGGAAGGACTGATGCTGAAGCTGAAACTCCAATACTTTGGCCACTTCATGTGAAGAGCTGACTCATTGGAGGGAACTCTGATGCTGGGAGGGCTTGGGGGCAGGAGGAGAAGGGGACGACAGAGGATGAGATAGCTGGATGGCATCACTGACTCAACGGACATGAGTCTGAGTGAACTCTGGGAGTTGGTGATGGACAGGAGGCCTGGCGTGCTGTAATTCATGAGGTCACAAAGAGTCAAACACGACTAAGTCACTGAACTGAACTGAAAAGAAGCAAAAACCAGCTAATGGTAACTTTTCACCTTAAGTCACTTCTGAGCAAGATGGAAAGGTAATTAACAGACTATCAACATTATGGAATGTTAACAGAATATAACAGTAAAACTAGTTTAGAACATGTAGAATCATAGAAAAACAAAGGCAATCGCCATATTTGAATGAGAACCATTCTAAGAAACATTGTCGATTTTTTGTCTTTATCAGAATACTGTTGATTATTTTTAAAAGAATCAAAATTTATTCATCTAAATAATGCCTCTGCTAAAAATATTAGCAATTCTTCCTTCAGGATTTTACAGGTAAAAACTGCAGGAAACTGTATTAGTTTATATCACAGTTAGTCCCATATGTTCACCATATTGACATATTTCAGTTAACAAAGGCCTAATCAAGTATAGGTCAGGTACTATATATCTAGGGCGGGTGGCGGCACTGTTCAATTCTCCACCCTACTTGCCCTTTTGAATGAATAGTCATCTACCCTCTACTTTATCAACACTCTCCAACACCCTGTAATTCTTTTATGCTCCTGAAATAACTAATTTGAATGTCACTGGCCTGTCAATCCTCCTCAATCACAAGTTATCTAACTCTTAAACCCCTGTGCCTTTTTAGAGTACCTCTTCATGTTCTATATTCTATCAGTTACCAAATTCTACCACTTACCTCTGATCAATCACTTCTCAACCTGCATTTCTTCTAGGTCTCCACCTAACCTGAGGCTTTCATTTCACATCTGGATTATTTAATGAGAATGCCTACTGACAGACAACTGTTGACATCTGGCCCCCATCCCATCAGCTCACCTTGAGCTGGCACAGAGTATTCTGCTAGCTTCCCAACTTCAACACTTCTCTGCTTCTAAGTTCTCCACCCAGACAAGAGCTTGCCCAGCCTTAGCTAAGGCAATAGAAGGACAATCTCAATCAGTGAGGCCTGGAATAGGTAGAAAAACTCCCCAGCTACCTTTCATTTGCTCAGACAATTCTGAGGCAGTTCTACAAAAATGTCCACAGGAATAAACCCCCAGTTGCCCATCACTGGCTTTTTCCCCATTTCCTGACTCTTTACCCTTGTGCTTCCTGGCATCTCACCTGCATTCACGTTATATCCAGGTCTGCTTTCAAGATAGCACTTCAGAGGAACTGTAAGAGTCACAAAAGTGACACTATCAAGATCTTGCTTAGCCTACAGCTGCCCAGGTGTTCTTTTGGTCTCAATCCTCTCCCAGATCACAGCTCATTCGGCATTCATGTGGATCACATACTGTGCGTGTGTGCTAAGTCGCTTAGGTCGAGTCCGACTCTTTGTGACCCTATGGACTATAGCCCACCAGGTTCCTCTGTTCACGGGATTTTCCAGGCAAGAATACTGGTGTTGGCTGCCGTGCCCTCCTCCAGGGATCAAACCTTCAACTCTCATGTCTCCTGCATTGGCAGGGTTTCTTTTTTACCCCTAGCACCACCTGGGAAGCCTGAAACACACACCTCTTCTAACAAAACATCTTCAATGAAGGCTTTCGAAATTTGTCTTTTTCATCTCTTACTACTAGCGTATATAAACCATAGCTTATTATCAGCCAAATTGCTCTACTGATCCTTTCTCAAATATAAGTTGTACCTTCCCAGGAACACGATAATCTGTTCATTAGAAATGTCCTGTTGAAAATCCTGCAAAGCTCACACATGTCAAATATCATCTCTATCAAGATTCAATCACAAGTAATGTCTTCTTCACCTGAATTCCTGATTATAATACCATAGCATGATTATATGATTATAATACCATAAATACCTGATTATAATACCATAATACCATATACAACCTTACCATAGTTGTATAAAAAATCACCCAAGCCTGACTACAAACCTTACTCTAAGGGCTGAAACCATGTTTCACTCTCTTTATTTTCCAGAGGGCTTTCCGTGACAGACCCACAGAAACTGACCTACTTGGCATTCAAAGTAACTTTTGAACAGTTATTTTGACATATGCATTGTCTCTCAAGTATTAGTTCTCCTGATACACACATGCTCACACACACACTATATTGTAAAAAATTCATGCTTTTTATAGACAAACCAACTATATCCGTCTCATTCTCTTTGCAACTACTTATCAAAATGCTCCTGAAATTGCATGCAGACTTGAAAAGCTTAAAACCTGTATGAGGGACTTCGCTGTAGCCCAGTGGTTAAGACTCCGAGTTCCTAATGCAGGGGGCCTGAGTCTGATCCCTGGCCAGGCAACTAGATGCCACATGTCACAACTAAGACCCACTGCAGCCAAATTAAAAAAAAAAGTCAAACAAAAAAATCTACACTAAAAAAAGCTATTTATCCCTTTATTTTTTAGACATGACTACATTTCACAGTTCTCCCCAAAAATCTTTCACCATTTATGCTCTCCATTTCCTTTAAGAGTCCACAGTCTGTCACATGTTACAGTTCACTGTGTTCCAAAATCTAGCTGAATTCCAATTTATATCAAAGGTTATTTCAGCAAGATTATTTCAGGCTTTAGAGAAATTCTAATCCTTCCACAATCTCAAAATGTCTCTGTTGTGGGAAAAGGCTTTACTTCTTGGAATTCCTAACTCAGAGAACAGGCATGAGGATCAAATAAATATTTGAAAAGTCACTGAAGATTATACCAGCAATACATAAACCTTAAAATTATCTCAACGATTAAAATAATTTATCTACTACAATCTAATGCCATTGAATGCATTTACGTTTTTGGTTACAAATAGGTAATAAAGAATCACAAAAGACAAAAAAGTGAAAGCTGGCTCTAAACCAGATCAAAAATAAGAAGCAATGTTAAACAGACAATCTCTCTTGCATATGGCAAGAGGTCAAATAATTTATTTCTGGAATATTTCTTGTACTGTCCATTTTTTTTCAATCCTGCCAAAGTAAAGTAATATAAAGCCCCTGGTGTAGTACAATTTATTCCTCATACTTTTTCTTAAGATTAGCATTCAGTAAGATTCCATTTTCCCCCATGTTTATATTAACAGCATGAATTCACTAACAATATTCATATTATATTCAGACCAAATAGCTTACTATTTGCTTTGGTCAGACCTTTCCAGATGATACATTTGCTTCAACCAGAAACGAACTAGGACAGCCTCATTATATTTTGAAAGAGATTTTCCTTAAAAGAAAAATAATCTGATCAAACTAAAAAATTCTACAGTTCTATACATCTATTAAGCAAGAAGTCTAGAGATCCTTGTGGTAAAATTCAGCGTCAGTTTAGAGCCTACGCGCCTGCCGGTGTTGTCACCACTGTCCCAATTTTCCTGGCCTTATATTGATTATATGAAACCGTAAACCCTAAAAATACTTGTGTAAAGCACCAGAGTCACCCAACAATCATTCAAAAGAAGAGCATTTTATAGTAGGTAAATATGTAAGAGTAAAGGTCTGGGAAACCACACACCATGGAAACTGACTCAAACAAAAGCTGCGGATGGACAGACCGCAAGGGCTACCGTAACCTCTGAAAACAGTCGGGATTAAATATTCATCGAAGAAAAATTCCAGGGACGACGACGCTTAGGTTTTTCCGCTGACAACAAAGAATAACGGGGCCCCTGGGGCTGCATGAATGGGTCCGATCACCCCAACTGCGCCGCAAAGCGAAACCAGAAGCCGGGAGCCAGCGCGCTGCGGGGCTTCCAGTCTTCCGCGCCCACCGTGCGGGGCTGGCAAGCTGGAATGCGGACCGAGGAAGGAGCGGAGACCTTCTCAGGGACTCCCCTCACCCCTCCTGCCTTCCAGGGAAGCGCCCCGTGGGAACCCTTCCTCAAATCTACGACTGACTCGCGCCCTCCGCCGACCCCTACCGGGCCGGCCACCAATCATCAGCGCAGAGCACTGGAGGGGTCTAGGCCTTCTACCCACACGCGCGCTCACCACCTTCCGGAATCAAGAAAAAGAGGCCGCTACAGCAGCCACAGCCCCGGTGCGCGGCAGCGAGAACACAGACCGGCCCTGGCTGCAGGCGGACGCCCTTCGGCCCAGAGCCCCTCCCAGCAGCTTCGCGCTCACCTCCAAGGCCTTCCCCACGGGCCCCGCCAGCGCGGCCAACGGTGGCCTGTGGCCGCACCTTCACCAACTCCTCTTTTCTTCTCCTGACCTAGGAGACGGGAGGCGTCGCGTCCGGGACGCCGGAAAACAGCTCCGCAGCTTAGCCCGCGGGCTCCCCGCCTCCCGCACCCGCCACTTCCCGCAGCAGCTACCGCTCCTTCCGGTGTCTCAGCCGTCGCCGCAGGCGTCTGGGGAGTTGCGGGAGGGCGGGGAGGGGCGGGGCTACGAGGAGAGCCCGCCCCGCCTCTGGGCGTGGCCGCGGCGGCCGGGTCCAGGTGCGGAGACCCAGGCTGCTGTCCCCGCTGAGACTTCCTAAGGAGCTAGCGGCTCGGGGAGCGTGTACCTGTAGAGCAGTTTTGGATTTGAAACACTTCGTTTCTACACGAGTTCTCGCCCTCTTGTACAGTCACACTACGACCATTAACAGGTCTGTCTCGATGCATGACAGAATTTGCGTTTAGGCTGCCCACTAAAGGGGCAAAGAAATATCAGTTTACTTAATTCAGCACTTTTTGCTTCCTCTCTTTCTTCTCCCAGCATCTTAGGAGCTAGACTCTCTGATAGTCATTGTGTTTCTTCTTCCACCTCTACAAAGTAGAAATTCATCTCTCCCATTTTCCCTTAGGCCAAAATCAAGATCAGATCAAATATTTATTGAAACTTTAGTATCTGCTTAGTGACTAGAGCATTTAAAGAGATCTGCCTTCTATTAATAATTTATGGACCTGTTAAAATCCATTCAATTGATTAATATGCAAACAATAAAAGTTATTATTAATTGTTCCAATTGTCAATTTCAACGTGTCTGTTTATCTCTAACTTTTTGGTCTCCAAAATGGGAGCTTGTACTCAAGTGTTATGTAAGAAGATCAATCTCTGTCAGAAACAAATAGAGAATATGGGAGCTTCTAATTCTATCAATTTATACAAAGGTTATTTCAGCATCTTTCATATGGTAAAAATGAAAGAAATAAATTTTTGCCATCATCTTATGTAGGGATTGACACCAAGTCCTCAGTTTGCACCACAACCTATCCTGGGTTAACTGACAGTCAGCATATTTCAAAATATTGCTGTTTACATGCTGGAAGATGTCAGCAATGTGTTTAATTTTTATTTCATGAAACCATTGGTTCCCTGATACCTTGTAGCAAAGTACTGTCTGACAAAAGGAGACTTTTATAGGTTTATTTGAAAAAAGACATTTAAAATTTTATGAACCTTTCTGATGATAAGTGGCTGTTGTTAGCAATGCTAACAACAAAACAACTTTTTAATGTATACATTTTCCTATGGCCCTAGAGTAAAAGCTGTGTTTCAAAAATGAGTGAGAACTGCTTTTTGAAAAACTTGTGCAATGAAGAGAGCATTTTGAAAAAGGAGGTTTGAAACTGTTTCCATTATTATGTAATACTGCTGGCAAAAATTGTCACCTATTAAAAAGTCATCTCTGCACCAAAAGACACTATAAAAAGATGAAAAAGTTAAGTCAGCAAATAGAAAATATTTGAAATATGTATCAATGTAACTAATAAAGGGCTCATATATAAATGTGTATATACATATATATATTTCCATGAATCATTAAGACACTAAATAGACAAAAGACAAAAGTCATTGCTCCAAAAATTCCTGCGTTGAAAATGTATCAGTTATGTTATGGTACTGCAGAGTTTGAGCAAATTTAGCTCAGACCCAAAGTCTTCCCACCAACCTGCTTAATAACCAACATCTTTTCTCTTTGACTTATCTGTCCTTCAGGAATTCTAGGACAAAGGGAAAACAGATGATGTGACTTTTCATGGGAAATAGATGGAGAAACAGTAGAAACAGTGTCAGAGTTTGTTTTTTGGGGCTCCAAAATAACTGCAGATGGTGACTGCAGCCATGAAATTAAAAGGCGCTTACTCCTTGGAGGAAAAGTTATGACCAACCTAGATAGTATATTCAAAGCAGAGACATTACTTTGCCGACTAAGGTCCGTCTAGTCAAGGCTATGGTCTTTCCTGTGGTCATGTATGGATGTGAGAGTTGGACTGTGAAGAAGGCTGAGCGCAGAAGAATTGATGCTTTTGAACTGTGGTGTTGGAGAAGACTCTTGAGAGTCCCCTGGACTGCAAGGAGATCCAACCAGTCCATTCTGAAGGAGATCAACCCTGGGATTACTTTGGAAGGAATGATGCTAAAGCTGAAGCTCCAGTACTTTGGCCACCTTATGTGAAAAGTTGACTCATTGGAAAAGACCCTGATGCTGGGAGGGATTGGGGGCAGGAGGAGAAGGGGACGACCGAGGATGAGATGGCTGGATGGCATCATGGACTCAATGGACGTGAGTCTGAGTGAACTCCGGGAGTTGGTGATGGACAGGGAGGCCTGGCGTGCTGTGATTCATGGGGTCGCAAAGAGTCGGACACGACTGCGCGCCTGAACTGAACTGAACTGAACTGACTTTTCAAGGCAATTGTGACTCATTGCCTAGATGACAACAGGCAACTGCCTTTCATTTGGACACCAGGTCAAGTCCTTGCTATGGATCAGTCTTTAAAAATGAAGCAAATTCACATTGACAATGCAGTAGCTCTCCCACTTTTAACTTTCATGGATTCCCACCCTTCCTGCCAACCCCTGGTTTACATTTATCCTTTTATCCCTATATATCTAGAATCTTTAATGCCTTACTTTTCTTCAAACAATACCTCAACAATAGGCTATAAGAAAGGATGCTGTCACTGGGAAATCTATCAACTCCCTCTCAGGAGAGATTATACATTCCATAGAGTGGACACCCAGCTGAATCACATTAATTCTGGCACAGAACTCTGGAAGTGCCACTTGTGTCCAGCCTGATGTGAACTGTACACCCTGAAGTCATGCATCAGGCCAGATAGTGAAGGCTTTCCAAATGGGATGGGGATGGGGCAGAGGGCAGGGAATAAACATCAAAACAAATACCTTCTCATTTTTGCAACTAGGGCAAGTAAAATAGCAAAGCACAAAACATACATTTCAATGCTCCTTAAAAGCCTTTACAAATACTGTTCCCTCAGGTACACTTGTAGCAGATATAATTTGACCAGATACTCCAAACTCCAAACCCTCATTTACCTAACTCCTACCTAGATATTCCCTGTTTAAAGTAGCACTCTTGAGAACTTCCTAGGTGGTCCAAGCAATTAAGAATCTGCCTTGCAATGCAGGGGGCTCAGGTTTGATCCCTGGTCAGGGAACTAAGGTCCCACATGCTGCAGAGCAACTAAACAGATGCACCACAACTGGAGAGTCCATGCACTACAAGGAAAGATCCCATGTGCCATTTAAGACCTGACACAGCTGAATAAATAAACAAACATTAAAGAAAAACAAAGTAGCATTCCTAAAATAAAGTAGCACTCTTCACTCCATTATTTCTTATTTTAGTATCCCATTTGTTTCCCTCAGAGAATTTATTATGAATTTGAATTATTTCAAGATTTTTGTGTGCATTTAATTCTTTGCCTGTTTTCTCTGAACTGTATTTCTCTCTTGTTCTCAATATTCTCAGAGATTAGTACTGAAGGACACAAACCTTTGTTGGCTTTCAACTGGGGGCAGTTGGCATCAGCCCCCTGATGGATATTTGGCGATATCCTTCAATAGAACTAGAGGAAAAAAGAATCACATTCCTTTGCATTAACCTGACAAAGGAGTCCAAAATGTTATTAGTGACACTGTTGAGAAACCATGTTTAAACTAAAACTGACGCTTTAGAATATGTCTTCGGTTATAAGTGACAGATAAGATAAGGTAAATAGTTGCTCAGTGGTGTCCGACTCTTTGCAACCCCATGGACTATACCCTCCAGGCTCCTCTGTTCATGGAATTCTCCAGGCAAGGATACTGGAATGGATAGCCATTCCCTTCTCTAGGAGATCTTCCTGACCCAAGGATCAAACCAGAGTCTCCAACATTGCAGGCAGATTCTTTACCATCTGAGCTACTGCTGCTGCTGCTGCTCTAAGTTGCTTCAGTCATGTCCGACTCTGTGCGACCCCATAGACGGCCTCCTACCAGGCTCCCCCGTCCCTGGGATTCTCCAGGCAAGAACATTGGAGTGGGTTGCCATTTCCTTCACCAATGCATGAAAGTGAAACGTGAAAGTCTCTTAGTTGTGTCCCGACTCTTAGCGACCTCATGGACTACAAGAAAGCCCCAATAAGACAAAAATCTAATTAAATCCTCGTTCCTAATTTGATGAACACACTGGATTTGGTAGGGAGCAAGCAGAAAACAATTTTGTTCTCTCTTATTATTGTCCCTGAACATCTCTAAGGATCCCTCCCTATTTATCAGATAAAATCTTAGTCAAAGCCTTTAGCTTTTTCCCTGGAATTATGATCTCTTTAATATTCATTTTTTTGAGTTTGCCATCTTACAGGGTTTTGATTTTTTTGGCCATGCCACACAGCTTGTGAGATCTTAGTTCCCGAACCAGTATGACATAACTCTCTTAGCCTTTTCCCTGCTTCATTTTGTACTTCATGGCCAAACTTGCCTGTTATTCTGAGTATCTCTTAACTTCCTACTTTTGCATTCTGATCCCCTATGATGAAAAGGACATCTTTCTGGAGTGTGAGTTCCAAAAGATCTTATAGGTCTTCACAGAACCAATGAACTTCAGGTACTTCAGCATCAGTGGTTGGGATATAGGCTTACTTATTCAACATGATGTTGAATAGTTTGCCTTAGAAACAGACTGAGATCATTTCGTCATTTTTGAAGTTACATCCAAGTACTGCATTTTGGACTCTTGTTGACTATGATGGCTATTCCATTTCTTCTAAGGGATTCTCACCCACAGTAGCAGATATAATGGTAATCTGAATTAAATTCTCCCATTCCCATCCATTTTAGTTCAGTGATTCCTAGGATATCTATGTTCAGTCTTGCCATCTCCTGCTTGCCATGTCCAATTTACCTTGATTCATGGACCTAACATTCCAGGTTCCTATGCAGCAATGGAGTTTATTTCATCATCAACACATCCACAGCTGAATGTTGTTTCTGCTTTGGCCCAGCCAACTTCATTCTTTCTGGAGCTATTAGTAATTGCCCTCCACTCTTCCCCAGTAGCATATTGGATACCTTCTGATCTGAGAGGCTCAGCTCCTGGTGTGGTGTCTTTCTGCCTTTTCATACTTCTTGGGGTTCTCAAGGCAAGAATACTGGAATAACTTGGCATTCCCTCCTACCATTTCCTTCTTAAAGAGATGAGAATACCAGATCACCTTATTTGTCTTCTGAGAAACCTGTATGCAGGTCAAGAAGCAACAGAACCAGACATGGAACAACTGACTGGTTCAAAATTGGGACAGGAGTATGACAAGGCTGCCTGCTTACATAACTTATATGCAGAGTACATTAAGCAAAATGCCAGGCTGAATGAATCACAAGCTGGAATCAAGATTGCCAGGAGAACTATTAACAACCTTAGATATGCAGAAGATACTACTCTAATGGCAGGTGGTAAAGAGATACTAAAGAGCCTCTTGATGCAGATGAAAGAGGAGAATTAAAAAGCTGGCTTGAAACTCAGTATTAAAAAAAGCTAAGATCATGGCATCTGATCTCATCACTTCATGGCAAATAGAAGGGGAAAAAGTGGAAGCAGTGACAGATTTTATTTTCTTGGACTCCAAAATCACTGCAGGAGGTGACTGCAGCCTTGAAATTAAAAGATGCCTACTCCTGAGAAGGAAAACTATGACAAACCTAGATAGCATGTTAAAAAGCAGAGACATCACTTTGTTGACAAAGGATCATATAGTCAAAGGTATGGTGTTTCCAGTAGTCATGTACAGATGTGAGAGTTGAACCATCAAAAATGCTGAACACCAAAGAACTGATGCTTTTGAACGGTGGCACTGGAGAAGACTCTTGAGAGTTCCTTAGACAACAAAGAGATCAAACCAATCAATCCTAAAAGAAGTCAACCCTGAATTTCATTGGAAGGATGGATGCTGAAGCTGAAGCTGTAATACTTTGGTCACCTGATACGAAGGCTGACTCACTGAAAAAGACCTTGATGCTGGGAAAGATTGAATGTAAAAGGAGAAAAGGATGGTAGAGGATGAGATGCTTAACTAGCATCACTAACTTAGAGGACATGAATTTAAACAAACTCAGGGAGACAGTAGAGGACAGAGGAGCCTGGCTTGCTGCAGTCCATAGGGTTACAAAGAGTCAGACCTGACTTAGTTATTGAAAGACAATTTCCCCAACCAGGTATTGAAGAGTGACCCTTGGCAGTGAAAATACAGATAACCAGTGGACCATCCAACAGTTGATGAGATGGTTGGATGGCATCTCTGACTCCATGGACATGAGTTTGAGTAAACTCTGGGAGTTGGTGATGGACAGGAAGGCCTGGCATGCTACAGTCCATGGGTTGCAAAGAGTTGGACACAACTGAGCGACTGAACTGAAACTGACTGAACCACTGGACCACCAGGGATTTCCCTTCATCTCACTGCTCAAAGAGCAGAGATTTTAGTTAAAAAAAATCTCAAATTGGGACTTCCCTGGTAGTCCAGTGAGTAAGACTCCAGGCTCCCAATATGGGGGGTCTGGGTTCAATCCCTGGTCAGGGAACTAGAACCTACATGCATACTGTGAGTAAGAGTCTGCAACGAAGATCCCTAGAAAGCCATAACTAAGACCCAGCACAGTCAAAATAAACAAATACATGAATATTTAAAAAAATTTAAATCCCAAATAATGGGCTTATTGTCTTCACCTGGATTAAATGTATGCCTTGGTGCATTCAGCAAGTGCATAAAAGAACAGAGTAGCTCCAATGACAATTACCCGGATGAATGGAATGGAAGTTTCCAAGAGAGAAAAGTAGTGGATCAGGTCAACACAATATCACACACACACAAACTGATACTGGTTTAAAAGCTGAGGAAGAAGGTTTCTGATGAATCAGAGAGGGGAGAATTTTTTAGGCACAGTGAACTGCTTAGATGAAACCACATCAGCAAGAGGCCAAGTGCTAATCTGGGAATTTGCAAGGGGTCATTTTACTGGTGCAGCGATTGAGGGCATGGAGTAACAGGACAGACTATACATGAAAGGCAGGTCATGAATGACGTGATCATTCCTCTCTAAAGATCCATGAAGAACTTTGAGAAGACCAACAACATGATGAGATTTACATGTTGGATTACTTGGATAGTAATGATGAGCATAGATTGGAGACTATTGCAGAATCTAGACAAAGCGAAGTAAAGGCCCAGCAGTGGAGATGACTGTGACAGCTACTTAGGGGAATAAAATCAGTAGACTTTGAACTGACTACATGGGGATGGAACCTCAGAAGTTTCCTCTACAGAGTCTCTTCCTTTCTATTTTGATAGTTCCCTACCAAATTTCTCTGACTCTAGTTTCACTCTACTCTAGTACCGTACCATACTTCTGAACCAACTCTTCCTAAAACACAAATTAAATCACATAATGCTTTAATGATTCCTTGCTGCTCCAGAGATTTTCTTTTTTCTCCTCAAGGATCTACAATGAGAGGAGCAAACTGCCCAGGGTTTAACATCTAAGTATCTTGCACCTGTCTGAACAAGAGACTAGCTTTGCAAATGGTGTGCCCTAAGCACCTGCTTCCCTAATCCTATTCCCCCTTGGCTTTAGTATTAGCCAAATTTACTCCTCATATCTCATTTTTTGTTCACCAAACGAAACATCTTATCCTCATCTATTCTAACCTACATCCCATTCTCCTAAAAGGCAAAACACTTGCTTGTGCCCCTCCTATTTAGCACCGCTTTTCTTAAGCCTAAATCCTTAGAATGCCCCCACTCCTTTTTAAAAAATCTTGGCTGCGTTGCACCTTCTCTCTAAAGTGCAGGCTCCTTGTTGCTGGGGCGCAGGCTTTCTCTAGTTGTGGCACCTAGGGGCTTCTTTCTAGTTGTGGTTACCGGGCCTTCTCTTGCGGCCTAGCATGGGCTCCAGAGCATGCTAACTCAGAAGTTGTGGCAAGCCGGCTCTCTAGCTGCAGCCCTGGCGCCCGGGGTCACTTGCCCCTAGGTATGTGGATCTCCTCTCAGCAGAGATCCAACATGCATCCCTTGTTAGCAAGGCAAATTCTTAACCACTAGACCCTCAGGGAAGACACTGTATTTTTTGTTAAAAGTGAACCCCCACTTATCTTTCAAGATTTATCTCCCAGGAGAAGCTTTCTTTAACTTTCCCAGGCCATGTGAGCCCGTTCTTGTATTCTCTAGAGTACTTTCTAGTGATATTATACTGCTGATTATAAATTGTACAGTGTAATATCATTATACATTGCAGTAATTTTTTCAGTCTCCTGAATCAAACCATGGGCAGGGATTTTTCTTACTCATTCTGGTATTTCCAGCATTAAGCATAGTACAAGGCACAGTGTAGAAAATGGACAAATCAATAAATTTGCTGTGTAAAAATATGAATAAATGCAAAAAATATGCAAAAATTATGATTTTCTAACTTGAAGAGAGAGTAACTTTTTTAGGCTTTTCAAAATGTCCATCATTTAAATATACAGGCAGCAGATGCAGTTCATCTTATTAATTAATTAAATTTTTGTTTTCAGGCTGCACTGGACAGCATGCAAGAGTTCTTTGACCAGGGATCGAACCTGCACCTTCTGCAGCAGAAGCAGGAAGTCTTAACCACTGGACCACCAGGGAAGTCCTTCGTTTTATTTATTTATTTATTTATATTTTTA
This sequence comes from Aepyceros melampus, assembly GCA_006408695.1. NCBI lineage: Eukaryota > Metazoa > Chordata > Mammalia > Artiodactyla > Bovidae > Aepyceros > Aepyceros melampus. Next base: position 114,622 of record SJXQ01012629.1, read on the forward strand.
AAAACTTATTTATTTATTGAAGGATAATTGCTTTACCAACTTTTGTTGTTTCCTGTCAAACCTCAACATGAATCAGCCATAAGTATACATATATCTCCTCCCTTTTGAGCCTCCCTCCCATCTCACTCCCCATCTCACCCCTCTAGGTTGATACAGAGCCCCTATTTGAGTTTCCTGAGCCATACAGTGAATTCCTGTTAGCTATCTATTTTACATATGGCAATGTAAGTTTCCATGTTACTCTTTCCATACATCTCATCCCCTACTCCCCTCTCTCCATGTCCATATGTCTATTCTCTACGTCTGTCTCTCCTTTGCTGTCCTGTAAATCAGTTGTTCAGTACCATTTTTTAGATTCCATATAAGTGCATTCAGTTCAGTTCAGTTGGAGTAATTCAGTTCAGCCATGTCTGACTCTTTGTGACCCCATGGACTGCAGCATGCCAGGCTTCCCTGTCCATCACCAACTCCCAGACCTTACTTAAACTCATGTCCATCGAGTCGGTGTTGTCATCCAACCATCTCATCCTCTGTTGTCCCCTTCTCCTCCTACCTTCAATCTTTCCCAGCATCAGGGTCTTTTCCAATGAGTCAGCTCTTCACATCAGGTGGCCAAAGCATTGGAGTTTCAGCTTAAACATCAGTCCTACCAATGAATATTCAGGACTGATCTCCTTTAGAATGGACTGGTTGGATCTCCTTGAAGTCCAAGGGACTCTCAAGAGTCTTCTCCAACACCACAGTTCAAAAGCATCAATTCTTCGGCACTCAGCTTTCTTTATAGTCCAACTCTCACATCCATACATGACTACCAGAAAACCATAGCTTTGACTAGACAGACCTTTGTTGGAAAAGTAATGTCTTTGCTTTTTAATATGCTGTCTAGATTAATTCTTCTAGGTCTTTGTTAACTGATTGTTGCGTTTTCTCCATTTTGTTTTCAAGGTTTTCAATCATCTTTACTATCATTATTCTGAATTGTTTTTCAAGTAGTTTGCCTATTTCCTCTTCATTTATTTGGACTTCTGTGTTTCTAGTTTGTTCCTTCAAATGTGTAGTTTCATTATTATTTTTTTTAACTTATTGTGTTTGAGGTATCCTTTTTCCAGGCTTCAAGGTTGAATTCTTTCTTCCTTTTGGTCTCTGCCCTCCTAAGGTTGGTCCAGTGGTTTGTGTAAACTTAGTATAGGGTGAGATTTGTGCTGAGAATTTTGTTTGTTTGTTTGTTTTTCCTCTGATGGGCAAGGCTGAGTGAGGTGGTAATCCTGTCTGCTGATGATTGGGTTTGTATTTTTATTTTGTTTGTTGTTTAGATGAGGCATCCTGCACAGGGTGCTCCTGGTTGTAGGGTGATGCTGGGTCTTGTATTCAAGGGTTTCCTTTGTGTGAGTTCTCACTATTTGATACTGCCTAGGTTTAGTTCTCTAGTAGTCTAGGGTCTTAGAGTCAGTGTTCTTACTCCAAAGGCTCAGGGCTTGATCTCTGGTCAGGAACAAAGATCCACAAGTGGTTTGTTATGGCATTAAATGAGATTAAAACAAATACCCCAAAACAAGAAACCAAAGTTGAACCCCAGACAAATGGCAGTTACAAAATCAGGCAAATAATAATTAAAATAATGGAATATATACATATACGTATACATCCATCAGTCAGTTCAGTTCAGTTGCTCAGTCATGTCTGACTCTCTGCAACCCCATGGACTGCAGCATGCCAGGCTTTCCTGTCCATCACCAACTCCTGGAGCTTTCTCAAACTCATGTCCATTGAGTTGATGATACCATCCAACCATCTCATCCTCTATCATCCCCTTTTCCTCCTGCCTTCAGTCTTTCCCAGCATCAGGGTCTTTTCCAGTGAGTCAGTTCTTCACATCAGGTGGCCAAAGTATTGAAGTTTCAGATTCAGCATCAGTCTTTCCAATGAATATTCAGGACTGATTTCCTTTAGGATGGACTGGTTGATCTCCTTGCAGTCCAAGAGACTCTCAAGTCTTCTCCAACACCACAGTTCAAAAGCATCAATTCTTCAGAGCTCAGCTTTCCTTATAGTCCAACTCTCACATCCATACACACCCATAAGCAAGGTCAAAACAGCCCAGCAAAAATAAAGTACAGTAGATTGACTTGGCAAACAAAGGAAATAAAAAATTATATTTACCAGTTAAGAACAAAACTAACTAAAGCACAAACTAGAAAAAAAAAAAAAACTAAAGCAAAGTGCCAAGAGGGGAATAAAGCAATGAAAATAAAGCTAACAAATATATCGAGAGGAAAAGAAAGAAAGAATAGATATGCAAAGTTAAATAGAGGTAGATGAAGAAGATTTATATATATTAAAGATTAACTGCAAGGGGAAAAGAACAGAAGGAAAGGCAAGCAAAGGAATAAGTGTAAAAAATATAATAGTTTTAAAGAAATTAAAAATCAAAATTATAAAAAAAGAGATAAGAAAAAGGAAGAAGAAAGAAAAAAAGGAAAAAAGGTAACTCCACAGAACTGCAAAAGCCCAATGTAGAGGCAGAGACTTATAACAACAATAAAAAGTGTGACTGAATATGCACATATACATATACACCCATAAGCAAAATCAAAACATCCAACAAAAATAAACTACAATAGATTGACCCAGCGAACAAAGGAAGCCAAAAATTATATCTGCCAATTAAGAACAAAACTAACTAAAGCACAAACTGGAAAACCAAACTAAAGCAAGGTGCCAATTGGGGAATAAAGCAATGAAAACAAAACTAACAAAAACTAAAACAAAAAAAGAAAAGATGAAAAAATAGATATGCAAAGTTAAATAGAGGTAGATATACATTAAAGATTAACTGAAAGGGGAAAAGAACAGCAGGAAAAGCAAACAAAGGAATAAGTGTAGAAAAAATAATAATAGGCTTAAAAATTAAAATTAAAAAGAGCGGGAAGAAAAGGGAAAATTCCACAGAATTGCAATAGCCCAACACAGAGGTAGAGGTATATAACAACAATAAAAAATATGACTGAGAAAGAAAAAAGCTCAAAAGCTTAATTAGATTTCATAGTACCAATAAAACTGACAACTACAACAGTGAGGGGAAAAAGGAAAAAAAATACCTGAAAGAATCTACAGAACAAGTCAAAACATAAGAATAATAAATGTTTCTCTTGAGTCACTGCTATCAGAGTCCTTTCCTTCGCTAAGAGTCACAGTCCACCTCACCTCTCTAGGATGCCCTCCAACACTGTGCTGATCTCTGGACCTGCTGTGGGGGCAGCTCAGATTCCAATCTGGTTCTACCCCTGTGTGTTCTTGCCTCTAATGTCCACAGCTATCAGAACTAGTGTGTTTTCTTTTGTGGGAGCTCTCAGTGTCCTTTTATATATTCCATAGACACAGAGTCTGCCTAGTTAATTGTGTGGATTTAATCTGCAGTTGTACAGCTGGTGGGAAGGTTTTGGGTCTTCTTCCTTAGCCACACTGCCCCTGAGTTTCAACGTGTTTTAATTTCTACCTCTGCATGTGGGTCGTCCACTGAGGCTGCCCTGGAGGACTTGGGTTTGCCCCTGTGAGGGCCAGGTGTGGAGGTGGTGCAGCTGCTTGGGTCTCAGGGGTTCTGGCAGCACCAGGTACTCATGGGAGTTGGCGGCTAAGGCAGCAGGAAATGGCAACCAGTATTGGGCAATAAGTTCCAATATTCTTGCCTAGAGAACCTCCCTGACAGAGAAGCCTGGCAGGCCACAGTCTACAGGTTAGCAAAGAGTTGGACCAAAGACAGATAGATGGAAGGTGCATAGATGAAAGACTTTTTTTTGCCTGTGACAGCTCTGTTCCAGTTTAAGAGGTGAGCATGAAAGTGGCACAGCTGCTTGGCTTGCAGGGATCCTGGTGGTGCTAAGTGTGCAGGGCCACGGACTGCCTCCATGCAGGAGTTATGGCCCTATCAGAGTCTGTTTTCGAGCCTCTTGTAGCTGGCGATCAGAAGGCCTCTTTGGCCAGACTTTCTCCGTAGCTCTGCCCATTCAGGCACTTAGAGGGTTCCCTTGCCTGGGGTCCTACTCTGTAGATCAGCACCTCAGGCACTTAAAGGGGCACCCTGGGTGGGGTCCTACCCTGTCATTCAGTGCATCAGGCATTTGATGGGCCAGTCTCTTTATTATACATCTTCCAGTGGAGAAGGAAATGGCAACCCACTCCAGTATTCATGCCTGGAGAATCCTGTGGATGGAGGAGCCTGGTGGGCTGCTGTCCATGGGGTCACACAGAGTTGGACACAACTGAGGCAACTTAGTATGCATGCATGCATTGGAGAGGGAAATGGCAATCCACTCCAGTATTCTTGCCTGGAGAATCCCAGGGATGGAGGAGCCTGGTGGGTTGCTGTCTATGTGGTTGCACAGAATCAGTCACGATTGAAGCGACTTAGCAGCAGCAGCAGCAGCAGCAGCACCTTCCAGGGATCTGTGTCCCTGTCTAAGGTACATATGGCTGCCTCAAGGACTGTCTGATTCTCATTCAATTTAGGCTGCCACAGATCAGTTGTTTCGCTTTCAGCCTTAAATGTTTCTCCTCTGACTCAGACACTTGCCCTGATGTGGGGATTGGACCCTTGTTTCAGTTCCCCTATCCTCCGAGGGCAGGTCTAATCCTACTAACACTCCTGTTTTTCCCCCAGTTCCTTCGTCCTACCAAGTTTTGCTGTGATTCTATATATTCTTTCCTGCTGGTCAGGTACTCCTGTCTGCTTTCACCAGGTATTCTGCATGGACTTCTGTGTCTGAAGGTGTATTCCTGATGTATTTGTGAAGAGAGATGAACTCCATATCCACCTACTCCTCCACCATTTTGTTCTATCCCTTCAATTTATTAACTTTAAAAATACAATGTGGTTTTCTAGACCTTTGAAATATTATGAGTTCTTAATGTACAAAATAGGAATTATTGTTTCCTTGAGGTTTGATTCTAATTTTATTGCTCTTCACTTTAAAGTAGCGTTAGAATGAAGCTCTTAATAGGAAAACATTTGTGTTGTTTAAGCTTTGTATTACATTTTCATGTAAATACCTCCTGATAGAATGCATGCATCTTTTTGGAGCAGCTCAGTTTTTTGATAACTACTGAGGCCCGTGTTCAGTTCAGTTCAGTCGCTCAGTCGTGTCCAACCCTTTGTGACCTCATGGACTGCAGGACGCCAGGCTTCCCTGTCCTTCACTAACTCCTGAAGCTTGCTCAAACTCATGTCTATCCAGTCAGTGATGCCATCCAACCATCTCATCTTCTGTCATCCTATTCTCCTGCCTTCAATCTTTCCCAGCATCTGGGTCTTTTCTAAGGAGTCTGTTCTTCACATCAGGTGGCCAAAATATTGGAGTTTCAGCTTCAGCATCAAAGGAGATCAAACCAGTCAATCCAAAAGAAAATCATTCCTGAATATTCATTGGAAGGACTGATGCTGAAGCTGAGACCCAGGTGGCGCAGTGTAAAGACCCCACCTGCTACTGCAGAAGACGCGGATTCAATCTCTGGGTCAGGAAGATCCCCTGAAGGAGGAAATTAATCCACTCCAGGATTCTTGCCTGTAAAATCCCTTGGACAGAAGAGCCTGGCAGGCTACCACTCATGGGGTGGAAAGAATTGGACATGACCGAGTGAGCAAGTACACAGGACCATACAGGAAAATCACGCTCTAGATCAGTCTCTGGCCTCCCATCTCTAGCTTTGATCATTTTCATAATCTCCTTGTCTCAATTTTTTTCACATAAGAAATCTTGGAGGATAACACCTTTATTAAGACACAATTCACATGCTATACAGTTCACATATTTAAAGTATACAGTTGAATAGTTTTTAGTATATTCACACATTTGCACAACCAGAACCACAATCCAAATTTAGAACATTTCACTATCCCGCAAAAGAAGTTTCATGCTGTATAGGAGTCCCGTCCATTTCCCCTCAGCTCTTTCTACCCTGGGTGACCATTAACCTGCTTTCTTAATAGAGTTGTCTTCTGGAAGTTTCACATAAACAGATTCATACAATAACATAATTATTTATGACTGGCTTTTTAACATATTTTCAAACTTTACCCATGTTGTAGCATGTATCAGTATTTCAATTATTTTTATGGCCAATAATATTCTATTATGTAAATTTACCACATTTTATTTATCCATTTATCAGTTAGTAGACATTTGAGTTGCTTTTATTTTTCTTTTTGTTCTTTCTTGATTGTTTCTTAGTTCCCCAACCAAGGATAAACCACGTCCCCCACAGTGGAAGCACATAGTCTTAACCGCTGAGCTGCCAGGGAAGTCCCTGGATTGCTTTTATTTTTCAGCTATTATGAATAATGTTACTATGCACATTCATGTATAATTTGTTCCTTGATGTATGTTCTCATTTCTCTTGCGTATTGTCTAGGCGTAGAATTGCTGGGTCATGTAGTAACTCTATTTTTAACATTTTGAGGAACTGAATCTGCAATATTTGGATGCATGGATAGATGTTCTAAATTAGCATCTAGATGTCTTGGTTGGCTTAGTTCTGACTTGTAGAGGAGGAGTCTTGTCAAACACTCTCGGGTGGGTGAAAAGAACAAAGATACAAGAGCCAGTATGTACCCAATGGCATTCTGTTGATTTAAAGGAAGGACCTGAGTTATTTCTGGGAACTCTGCCAGGTTTTAGCAGTTAATGTAAAAGGTAATTGGATACATGAATTACCTAAAATAATTCATTTACTTAGGTAATGTAATTGGTTTTAATCGTCAGAGTGCTAGACTTTGTTCAGGCTTAATGTTGACTCTGATAAGTGCAGGTTCCACCAATGAACCACATTGTGTGAATATACATTGATTATAACAATGAAGTACATTGGTTATATATTATCTCAGCTGGAATGAGCAGTAATCTTAAGTATCTGGAATAAAATATCAGATATACCCAATCAGCAGAGTCAAATCCAACTTTGGTGGTTTCTGCATGTAGTCTACTCCTAAGAGCTGGGCCTTTTCTTCAGTCCCTTTAACACATTCCTCTCTGATGATCTCCCTTCTCCCAATTTGCTGGGTACTTTTCACTGTTTCATTTCCTAATACTTCAAAAAAAAAAAAAATCTCTAGCTAACCATTTAGATGGTCCACTTTGGTCCTGATTTCAAGATATAACCTTTTAAGATATAATAATTCAAGCCTGCTACATTCTGTTGTATTCTCATGGTTCATAGGAAAATTTCCCTTGCAAAATTGCAAGTATAGGCCACTTCTGCTGCAGTCCTCTCTCTTTCTGCTGTGTCATCAAATGCCTCTTTGGATAGTCTATTGCCTTTAGATTCTCCCAGGTGACACAAACTACTGGGCACAGAGGTCAAATTGAGTGTTGTTTTTTTTTTTGGCTGCACCACACAGTATGTGGGATCTTAGTTCCCTGACCAGGGATTGAACCTGCATCCCCTACAGTGGAAGTATGGAGCCCTAACCATTGGGCTACCAGGGAATTCCTGAGTTTCTTAAAGTTCTTTCATTGGCTCACGTTGTGGGTAGGATGAAATAAGAAAGTACTCTTTTCTCTCCAGGCTTCCCTGGTGGCTCAGTGGTAAAGAATCTGACTGCCAACACAGGAGACTCAGGTTTGATCCCTGGGTTGAGAAGCTCCCCTGGAGTAGGAAATGGTAACCCACTCCAGTATTCTTGCCTGGGAAATCCCATGGACAGAGGAGCTACAGTCCACGGGGTCCCCCAAAATTCAGAGGTGACTTAGCGAGTAAACAGTAACTTTATGGGAGAGGAGAAAAAAATGCACAGCACTCCAGAAAAATGCCTCGGAGGCATTTCCGTTCTCCAGTCTTTTTTGATCAATTCTGCCATATCATTCCCTGAAGGTACGTGTAGACTAAAGGTTGCAGAATGGGCTTCACATTTTCCTAGCATGCCCTGTGTGGATGATCTAGCATCCTTTTTTTTAGAATGCTCAGGGGACTTGGCATCTATTTTTCTCCGCTTTAGAGCTTCTGCCAAGAGACATGGAAAAGTCCCACTTAATATGCCATATATCTTAGAAATAAGTGTTGGGGAGTATTCTAAATTCTTAACCATTTTTTTCTTTTGGTGTCATGGGTGGACTCCATTGACATTCTGGTAAAGCCTATGGACCCCTTTCTAAAAGTAGTGTTTCTATGTTTATAAAACAAAATATTTATGATTCTGAAGGAAATCAATTATATGGAAATAGAGTTTTATCCTTGGACCCCACTGAAGTACAAGTAAGCCAAGTTAAAAACTTATATGAAAATCTTAGTGCTTTACAAGTGTTATTACATTTGTCTTCTCAACATCCCAATAAGGAAACTGAGACATAATGAGGGTAAGTAACTTGCCTAAGGCCATGTACCTAGTAAGTGGCAGAGAATGAATTCAAACCCTGGCAGTCTGACCCCACAGTGTGGTTTCAATACTATACACATAGGATCCCCAAATTCACTAATGGCTGGTGTAGGAAGTACCTCAGTTTTTTAACAATAGTAACAACTAATCTTACTTCATGAATCCACTTCCTGGTTTGGTGAGCTTTACATGATAGCTTTAGTTACCTGGGGGAGGGCAGACCTTTAGAATTAATACAAGCCCCCCTTTATTTTTCCTGGGCCAGGATAGCAGAGGATATCAAGTTCAAATATGAGACTGTGTCGTCTGTTGCTAACATCCATGTGGGCCATCCTGTCCAATGGTTTAAGTTATTATTTGTTCAGTTTTCTTCTGCTTCTAGCTAACAGCATCCTACCCGATATATTCAATAATGACTAAAATTGAATATTCTGGCAATCTATGAGAAAGGAGGCTTGGAGCACATTATATTTATTTAGAAAAATAAATAAAATATGGTATTTCCTAAAGAGTAAAATCTATATGCAGTGTGTAACAATATCTTTCTCATAATGGCTATTGTGGTGTTAAAGAAGATAGTGTTCACAGGAAAGTTGCTTTAAGTGGAGTCATCATTATTACTTTCCAAGTGGCATTAGTGGTAAAGAATCCATCTGCTAATGCAGGAGATGCAAGAGACGTGGGTTAGATCCCTGAGTCTGGAAGATCCTCTGGAATAGGAAATGGCAACCCACTGTAGTATTCTTGCCTGGGAAATTCCTTGGACAGAGGAGCCTGGCAGGCTACAGTTCATAGATAGCAAAGAGTTGAACAGGACTGAGCACACACATCATCATCATTATTACTCTTCTTCCCATTAGGCTGAAAGTTTGAAAGTTGTGGGAAGTAGGAAGGAGGCAGCAGAGAGAAGATGGAGAAATAAACAAATACAGCCTTACAAATTTCAGGTTCTTCAAGTGTCAAGAGCAGTATTTAGTTTATGCTGCTGCTGTTGCTGCTGCTAAGTTGTGTCTGACTCTGTGCGACCCTGTAGACGGCAGCTCACCAGGCTCCCCCATCCCTGGGATTCTCCAGGCAAGAACCCTGGAGTGGGTTGCCATTTCCTTCTCCAAAGCGTGAAAGTGAAGTCTCTCAGTTGTATCCGACTCTTAGCGACCCCACGGACTGCAGCCTACCAGGCTCCTTGTCCAAGGGATTTTCCAGGTAAGACTATTGGAGTGGGTTGCCATTGCCTTCTCGGATTTACTTTATAAATGCACAATATTTTTAAACAGGGGCTTCCCAGGTAGCGCTAAAGAATTGGCCTGCCAGTGCTGGAGACAAAGAGAGGTCGGGTTTGATCCCTGGGTCTTGAAGATCTCTTGGAGGACAGCATGGCAACTCACTCCAGTATTCTTGCCTGGATAATCCCATGGACAGAGGAGCCTGGCAGACTACAGTCCATAGGGTTGCAAAGAGTTGGACACGATTGAAGTGACTTAGCACCCACGCACGCATTTTCACTTAGAACTCAGTCTGTACAATTTTAGTTATTATTCATCTAGTAATGTCACCCATGGGCTTCCCCAGTGGCTCAGCAGTAAAGAATCTGCCTGCAATGTGGGAGACAAGGAGACTTCCATTCCATCTCTGGGTCAGGAAGATCTCCTGGATTAGGAAATGGCAAAGCACTCCAGTGATCTTGTCCAGAAAATCCCAAGGACAGGGAAGCTTAGCAGAGTACAGTCCACGGGGTTGCAAAAGAGTCAGACACGACTGAGCCACTAAACAACAGTAATGTCACACATTGGTATTACTGTTCACCCTATTTTCCATTTCACTAAAAGGGAACTTTGAACACCACCAGAAATAATTGTTCATTCTTGTTTCTTAGATAGGAATAGTAACATGTGCTCTCATGTTTTAGCAATCCTTGCAAAATTATTTTGGCTTTTCACCACAAATATGCTCAGAAGATGGAATTTTTAAATCAGCAATTTGGACGAAATGTTTGGGACTGCATATAAAATGTCAGGACTGCATATAAAAACAGCGTGTTATTTTGTTGTTCTCCGTCCTCCCTCATTAGTGTATGTGTTTTCGACAGAACCTCAGAGCTGTGAATACCTTGCCTAACTTAGGGAAAAGCTAAAGAGGAATTGAAGTAAATAAAAAATCATTAATACAGGATTGGAAAGCTCAACATTAATTTGTTTAGGGGCTGAAGTTTGTAGTAGAAATTGTTAATCTGGGAGCCATGGATTGGTTCAGAGCATCTAACTATATATATATATATATATATATATATATATAAAATAGACGTATATATTATATATATATTCTCTTGGTAGTGTACAAGCTATTTTCTTTTACTAATGTATTTAAATGACATATAGAGAAAATGCCCCATATTTTTCACCGGATTCCCAGGATGGTCCTGGGGCCCTCAAAAGGTTACAAACTGCGATGCTATTTCAGCACTGTAACAGGATGCAATTTTTCCACTGTACATGTCACAGCCATTGGGGAAAGGCAGGAGCCTCTACCCTGAACAAAAATGGCGTGAGCTGCTTCACACGTAGCCCCTCACGCAGAAAGGCTAGGAGGCCCCCGCTACTTTCTCTCCACCCTCCCACTCCTGACCCCGGAAGGACTCCGCCCCCGGGGCCAGGCTGCGGCTCAGCGCCGGGCTGCGGCGGGGAAGCAGGCGTGGACTGGCTGCGCTGGGCCTGGAGCCTCAGGTACGTGGGTGGAGGGCTGAGTAGGGTCTCAGCGCCCGCGGGTTAGTGGCAGAGAGGTGGGCGGGAGCTCTGGCCTTCGCCCTCTGGATTCCGTGTCTGGGTGGAGGAATAGAAAGCCGAAGGGAGGCCTGCCACGGAGCGCTGAATCAGGGTGGGCTGGCTGGCGACTGCTTGGAGCCCGAGCGAGAGTCTGGGTGGCTGAGCTGAAGAGGGAGCCCCTTTCCTGGTCATCTTGGTGAAGAAAAAGAAGCCCGCAGAGGAGAACGCAGTGAGGGCGGAGGAGGCTTGCCGGAGGAGCCGTTGGTGTGGTCCAAGTTTCTGCAAGAATGTCCGTGGTTTGAGCGGGGAGTGGTTTTTGGAGGAGGAAGATTATGCTTTCTTTGAAGGGACTTACTAAGAATAATTTATCATCAGGAGGTTTGTGGCGTCGGAGCCCTTCTGTAAATAAAGTTGTTCAACGTTTATTTTATGGAGAGAAGACTCTAAAAGGTTTTGCTTGTGCATAGACTTTATCATTATTTTATCAGTATTTCAAGTAAGCGTTTTTGCTGTATTTCACATATCTTCTCAGAATTCTGTTGTATAGATTTACATGTCACTACAAAATTTGGGGGATATTTCAGACTTTCATTCTTGCTTGGATTATAAAGTCCAATTTAAGGGTGTTTAAGAAACAAACTGTATATATGACACATTTTTAAAAGTGTCTCGTGGTTAGAATGGAGAGAAGCGAGTGATGTTACAGAGTATAATATTTTTGGTGATGATGAAACTGTCTCCATGTTTTTTTTTCCATTAATACGTTTGAAAGCAACTGAAATGACCGGTTTTAAAAAGCTGTTCAATTATTAATGATTAAGTTTGGAATCACTCAGCGATTTTAAATGAAAGGGTATGAGGTGGTTAGAATGCAAAAGTGAACGTTTATTTTAAGAAAACCACTGCAGCAAATTGAAGTGTTTGCTTTATTTTCTTTTTCTTCTGCTTCAAAATCTGGAACTATACTACGGAGAAAATCACTTTGGGTGAATTACGTCCAGGATTTTTTAAAAAATGCAATAGTATATGTAGCTTTATTGGTCCAGAATTTATTTAGTTACTAAAAATGTTTCTCAAAAGGAAGTTTTTTTTTTTTGGGGGGGGGGGAGGGGTAATTGTGCTTCCTTCTTGTTTTGTGAAACATTTGAAAAAAGTAATACATGTAGACAGTTTAAAAAGCAAATATTACAGAAGCACCTTTAATGAAATACAGTGGTTTCCTGCCACCCTGCAGTCCTAGTCTCATTCCTCAGACTTATTTTTCACTTGTTTAACAGTTTCTTCATGGTTTCCTTGTCTTTCTCATTAATATGTCTGTACCACAATTTGTCAGTTGAGATTAACGTATTGATTATACTAAGCCGAAAAATTGTAGTTAGAATATGAGTGTGGGGAAAATTAAGTTTCTTAATTAGTGACTCTTTGGGTGTCACTAATAGGGAAAAAGTAAACTGTCAGTAGCAGTAACCCACCTTAAGAAATCTTACTGTGTTGATATGAAAAGGAAACTATTAATCAGTGGTTTTGATAGTCTTCTGAAAAAAAAAAGGGTTATTAACAGAAAGGTTAGAAAAAGAGCAGAAATAAATGACTTAAAGAAAGTATAGCAAATAAGCTATAGAGAGATTGTTGGTAATTTTAATTTTCTGGTAGTTTGTACAGTACCATCCAAGGAAAAGAAATATTTGGTAGGCATAAACATTTAGTTAGTGGGAAGGCCTAAACAGTTCTCAGGCTTTTCCCCAGCCTCTATGAAATATGGTTAAGTGAAAGTGAAGTCGCTCAGTCATGTCCGACTCTTTGCGACCCCATGGACAGTAGCCTGCACCAAGCTCTTCTGTCCATGGGATTTTCAAGGCAAGAGTACTGGAGTGGGTTGCCATTTCATTCTCCAGGGAATCTTCCCAACCCAGGGATCAAACCCAGGTCTCTCCCATTGTAGACAAGACGCTCTGCCGTCTGAGCCACCAGGTAAGTACTACAGTTGATCTTAGCCAAAAGGCCGAGAAGTGAAATATTGTTAAGGACCCATTAATTTTGTGCTTACCACAGAGTTTTATACTTAATTCAACTCCCTACAATGTCTTATTTCAGAAAGGTTATGTTTTGATAGCATATAAAAGTATTGGGAGGTGAAGAGGTTTGACAGAAAACAAAATTCTGTAAAGCAGTTATCCTTCAGTTAGAAAATAAATAAATTTTTTAAAGTTTTCTTTGACTAGATAGTGTATTTCCTTAATATAAATGAACAAATTTGTATACTTAATTTATATATCAGTATTGTGTGAATTTGTTTAATGTGTCCAGCTGGTTACACATATAAAATTTGAGTTTCTGGCTCTATAAAGAATAGACCTAGTGAACCGTTGTGTTTTATTGGCATTCTGCTACCTTTATGGGTCTCTCTTAGTGATGACTGCCTTCTCTGTGAACAACTGATATTTCTTTCTTTGGTTTCAGTAGAAATAGGCGTTAAAACAGTATTAAAATTTCATAGCAGGTATATGTCATTTTTTCAAGAGCTTAACAATGGGACAGTAGGATCAACTATAGTCCAATATAAAATAAAATTTAAAAAAATGGAACAGTAGAAAGATAAATGCTTGAACTATAAAATTCAATGAGCCCTGAGGGTCGTTTCTAGCCCCTAAAGTCAAGATTCCAATCAGATTTCTTTCAGTGTCCCCCCACATCCCTGCTGTTGTTGGAAGGAAATAAAAATATTTTATGTTACTATTTAAAAGCTGAAACATTTATTTCACCAGAAAAGAGAGAATCTAAAACCCATAGTTTTTAAAGGAAAGTTTACTAGCTGAACTCAAAGTTCAAATCTAACTCATTTTCTTTTTGGCTACTTTGGCTAATAAATAAACTTTTAGCTTAAGTAAATTTGGCTCAGAATATTATTTTCTTCAGGTTAGTGTAATATGATTAATTAAGTGCAAAAAAACAGCGCTTTTTAAAAGAAGAGTTAAATTTTCAGTTTGTATCTTTCATTTGGTAGAATAACTAGAAATCTTTGTGGCTAATATATTTTGTGTTTCATTTAATTAAGATAGAAGAGGAGTCATGTCAGAAGAAACGGTGAGCGAATCACAGTTTTCCTTGAAGACAGCAGCACTGAGAGTGTTTGATCTTCCTCTGTCTTGGTACTATTCTCTCTGCCAGGTAAAAAAACTAAAAGAAATATGACGTTGAATAATAAGTTTATTGCTCAGAGCATATTATGTTTACAGTATTTAAATTTCCGTTAGGGTTTTAAATGGTTCAAAGTGTTAAAGTAGTTTAAAACTTACCTGTTTTTATTTATTTCATGTTTTTTTTTGGTGTCGTTATCAAAAAATCTTCCTACCTTAAGTGAATTTACACAGTCTATTATTACAATTATTTTCAGATAATTATGTTATTTAAATAGACTTGTTCTCACTATTAAACAATCCTTTCATTTTAATTTTGTTTTACTGTGGTAAAATATATATAGCATAAAATTTACCATTTTCACCATTTTTAAATGTGCAGCTCAGTAGCATTAAGTCATTTACTCTATTATGCAACCAACCTTGAGAACTCTTTTCATCTCGTAAAACTGGAACTCTAGTGCCACTAAGCAGCAATTTTTATTTTTGCTCCACCAGCTACTTGCACCCTCCATTGTATGTCCTGTCTCTATGAATGTGACTGCTCTAGATGCCTCACAGGGCTTCCTTGTGACTCAGTTGGTAAAGGATCTACCTGTAATGCAGGAGACCGTCTGCAATTCAGGAGACCTGGGTTCGAAAGATCCCCTGGAGAAGGAAATGGAAACCCACTCCAGTATTCTTGCCTGGGAAACCCCTTGGACAGAAGAGCCTGGTGGGCTGCAGTCCATGGGGTCGCAAGAGTCGGACGTGACTTAGCGACTAAACCATGACAATTAACACAAGTTACTTCGTAAGTGGAGCTATGTAGTATTTGTCTTTTTGTGACTGGCTTATTTTCAATTAGCATAATGTTTCCAAGATTCATCTCTATTGTAGTGTGTGTCAGAATTTCCTCTTTTCCTCCCAAGTTGAATAACATTTGATTTTATGTATATATCACATTTTGTTTAATCATTCATTGCTGGATACTTGGGTTGCTTCTGCCTTGTGGCTTTTGTGACTAATACATTTGTGAACATGACTGTACAAATAACTGCTTTCAGTTCTTTGGGACGTATACCCAGAAGTGAGATTTCTGGATCATATGGTAATTCTATTTTTAATCTTTTGAGGAATTACAGTACTGTTAACCATAGTGGCTGCACCATTTTTTATTTCTGTCAGCACTGCACAAGGATTCCAATTTCTTTTCATTGTGGTTTTGATTTGCTTTTCCCTAATTAGCCATGTTGAGCATCTTTTCATGTGCTTATTTGCCATTTGTGTATTTTATATAATAATGGTCCTTTTTTCTTTTTTTTCCCCCTTTGGGCCAGGCCACACAGCCTGCAGGATTCTAGTTCCCCGACCAAGGATTGAACCCAGGCCCTGACAGTGAAAGTGCTGAGTCCTAACTATTGGACTGCCAAGAAATTCTAATCCTTTTATTTTTAATACCTGCTTCCAGTGCAGTTTGTACTCCATTGTAGTAAATAAGTAAAGGCTTCCCCGGTGGCTCAGAGGTAAAGAATCTGCCTGCAGTGCAGGAGCTACAGGAGAGGCAGGTTCAATCCCTGAGTCAGGAAGATTCCCCTGGAGAAGGGCATCGCAACCCACTCCAGGATTCTTGCCTTGAGAATCCCATGGGCAGAGGAGCCTGATGGGCTACAGTCCATGGGGTTGCAAAGAGTTGGACACGACTGAAGCAACTTAGCACGTACACGTAGTAAATAAAAAGATACATATGGACTGCTCGCTTTGGCAGCACGTATACTAAAATAGGAGCGATACAGAGAAGTTTAGCTATGGCCCTTGTGCGAGTATGACACGCAAATTCATGAAGTGTTCCATATTTCTGAGTTAGAAAGAAAAACACCAATACAGTATACTAACACATATATATGGAATTTAGAAAGATGGTAACAATGACCCTATATGCGAGACAGCAAAAGAGACACAGATGTAAAGAACAGTCTTTCAGACTCTGTGGGAGAAGGCGAGGGTGGGATGATTTGAGAGAATAGCATTGAAACATGTATATTATCATACGTGAAACCGGTCGCCAGTCGAGGTTTGATGCATGAGACAGGGTGCTCAGGTTTGGTGTACTGGGATGACCCTGAGGGATGGGATGAGGAAGGAGATGGGAACGGGGTTCAGGATGGGGAACACATGTACACCCATGGCTGATTCATGCCAATGTATGGCAGAAACCACTACAATATTGTAAAGTAATTAGCTTCCAATTAAAATAAATAAATTTTAAAAAGATACATATGGAAAGTAGCATTTATTTCACTAAACTTACAGTGAATTTCATCAAATCTAAGATAATCATTTTTTACATTTCAACATTTCTAAAACTTACATCTTAAAATGAATAGTGTCTTAGAATGATAAAATATAGTATCATTTAATTTCTTTCTGTCTTTTTTTTTTGGCCACATCATGTGGCTTGTGGATCGAATAGTTAGTTCCATGACCAGGGATCACCTCCTGGTCCACTTCCCCAGCAGTGGAAGCTCAAGAGTTTTTAACCACTGGACCGCTAGGGAATTCCCCTGTATAATTTTATATAGGAGAGGATATTACACAGATATAATGTATGAGAGTGATACTACTTAGTATTCACTGTATTTAAGATGTTAGTTAGGTCTTTTTCATATATCATGTCTCTAATCCTTAAAAGATTCTTCAAATTTCTATATCATTTCCAATTTATAGATCTGGTGGTTTTTTAATAGCTTACTTAACTTGTCTAAAATTTTGTATATTATATGGGATTTGAACTTGCTTTTCTTTGATCCCCAAACCTATTTTCTCTCTTTTTCTTTCTTTCTTTTCCTTTTTAGGATTACATGATTAAAAGAAACTTTGAAAAATACAGAAAAGAAAGAGAAAATAAATATTGCCAACAACCCCCCTATAAAAGTTTACTGGCTATATTTTACTTAGGTCTTTTATTTCTGCATACATCTCTCTGCTCCCCAGTCCCTCACTCCCCACCCCCACTGCTTTGTCCCCCTCATTTGAGATTACATTTGAGATTATAAAGTTGTATATTGAACATTTTCTCTGTCATTAAAAATGCTTTATAAATAT
The DNA here is from genome assembly GCA_006408695.1 of Aepyceros melampus. Lineage (NCBI taxonomy): Eukaryota > Metazoa > Chordata > Mammalia > Artiodactyla > Bovidae > Aepyceros > Aepyceros melampus. The sequence continues at coordinate 131,967 of SJXQ01012629.1, forward strand.
AGACATGCTATAGTTTATTGACTATTTCCCTATATTTGAGTTTTTGTGTTTCAACAGTTCATTATGTATATATATGTGTGTGTATATGTGTGTGTGTATATATATATTTGTCCTATATATATATATATATATATATATGTATTTTATTCCTAGAGCTGAAAATGTTAAGTCTAAGCTTTTGGTATTCTTTTATTTGTTTATGTTACCAAACCATTTGGATGACATTTAAAAAGACCAGCAACAGGACATAGCACCACCCACTGTGTGTAAAACACTGTCTTAGAGATTTTATATTATATACATTTGTAAATTCTTTAATCCTTACAATGATCCTAAACTAATGTTATTCTTTAAAATATATTATTTGAATAGTTGGAGGCTCCCTGGTGGCTCAGTGGTAAAGAATATGCCTGTTGATGGATGAGATGGAGGTTTGACCCCAGAGGGGTCGGGAAGATTGTTAGGAGAAAGAAATGGCAACCCACTCCAGTATTCTTATCTGGGACATCCCATGGACACAGGAGCCTGGTGGGCTACAGTCCATGTGGTTGCAAAAGAGTCATTGACTAAACATTCAGTTCAGTTCAGTTCAGTCGCTCAGTCGTGTCCGACTCTTTGCAACCCCATGAATCACAGCACACCAGGCCTCCCTGTCCATCACCAACTCCTGAAGTTCACTCAAACTCATGTCCATCGAGTCGGTGATGCCATCCTGCCATCTCATCCTCTGTCGTCCCCTTCTCCTCCTGCCCCCAATCCCTCTGAGCATCAGGGTCTTTTCCAATGAGTCAACTCTTTGCATGAGGTGGCCAAAGTATTGGAGTTTCAGCTCCAGCATCAGTTGTTCCAATGAACACCCAAGACTGATCTCCTTTAGGATGGAGTGGTTGGATCTCCTTGCAGTCCAAGGAGCTCTCAAGAGTCTTCTCCAACACCGCTGTTCAAAAGCATCAATTCTTCAGTGCTCAGCTTTCTTCACAGTCCAACTCTCACATCCATACATGACCACAGGAAAAACCATAGCTTTGACTAGATGGACCTTTGTTGGCAAAGTAATGTCTGGTTTTGAATATGCTGTCTAGGTTGGTCATAACTTTCCTTCTAAGGAGAAAGCATCTTTTAATTTTACGGCTGCAATCACCATCTGCAGTGATTTTGGAGCCCCCCAAAAATAAAGTCTGACATTGTTTCCACTGTTTCCCCATCTGTTTCCCATGAAGTGATAGGACCAGATGCCATGATCTTCGTTTTCTGAATGTTGAGCTTTAAACCAACTTTTTCACTCTCATCTTTCACTTTCATCAAGAGGCTTTTTAGTTCCTCTTCACTTTCTGCCATAAGGGTGGTATCATCTGCATATCTGAGGTTATTGATATTTCTCCTGACAATCTTGATTCCAGCTGTGTTTCTTCCAGCCCAGTGTTTCTCATGATGTACTCTGCATAGAAGTTAAATAAGGGTGACAATATACAGCCTTGACGTACTCCTTTTTCTGTTTGGAACCCGTCTGTTGTTCCATGTCCAGTTGTAACTGTTGCTTCCTGACCTGCATAGGTTTCTCAAGAGGCAGGTCAGGTGGTCTGGTATTCCCATCTCTTTCAGAATTTTCCACAGTTTATTGGGATCCACACAGTCAAAGGCTTTGGCATAGTCAATAAAGCAGAAATAGATGTTTTTTTCTGGAATTCTCTTGCTTTTTCCATGATCCAGCGGATGTTGGGTATTTGATCTCTGGTTCCTCTGCCTTTTCTAAAACCAGCTTGAACATCCGGAAGTTCACGGTGCACATATTGCTGAAGCCTGGCTTGGAGAATTTTGAGCATTACTTTATTAGCATGTGAGATGAGTGCAATTGTGTGGTAGTTTGAGCATTCTTTGGCATTGCCCCTCTTTGGGATTAGAATGAAAACTGACCTTTTCCAGTCTTGTGGCCACTGCTGAGTTTTCCAGATTTGCTGGCATATTGAGTGCAGCACTTTCACAGCATCATCTTTCAGGAGTTGAAATAGCTCAACTGGAATTCCATCACCTCCACTAGCTTTGTTTGTAGTGATGCTTTCTAAGGCCCACTTGACTTCATATTCCAAGATGTCTGGCTCTAGGTGAGTGATCACACCATCTATGTGGTTCAAAAATCAAAACTACATATATGTACAGACACACATACATACATGTAAATGTTTTATTTTATCTCAGTCCCTATCCACTTTTACGGATAACCATTTGGATTATCTGAATATCTTTCAAGGTTTCTTTCTTTAGATATTAGATATCAGCAAAAACAATTATATGTTCTAATTTTCTCTTCTTTCTAACAGAAGATAGCATAGTACTTAATGTTCTTTTTTGTGTGCTTAAAAAATTTCTTGGAAACTTTTTCATAATATATGTAGATTTTTTTTATACCTATAGCTGCATGATATTTTATATATGGATTTTTGGGTTGTTTCTGATCTTGTTCATTACAAACATTTGTCGTTCAGTCACTAAGTTGTGTCCGACTCTTTGCAGCCCTATGGACTGCAGCACGCCAGGGTTCCATGCCCTTCACCATCTCCTGGAGTTTGCTCAAACTCACGTCCATTGAATTGTAGATGCCATCCAATCATCTCATCTTCAGTTTAGTTCAGTCAGTCACTCATTCATGTCCAACTCTTTGCAACCCCATGAACCACAGGATGCCAGGCCTCTCTGTCCATCACCAAATCCCTGAGTTCACCCAAACCCATGTCCTTTGAGTTGGTGATGCCATCCAACCATCTTGTCCTCCGGCGTCCCTTTCTTCTCCTGCCCCCCAATCTTTCCCAGCATCAGGGTCCTTTCAAATGAGTCAGCTCTTTGCAGGAGGTGACCAAAGTATTGGAGTTTCAGCTTCAGCATCAGTCCTTCCAGTGAACACTCAGAACTGATCTTTAGGATGGACTGGTTGGATCTCCTTGCAGTCCAAGGGACTCTTCAAGAGTCTTTTCCAACACCATAGTTCAAAAATGTCAATTCTTTGGTGCTCAGCTTTCTTTATAGTCCAACTCTCACATCCATACATAACTCCTGGAAAAACCATAGCCTTGACTAGACAGACCTTAGTTGGCAAAGTAAAGCCTCTGTTTTTCAGTATGCTGTCTGCTGCTGCTAAGTTGCTTCAGTCATGTCTGACTCTGCATGACCTCAGAGACGGCAGCCCACCAGGTTCCCCTGTCCCTGGGATTCTCCAGGCAAGAACACTGGAGTGGGTTGCCACTTTCTTCTCCAGTCCATGAAAGTGAAAAGTGAAAGTGAAGTCACTCAGTTGTGTCCAACCCCTAGCGACCCCATGGACTGCAGCCTACCAGGCTCCTCCGACCATGGGATTTTCCAGGCAAGAAAGTACTGGAGTGGGGTGCCATTGCCTTCTCTGAATATGCTGTCTAGGTTGATCATATATTTTCTTCCAAGGAACAAGTGTCTTTAATTTCATGGCTGCAGTCACCATCTGCAGTGATTTTGGATCTCCCAAAATAAAGTCTGTCTCTGTTTCCATTGTTTCCTCACTTGTTTTCCGTGAAGCAATGGGACCGGATGCCATGATCTTAGTTTTCTGAATAATGAATTTTAAGGCAGCTTTTTCAATCTCTTTCACTTTCATCAAGCAGCTCTTTAGTTCTTCGCTTTCTGCAATAGGAGTGGTGTCTTCTGCATATCTGAGGTTGTTATTTCTCCTGGTAATCTTGATTCCAGCACAATGCTATAATGAATAAGCTTGATATACATTAATTCACACAGTACAGATACAGGATTAATTTTTAGGCTTTGTATTTTGGGGTTGAGGGGTAAATGTATTAATGATAGATATTGCTAAATTTTCTCCCATAGGGATAGTATTGTTTTGCACTCCTCAAAGCTTTGGGATTTTTGCCAGTTATTTTTGTATGTTTTATCCAAATTAATTCTGCTATACAACCTGCTTTTCAATCATAGGACTACTTTTCTGAGGCCACGACCATTGTCCACATTGTTCCATGGAATATTTTTTAAAGTAATATAAAGAGTCATTGCAGATAAATTAAGGATACATCCTTTACTCTCCGTTTGTAGTATTGGGTATCCAAAACTCATTCCATGTTATGAAATGCACCAAGGTGGCTAAGCAGTCTACAGCCTGTGGGCTAAATCGAGGCCACCACCTGTTTTTACAAGTAAAGTTTTATTGGAACACAGCCTTGCTCATTTGTTAATATATTACCTGTAACTGTTTTTGTGCTGCAACAGCAGAGTTAAGTGGTTGCAGTAGAGACCCGTATGTTCCTCAAGCCTAAGATAATTACCATCTGGCCTTTACCAAAAGAGTATGTTGGCCCTGTACTAAGAGAGCAGACTATGTTTTGAATAGCATGAAAGGACCAAGGAAAAGCTCAGAATTCTTGTGTAGACAGTTCTGTAGCTTTAGAATTATATTGATGTTTTATGGAAAAAGACATGTATGAAAATTTTTCTCATTAGTTCAGCCTCCCCAAATTGACAATCCATTTTGGATGCCATTCAGTTATACAATTAATTGCATACTAAGATATGTTGTCAGTGTGACTGAAGTAATTTTAGCACGTGGTACATAGCGTGCATGGATTTAAACACATCTTCTGTGATGTTTTGATTCACATCCCACTGCTATGGAATTGTGTGATTTTTGGCAAGTTTCTTAACCTTTTTGAAAGCCAATTTGTATCATCTATGAAAAGGAATGAAAAGCATGTTGTCTGGCATATAGAAATGATGAGTGAACACCTCAATAAATGTGAGCTCCTGTTTTATTTTCTTGTGTATTTAAGGAATGATATATTTTCCAAATATTTTTTTCTTTCATTTGATAAATACATACTGTAAATAAAGTACTTGTCTTTTGCTTCTGTGGTCTTTTTAAGGATTTCTTTGGTATATTACTGTGTATCATACTAAGTTAAGCAGACTGTTTTTTCAGTTGGAAACCACGGAGTGAAGTAGTAAGTAGTTTAGTTGGTTCTCCAGATTCAGGATGTTAATCAGAAGAGTCTAACAATTAACTCAGCACTTTAAAATATTAATAAAAAATCTGTCTAAATGTAATGAATGTGGTATCCTGATTTGGTCCTACAATAGAAAAAAGAACATTAGTGGAAAAACCGGTTAAATTAGAATAAAGTCTATAGCTTAGATATTATTGTCCTAATGTTAATTTCTCAGTTTTAACAAGAGCACTATGGTTATGTAAGATGTTATTGTTAGAGAAAAACTGAGTGATATAAGAACTCACTCTTCTGTCTTTGCATCTTCTCTGTAAATTCTAAAATTATTTCAAAATAAGGTGTTTGTTTAAAATTTTTTAATTAAAATAATAAGCACATTTTTGGAATGCATGCTATGTGTCAGATATTACTTTCAGCAACCCTTTGAAGAAGATGGTATTATTCTCTCTTGTCCAAAGGTCAGTTAGTATGTGACATGTGATGTGTTCCAGTTATCAGAGAGATTCATTCAAACATGTTTATTGACTATCTTCTCTGTTTCAGTTGATATAAAGTAGTAAATAATTTCTGCCCTTATTGAGCTTAGAACTTCATAAGGTTCTTAGAGCTGCCCCTGTGCCCCCCTACTCCATCACAGTAAACTGGTGTGTAAGGTACTGCGTTAGAGGAATAGATCAATTTAGTTCTAGTTAGAAATGTATGCTGAGTAGCAGGAAATAGGTTATTGGAGCAGGAAACTTGTGAGTGACTGACTATTCTCTGTCTCCTGAGAACATCAAATGAGAGGGGGAACTTGACAAGAACATTAAGCAATAGCATCAGGTTATGGAGTGGGGAGGATTGTGGAATCTGAGCACAAGGAACAGTGTTTTATTCCTTTCTTGTTGTTCTCAATGTTTGGCCTATAAGTTGGTGCTCAGTTCATGTTGAATGAATAGGACAGCATTAGGTTTTCATTTTCTCTGGAGTTAAGGAAATGGACTATGTCACCTCAAAAAGCCCCTGAAGAATTTGGGATTGTGAGATGCTGTATTTTCAGTTTTCTGGGTGATGATATAACAAGTAATTGACTTTCCTATGGGGGAATAAAAGTAACAGAGTAAGTGGTAGGCAGGAGTAATAGAAACTTTCAGACTTTGTATTACCTAGGTTACTTCTGATAAAAATCTTTTCCTGGGAAATTTACCTTGTTTTTGTCTTGGAAAGGCTTCTTTTTTCATAAGATTAAGACTGTAAGTTGTAATGGATCTTTTTTGCAAAAATAAGAATATGTAAACAGAACTTGGATCTTAAAAGTGAATTGATTTACATTTGAATTCATATTAATAAAGCATGTTATATTTCTGATAGTAGTTTTAATATTTATGTCTCCTAATAGTTCTCTATTTTCAGTGCCCCGGGATAGAGCAGAACATGACCACTTAGCTGTGACTGGGCCTGTGTTAATAGATTTTTTTTTTTTGACCACACCAGACAGCTTATGGGATCTCATAGTTTATGGGATTGAACCGTGGCCACAGTGTGAAAGTGCCGAATCTAACCACTAGGCCACCAGGGAACTCCCAATAGATTATTTTCTTTAGTAGAGGTCTTAATTTTTTTATCTTACATTTGCTTATACCATAAATATTAAAATTTGACCTAAGAAGCATTTTTTTGGAGGGTGGGATGATAAGATCATGGCAGTTTATAAAGTATAATGAGAAATAAGGTGTTCTTAATGACAGTGCTATTTTTAGAATTTATTTTATTATTGGATGTTTAGCATCCAAATTCCAGGAACTGTTTTCTTTTTTTCCCCCAAATCTCATTTCGTTGCCATGAACATTGGAGCTATGGTTCCAGAGGGAAAAACAGAAATGGAAAGAATCAAAACTTTGGCAGTACCTGTAGTGAAGACATTACTGAAGAGTATAATTCTTACAGTTTGTAAAGGGAAAAAAGCCTGAGACAGCACTGGAATGTTCCGATTTTTCATGATAGTTTTGGAAGACTTAAGTGGATTTGGAAGAAAAATAGAGTAAGAATAGTTTTAAATTTTTGTCAGATCATAGTCCTGGAGGCTAAATTCTAATGACAAGTGGAAGTAAATCACTTCTGGTATACAAAAAAAATGAGCTTATTCTTTATTTTATTTTTGGATGTGCTGGGTCTTTGTTGCTGCAGGGGCTTTTCTCCAGCTGTGGGTATGGGGGCTTCTCATTGTGGTGGCTTCTCTTATTGTGGAGCACAGGCTCTAGGGCCACAGACTTAGTGGTTGTGGCTCACAGGCCTTAGAGCACACAGGCTTCAGTACTCATGGTGTGTGGGCTCAGTAGTTGCAACTCCTGGGCTCTAGAGCACGGGCTCAGTTGTTGTGGTGCATGTGCTTAGTTGCTCCTCTGAATGTGAAATCTTCGTGGATCAGGGATTGAACCCATGTCCCCTGCATTGGCAGGTGGATTCTTAACCACTGTACCACCAGGGAAATCCCAGTGTTCATGTCAGTCTTTCCTTGCAAATACCAGTCTTCTTAGTTTGGGGGCTATTTGATTACCCTCCAACTTTAGCATTCTGATGATTAAAAAAAATTGAGAATTTGGCATTTGGCTTTTTCGTAGTTGGAAGATTGAACTCTGATACTCTGTCTAGCTCTTATTATAGCCCCAAAGCTATAGCTTTATTTTAAAGTTCTTTTGCGTTTTAGGTGATTAATAGTGTTTGTCCTCCAAGAAAAAGATAATTACCACTTGCTCTTATGTTAGTACTAGGTTCATACTTAACATTACTATATTTATCACATTATACTATAGTTATTTGTAATACATTATTTGTATATCTGTCTTTACTCTTAGCACAATGATTGAGGAAATCAAGATCTGTATTCTCTGGTGCTTCTTGATCAGTGGAAGACACTTAATACATACTTACTTGTTTTTTGTGGCAAAAGCAAGTTTATTGAAGAAAGAACAGAAGGAACACCTCGAGGGAGGGGTGGCCAAGCCAAGAGAAGCACTGGCTGATACATACTTAATAGAATTATACCAAGATTTTAATTTTAATTTTCATAACACAGTCCTAGTATATTGTAAAATGCTGAGTAAATGTTTGTTGATTAATTCATTAATAAAAAGGCTTATTCAAATGACTGCTGGCTCAGTGTTAAAAGAGTCTGCCTGCCAGTACAGGAGATGTGGGCTCAATCCCTGGGTCAGGAAGATCCTCTTGAGTAGGAAATGGCAACCGACTTCAGTATTCTTGCCTGGGAAATCCCATGGACAGAGGAGCCTGGGGGGTTGCAGTCCATGGGGTCTCAAGAGTCAGACACGACTGAGCGTCTGGACAACAACAACAAATGATATTTATAAGTTGAGTTAATTTATGTTTTCCCAGATTTCCAAATAGTTTGGAAAAAAAAACCAAACCAGTTCATTTTAAGATGGCCAATGGAAATTTGCTGTATGACTTAGAACTGAAATGGAGGCTCTGTAACAACTTAGAGGGATGGGAAAGGGTGGGAGGTGGGAGGGAAGTTCAAGAGGGAAGGGACATACGTATACCTATATAGTTCATGCTGATGTATGGTAGAAATCAAACCAATTTGTCAGGCAACTATCCTCCAGTTAAATAGAAAAAAATTTATTCATTTTAAAAGTCTAATTAAATAATTCCTACAATGATTCCTGCTGTTATTCAGATAGAAGATGGAGTTGCATGAATTAATCATTAGTTGTTTAACAGATATTAATGGAATTGAATTTTGTGTTCCTGATGACTTTTTGATTTTTAGTATTTAGCTGAGAACTTTAGAGTAGTGGATGATAAATTACTACATTTTTTTTAGTATGTTTTTGAAATTCATTTGGGCTAGCTGTCACTGAAAGAGTGAAATAATGTTATCTTGGTAGTATTTAGAACTATACTAGCTTCATAGTAACTTTAGTCTTTTTGTAGGTTTTAAGCAAGCAAATAAAATACTTTTTTTCACTCGTGACTGCATCTTTTCTAGATCAAATTTTCGCCAGTAGCTAAAAAGTTATTCATGGTAACTGCAGTGAGCACTATATCTGTAATTTTTCTGGCCCATCACTTTAAAAGAAGACGTGGAAAAAAGAAAGGAAAAATATTACCATGGGAACCAGAGCACCTCATACTTGAATACACTAAAAGAGCAGCGTCAGACAAAGGTATGTAGAAGTAGCTGAATTAAATCTACAAAGGAAATTTTATATGTGCATCATTACTGGAGTGCAGTAATTTCAGTGTTTTAGTTTCCAAAATTTCCTTGCTTAATATATAGCAGAAAATTGGATTAAATATTTACTGAGCATGGCCCCGCCCATCAGAACAAGACCCAGTTTGCCCCTCAGTCAGTCTCTCCAATCAGGAAGCTTCTATAAGCCTCTTATCCTTATCCATCAGAGGGCAGACAAAATGAAAACCACAATCACAGAAAACTAACCAATCTGATCACATGGACCACAGCCTTGTCTAATTCAATGAAACTATGAGCCATGCTGTGTAGGGCCACCCAAGACAGGTGGGTCTTGGTGAAGAGTTCTGACAAAATGTGGTCCACTGGAGAAAGGAATGGCAAACCACTTCAGTATTCTTGCCTTGAGATCCCACGAATAGTATGAAAAGGCCAAAAGATAGGACACTGAAAGATGAACTCCCCAGGTCAGTAGGTGCCCAATATGCTACTGGAGAAGAGTGGAGAAATAACTCCAGAAAAAATGAAGAGACGGAGCCAAAGCAAAAACAATACCCAGCAGTGGATGTGAGGAGAAGGCAATGGCAACCCATTCCACTACTCTTGCCTGGAAAATTGAAATATATTATAGTCAATATCTAATAATTCTATTTTCTAAAGTTCTTAGATCTAAGCCTGCTATCTCATATGCTACAAGAAGTAGACTGCAGTCCACGGGGTTGGGAAGAGTCGGACATGACTGAGCGACTTCAGTTTCACTTTTCACTTTCATGCATTGGAGAAGGAAATGGCAACCTACTCCAGTGTTCTTGCCTGGAGAATCCCAGGGACAGGGGAGCCTGGTGGGCTGCCATCTACTGGGTCACACAGAGTCATACGATTGAAGCAACTTAGCAGCAGCAGCAGTGCATGTGACTGTTGATGGAAGTAAACTCTGATGCTGTAAAGAGCAATATTGCATAGGAACCTCGAATGCTGTATCCATGAATCAAGGCAAATTGGAAGGGCGCAAACAGGAGATGGCAAGACTGAACACTGACATTTTAGGAATCAGTGAACTAAAATGGACTGGAATGGGTGAATTTAACTCAGATGACCGTTATATCTACTATTGTGGATGAGAATCCCTTAGAAGAAATGGAGTAGCCATCATGGTCAACAAAAGAGTCTGAAATGCAGTAATTGGATGCAATCTCAAAAACGATAGAATGATCTCTGTTCGTTTCCAAGGCAAACCATTCAGTATCACAGTAATCCAAGTCTATGCCCCAACCAGTAATGCTGAGAAGGTGAAGTTGAATTGTTCTATGAAGACCTACAAGACCTTATAGAACTAACACCCAAAAAAGATGTCCTTTTCATTATAGGGGACTGGAATGCAAAAGTAGGAAGTCAGGAAACACCTGGAGTAACAGGCAAATTTGGCCTTGAAATATCACAGTAATCCAAGTCTATGCCCCAACCAGTAATGCTGAGAAGGTGAAGTTGAATTGTTCTATGAAGACCTACAAGACCTTATAGAACTAACACCCAAAAAAGATGTCCTTTTCATTATAGGGGACTGGAATGCAAAAGTAGGAAGTCAGGAAACACCTGGAGTAACAGGCAAATTTGGCCTTGAATGCGGAATGAAGCAGGGCAAAGACTAATAGAGTTTTGCCAAGAGAACGTACTGGTCATACCAAATACCCTCTTCCAACAACACAAGAGAAGACTCTACACATGGACATCACCAGATAGTCAACAGCAAAATCAGATTGATTATATTCTTTGCAGCCAAAGATGGAGAAGTTCTATACAGTCAGCAAAAACAGATCATGAACTTATTGTCAAATTCAGACTTAAATTGAAGAAAGTGGGGAAAACCACTAGACATTCAAGGATGACCTAAATCAAATCCCTTATGATTCTACAGTGGAAGTGACAAATAGATTCAAGGGATTAGATCTGATAGACAGAATGCCTGAGGAAATATGGATGGAGGTTCGTGACATTGTACAAGAGACAGTGATCAAGCCCATCCCCAAGAAAAAGAAGAGCAAAAAGGCAAAATGGCTGTCTAAGGAGGCCTTACAAATAGCTGGAAAAGAAGAGAAACTAAAGGCAAAGGAGAAAACAAAGATACACCCATTTGAATGCAGAGCTCCAAAGAATAGCAAGGAGAGATAATAAAGCCTTCCTCAGTGATCAGTGCAAAGTATTCTTCAGTATTCTTGCCTTGAAAACCCCATGAACAGTATGAAAAGGCAAAATGATAGGATACCAAAAGAGAAACTCCCCAGGTTATTAGGTGCCCACTATGCTACTGGAACTCAGTGGAGAAATAACTCCAGAAAGACTGAAGGGATGGAGCCAAAGCAAAAACAATACCCAGTTGTGGATGTGACTGGTGATAGAAGCAAGATCCAATGCTGTAAAGAGCAGTATTGCATAGGAACCTGGAATGTCAGGTCCATGAATCAAGGCAAATTGGAAGTGGTCAAACAAGAGATGGCAAGGGTGAACGTTGACATTCTAGGAATCAGCGAACTAAAATGGACTGGAATGGGTGAATTTAACTCAGATGACCATTATATCTACTACTGTGGGCAGGAATCGCTCAGAAGAAATGGAGTAGCCATCATGGTCAACAAAAGAGTCCGAAATGCAGTACTTGGATGCAATCTCAAAAATGACAGAATGATCTCTGTTCGTCTCCAAGGCAAACCATTCAATATCACAATTATCCAAATCTATGCCCCAACCAGTAATGCTGAAGAAGCTGAAGTTGAACGGTTTTATGAAGACCTACAAGATCTTTTAGAACTAACACCCAAAAAAGATGTCCTTTTCATTATAGGGGACTGGAATGCAAAAGTAGGAAGTCAAGAAACACCTGGAGTAACAGGCAAATTTGGCCTTGGAATGCGGAATGAAGCAGGCCAAAGACTAATAGAGTTTTGCCAAGAAAATGCACTGGTCATAGCAAACACCCTCTTCCAACAACACAAGAGAAGACTCTACACATGGACATCACCAGATGGTCAACACCGAAATCAGATTGATTATATTCTTTGCAGCCAAAGATGGAGAAGCTCTATACAGTCAACAAAGACAAGACCGGGAGCTGACTGTGGCTCAGATCATGAACTCCTGATTGCCAAATTCAGACTTAAATTGAAGAAAGTGGGCAACACCACTAGACCATTCAGGTATGACCTAAATCAAATCCCTTATGATTATACAGTGGAAGTGAGAAATAGATTTAAGGGTCTAGATCTGATAGATAGAGTGCCTGATGAACTATGGAATGAGGTTCATGACATTGTACAGGAGACAGGGATCAAGACCATCCCCATGGAAAAGAAATGCAAAAAAGCAAAATGGCTGTCTGGGGAGGCCTTACAAATAACTGTGAAAAGAAGAGAGGCAAAAAGCAAAGGAGGAAAGGAAAGCTACAAGCATCTGAATGCAGAGTTCCAAAGAATAGCAAGAAGAGATAAGAAAGCCTTCTACAGTGATCAATGCAAAGAAATAGAGGAAAAGAACAGAATGGGAAAGACTAGAGATCTCTTCAAGAAAATTAGAGATACCAAGGGAACATTTCATGCAAAGATGGGCTCGATCAAGGACAGAAATGGTCTGGACCTAACAGAAGCAGAAGATATTAAGAAGAGGTGGCAAGAATACACGGAAGAACTGTACAAAAAAGATCTTCACGACCCAGATAATCATGATGATGTGATGACTTATCTAGAGCCAGACATCTTGGAATGTGAAGTCAAGTGGGCCTTAGAAAGCATCACTACGAGCAAAGCTAGTGGAGGTGATGGCATTCCAGTTGAGCTATTTCAAATCCTGGAAGATGATGTTGTGAAAGTGCTGCACTCAATATGCCAGCAAATCTGGAAAACTCAGCAGTGGCCACAAGACTGGAAAAGGTCAGTTTTTATTCCAATCCTAAAGAAAGGCAATGCCAAAGAATGCTCAAAGTATTGCACAATTGCACTCATCTCACATGCTAGTAAAGTAATGCTCAAAATTCTCCAAGCCAGGCTTCAGCAGTACATGAACCGTGAACTCCCTGATGTTCAAGCTGGTTTCAGAAAAGGCAGAGGAACCAGAGATCAAATACCCAACATCCTCTGGATCATGGAAGAAGAAAGAGAGAGTTCCAGAAAGACATCTGCTTTATTGACTATGCCAAAGCCTTTGACTGTGTGGATCACAATAAACTGTGGAAAATTCTGAAAGAGATGGGAATACCAGACCAGCTGACGTGCCTCTTGAGAAGTCTGTATGCAGATCAGGAAGCAACAGTTAGAACTGGACATGGAACAACAGACTGGTTCCAAATAGGAAAAGGAGTACGTCAAGGCTGTATATTGTCACCCTGCTTATTTAACTTATATTTAGAGTACATTATATGAAATGCCAGGTTGGATGAAGCACAAACTTGAATAAAGATTGCTGGGAGAAGTATCAATAACCTCAGTTTTGCAGATTATACCACCCTTATGGCAGAAAGGGAAGAACTAAAGAGCCTCTTGATGAAAATGAAAGAGGAGAGTGAAAAAGTTGGCTTAAAACTCAACATTCTCAAAACTAAGATCATGGCATCTGGTCCAATCACTTCATGGAAAATAGATGGGGAAACAGTGACAGATTTTATCTTTTTGGGCTCCAAAATCACTGCAGATGGTGAGTGCAGCCATGAAATTAAAAGACGCTTGCTCCTTGGATGAAAAGCTATGACTAACCTAGATAGCATATTAAAAAACAGAGACTTTACTTTGCCAACAAAAGTCTGTCTAGTCAAAGCTATGGTTTTTCCAATAGTCATGTATGGATATGAGAGTTGGACTGTGAAGAAAGCTGAGCGCCACAAAATTGATGCTTTTGAACTGTGATGTTGGAGAAGACTCTTGAGAGTCCCTTGGACTGCAAGGATATCTAACCAGTCCATCCTAAAGGAAATCAATCTTGAATATTCATTGGAAGGACTGATGCTGAAACTGAAACTCCAACACTTTGGCTATGTGATGCAAAGAACCGACTTATTGGAAAATACCTTGATGCTGGGAAAGATTGAAGGTTGGAGGAGAAGGGGATGACAGAGGATGAGATGGTTGGATGGCGTCACTGACTTGATGAACATGAATTTGAGTAAGCTCTGGGAGTTGGTGATGGATTGGGAAGCCTTGCCTGCTGCAGTTCCTGGGGTTGTAAAGAGCTGGACATGACTGAGCAACTGAACTGACTGAACTGAATATATAACTCACAGTTAATACAGTGACAGACTTTATCTTTTTGGGCTCATTTTAGACAGCTTAGATAATACAGATAAGCATCAATAAAAATGAAAATCGCTTGAAATTCTGCTACCCAGAAATAACTACTGATAATATTTTGGCATATATATAGTTATTTATATTTGCATTTAAATACATTGAGACATAAATTTTTATTATATACAAATAAATGATTTATATATTTTAAGTAAAATTTATACCTCTTGTAGCCTTTTAATATTATGGGGGCTTCCCTGGTAGTCCAGTTGTTAAGAATCTGCCTGCCAATGCATAGGTTTGATCACCAGTCTGGAAAGGTTCCACATGCTGTGGACCAACTAAGCTCAGCAACTTTTGACTGCATGTGCCCAAAAGTCCATGCTCTCCAAAAGAGAAGCCTCCACAATGAGAAAGCTGTGCACCGCAACTAGAGAAAGCCCATGCGCAGTAATGAAGACCCAGAGCAGCCAAAAATCAATCAATCAATCTTAAAAATATATATATTATGTAAGAATGTTTTTAAGTGTCAATAGATATATCTCTGTGCTATCATTTTTTAATATATACTTAGTGTACGAATGTGCTTTACTTTTTTAACCAGTTCCCTATTGTATTCTTTAGGTTATTTTTCTTGCTTCGAATATACTTATCTGATTATTTTCTAAGTTTTTAAAGTTCTAGAAGTAGAATTGCTGACCTTTAAAAAATCTGTGTATTTTTTTAAAGATATAGTACATATCATCAAATTGTATCAATTGAAATAATTTCTTGAGCATGCTGGATTTATTTTTTAAATTTTAAATTATTTTTTATTTGTTAGTTTATTGTATGCTCTTGTGATTTGTTGGTGTAGCAAATAATGAAAGGCTGTTTTGTGCCAAGTGTTGTTAACATATTACAACAATAATGATGCCTTTCAGGTTCAGTCCCTGTGTTGGGAAGAATCACTGGAGAAGGGAATGGCAACCCACTCCAGTATTCTTGCCTGAAATATCCCATGGATGGAGGAGCCTGGCAGGCCTCAGTTCATGAACTTGCAAAGAGTCAGACAGGACTGAGCAGCAAACACATACTGAGGTTTTTATTAGATCTAGGTGCAGTGTGAACATGCTGTATATTCACTGTGTTTAAATAACCTTTATAACAATCCTATCAATTAGGACTATAATCCTTTTGAGATATGGAAAAGTTAAGTGACTTGCTCAAGTTCATATAACTAGTAAGTGTCAGGATTTGATTTGAGAAGTTCAAGTTCTGTATTAAGATAAACGAAGACATAGCATCTGCCTGAGTTGAATGGGTAGATGGTTAAGGCAAACAGATGTATAAAAAACTAAGATAATGTGATATGGATAAAGTTTTGATATAATTCAGGAAATAATATAAGAAGTGCTTATATTTTGTTAAATTTATAATTTGAAGGTTCATAGTTGCCAATATTTTTATACTGATTGTATAGTAGGCCATTCAGATACCACCTTATTAATTAGATGCATGTTTTAGTCTTCATTTCAGAAGCAGTGTTAAAAATGTTATTTAGAGATGTAGATTTTAATAATGGTATGATATATTTAATAATTTACACAATTAGAGGAATTGTATTTTAAAATGAGCCCTCTGAGTGAATATATAAACTTTGAAATTTTATCTGAAATTTATCATGGGGGTTATTGATACTTTTAATATGTTTGTTTGGTAGGTTCAAGTTGTTCCAGTAGCAGACAAAATTTGACATTATCTTTAAGTTCTGCCAAAGACAAAGGATCTCAGTCTTGTAACTATGCTAATGGAGGACTCTTCAGTAAATACTCAGGTTCTGCACAGAGTTTAGCCTCTGTAAGTAAACATTTTATTATTTTTTTCTTTTAATTTTAATTATATATCTGTCATTATATATTGGTTTAAATGTCATACAATTAGATAGCTTTTAATATGGAGAGAACCTTAAGAAATCTGGTTGATCTTGTTTTCTTCAGACAAATAAAATTACCTTTTTGTGAAATATTCAGCCAGCTTGGTTCCAGGTTTTTTTTGAGTCAGGTAATGTGATCCTATGAGGTCCTGTGAGGATGGTGTTGGTATGGAAGAGTTGCTTCAAAGCTAGATATTCTGCAAAAGCTAGAAGATGCAGCCAAGCGTGGTACTAGGTTACAAAAACTGCTTGATGAACCTGCTTATGTAACAGTATTTAGCTTGCTGAAGCCAAGTATGGAGTCTTTCACCTCTTCCTGTACACCATTAACATAGTACTGATTGACAGGTGAAGAGTAAAGTTAATATTTATTTAAATATAGTATAGTTTAAAAGTTATTTTACAGAACAGGTAGGATATGCACTTGCTGCTAAACAATGTACATGAAAAATGTGCTGCTAATCTTCTCAATTCCCCTCCTTAGAGATGAACACTGACAGTTTCTTAATGTGTATTCCAGGGAGAATATGTCTCTAACATCATGTATATTCATTTAAAAAATAGTTTATAGAATACTGTAATCTGTTCATACCTTGCTTCTGTTATTTTATTGGAACATATTGCTGCTCCTTTCTTAAATGCCTAAAAATATATCACATTTTAAAGGCTCTTCTGTTGTGCTGTGCTGTGTTGTATTTAGTCACTCAGTGATGTCTGACTCTGCGACCCCTTGGACTGTAGCCCACCAGGTTCCTATGTCCGTGGGAGGAACATTTAGATCAAAGACATGCCCTTTCAATTCCTCTGGGAAACTGAGTAGGATAATGAGGTATATACCCCTTCTATAATCTGGACCTCTTCCTTGTCAGAGAGGTACCTCTCTTTTAAATTTCCTCAACTGAAAATTGAAGCTGTTCTTGATGAGAGAAAAGGAGTTTTATGATAACAGTATAAATAATTAGTCTTTAGAATCACATTGCCGTCTATGCCTTAGCTGACCTACTTACTTACTCCACTGTTAGGACTGTGAACCCAGATTTCTGCCTCTTAATGAGTGTCTGAGAGTCATGACAACAGGAGTAGAAAAGGAGGGGACAGGGTCCACAAGACTTGATAACTAGATACAAGAGGTGTGGGAAGAGAAGTTAAAGATGACTTCTTGTTACCTAGTTTGAGAAGTTATGGAGATAAAAGTAATTTTACTGAACTTGGGAGGAGTTTTTTTTTGGGAAAAGGCAAAGCTCTTTTTTTGTATTATCAGTTTGAGATGCCAGCAGAAGAGCCATATGGAGTCACCAAATAGGCAGGTAGAAAAGTGAGCTTAGATTTCTCAAAAGAGGGCAGACCTGAAGTTCAGGATTTGAGAGTCTTTACAAAGAAGCGACAAATGATTGGCTCAGCAGACCTTGCTAGAGAAGTAAAGATGATAGAGGCTTTTCGATTTTCATTATTACAGCAGAAAATCAGCATTGTAATGAGTTCTGAGAGTAAGCTAGTTACCTCAAATCAAAGTAGGTGTGGGTAAAATTTATAAGTAAATACTCAATGACAGTAAACTATAAAAATAGCTGCTTGATTTTTGATGGAAATAAATTCCCTGGTGGCTCAGTGGTAAAGACTCTGCCTACAGTGCAGGAAATGCAGAGATGTCTGTTTGATCCCTGAGTTGGGAAGATCCCCTGGAGAGGGAAATGGCAACCCATTCCAGTATCCTTGCCTGAAAAATCCCATGGACAGAGGAGCCTGGCGGGCTATAGTCTTTGGAGTCAGAAAAGAGTTGGATGCAACTGAGCGACTAAACAACAGCTGGTTTATGTTCAATATATTGTTCTACATGTATAATTTTGAGCAAACAAGCATTCAGAGTACTTAGGGTCTTATGAATTCTAAGTTTGATTGAGTATAATCAGATTTATTTCTTCAGGTAGAAATCCCATGGGTTGTTTTACCAGGATTAGGATTTACATAAATAATTTATAAAAGAACACAAAATACTGTTATAAAAGAGATTTTGAAGTAACTCCTGTCCATCCAATTTTAGGTCCAGAGTGTCAATTCTTGTCATAGCTGTGCTTGTGGCAATTCTAATTCCTGGGACAAAGCAGATGAAGATGATATTAAACTTGTTAATATTCCTGTGACGACTCCTGAGAACTTATATTTGATGGGTAGGAATAACATAATAATGGTTTAAGATACTGTACTCACATGTAATGTGAAAATGAAGAGTGATTAATTGTTCTAAGGAAGCAACTGTAATTCTAAAATGTTCTTATATCTATTGACTCCAGTCTATGTAACATAATGTGTTGTATTAGTTTTCTGAGGCTGCTATAGAAACTACCACAAACTTGATGGCTTAAAACGATAGAAATATACTCTTTTGGAGCTCTGGAGGCCTGAAGTCTGAAATCATTATCACGGGACTGAAATCAAGGTGTTGTTTGGGCCATGTTCCCTCTGGAGTCTTAGAGGAGAATTCAGTCGGTGCCTCTTGCAGCTTCTGGTGCCACTTTAGGCTTGTGGCCGCATGACTCCGACCCTTGCCTTCCTCTTCATTGTGTGTTTTAGATCTCCCTCTGCCTCTGTTATGAGGATGGTTGTGATTGGATCTAGAGCTCATCAGATAATATAGGGTGATCTCGCCATGTTAAGATTCTTAATCACACCCACAAAGACTGTCTTATATGGTAACATTGACAAGTTCCATGTACTAGGAACCAGCTTTGGGTGGTCATTATTCAGTCTGTTACACTCACCTAACCTCATCTGTTGACTTCTATCTAATGAATCAATCAAAATACACTAAAAGTAGCCTTTTATCTAGCTATCATTTGTATTCTTCCTGTATTTAGGAAGGATTTTACATAGAAAGAGGCCTCTGTTTACAGCTAGAACATAAGAATGTCTAGAAAGTTTCACTGGAGCCCAGAAAGAGGCCCAGAGTCCTTAATACTGAGTCAGACTCAAATACTTTTTCAAATCCTTGCCTGTGTTCCTCTGTACTCTATTTCAGGCTATATTCCTTTTAAGGGAAATGCATGCTAACTAAAAAATAAAACCAAGGAAGTCTTGTAGTCCTAACCAGTGAGCAGTAAGAGGGTGATGAGTTGGCAGAAAGACTGTGTGCCTTCCTTGCACTCTAGAATCAATCATTAAAGATGCTGTCATCTGCTGTGGTACACTGGGTACTCCTGCCCTTGGCGAAGGATGTAAGAGTAGTTCTTCTGCTACCTTTTCCAAAGTTTCCAAGAATTAAGCTCACCGGCTTCTAGATTTAACTATGTCTAGTAAACTTACTTTGGCCACTATCTAGGAATATTGAGAGAGTTGAAGAGAAATAGAGCAAAGCTAGAGAAGCTGTAGGGAGTCTCAGTGTCATAGAATTAGGATTGGTAGGAAATAGTTTCAATTCTATTACAAAATTGCTGATATGTGACAGTTGGGCCGTATTCTGCTGTGAGGTGAGACACAGTACTTCCTGAGAGGCACCTTTTCTTTGGGCAACTCTGGCGTTAAATAATTCTTCCTTATATTTAGCTAAAATAATTGGAGGGGCAGAGAGGGGATGGAGTGAGAAAAGGATGAAGGAATGAGAATTACATAGCTTAGAAAAAGGAAAGTCTTTTAAGTGTATAACTTTTTTTTAGAAGGAAGATCCAGTCAATATTCTTTGTAACAGAAAATGAAACAAAGGAAAAACCTACATTTCATTCATAGAACATTTTGTTTAGAGTAGTAGATTCTCTAGATAAAAGAAGAAATGATTTTTGAGGACAGGTGTTCTGTTAACTCCCAGAGAAGGGAATGGCAACCCACTCCAGTATTCTTGCCTGGAGAATCCTTATGGACAGAGGAACCTGGCAAGCTGCAGTCCATGGGATCGAAAGAGTCAGACACAACTGAGTGATTAACACACATTCTCTTAACTACCATATCTTGAAAACATCTTGAGAATAACTTGGCCAGATTCTGAAGCAGCTTTTAAAGATCTTTTACTTTTATATGTCTAGAGAAATTGAGCTTTTGAAATATTTTGGTTTTGTTTGAAGTACATAATTATTTTGGTAAGCTTATTTTTTTTTTGAAAAAATTTGAAGAAAAAGAGGCATATAATCACTAATTTTTTCCATAAAAGCTTTCTCTAAGCAGGGATATGAAATTCCTACTTGTACTGTAACCTTTTATGGATTCTTCTTGTTTATTTTTAACTCTGGTCCAGCACTTTATCCATCTAAGTCAGCAAGTTGGTGTCATAGTGGATTAAGACATCTTTTGGTGGAAAAAAGTAGAAAAGACATTATTCTAGACTTCTGTGCTATTATTTTTCTTCTTATCTTTGCTTTCTTCTTCTGAAAGCCTCTTATAAACCTTATAGTTTCTTCTCAACTAGTTTTTCTATTTGTCCATCAGTTTTTAATTTAGAGGGATATTTTGAAAGATAGTTCTGTGACTATAAAAATTAGGTATTATTGTGGGACTTTTGATGAATTCATGATATTGTTTTGGAAAAATTCCAATTACTGTATGCATTTGACTTACTAGTTTTTAAAAAGGAAAAACACATCAGTCATTTCTCCCTTATTGTTGGTTGACTGGAACTGTAGACTGGGAATATATTAGGATATTAAGATTCTGCTAAGAAGGACTACTGGTGGTCTGGTGGTTAAGACTCTACACTCCACTGCAGGGGGTGTGAGTTATCCCTGGTCGGGGAATTAAGCTCCCATAAGCTGCGTGGCATGGCCAAAAAAAATAAATAAAATTGTTCTGTTCTTAATTTTTAGGTATGGAATTGTTTGAAGAGGCATTGCGTCGATGGGAACAAGCTCTAACCTTTCGAAATAGACAGGCTGAAGATGAAGCCTGTGGTTCCATTAAATTGGGTGCAGGAGATGCCATTGCAGAAGAAAGTGTAGATGTAAGAGTGACTTATTTGGAAGTGGTCTTCATAATGTTGGAAAAATTTAACTATTTTTAATGTTGATTCAGTGTCCTTGATTTCTGTGGCATTTAACAGAACTTTTTATTTTTTTCTCCTTTGGGATTTGTGTAGGGATATTTCTCACTGGGCTCTTCCTGTTCAGTTAGCTGAATCTCAAATTTGAAATTCATCATTTCATGATTTCCCAAGAATATATAGAATTAAGCAGATATGATTTGTGAAGTAATTTTTTAAACTCTGCTTTGTGCTTTGGGTTGAATTAAGTGCCATTATATTCATATAGTGATGTAGAGCTGGACTGTAATTTATTGATCATCATCTAGGCTAATGATTTTCAAAGTTGAGCATGCATCACAAGCCTCTGAAGGCTTATTAAGAAACAGACTTGGGGGCCCCGCCTCCAGAGTTTCTAATTCACTTCTAATATGTATTTCTAACGAGTTTCCAGGTAATACTGATGCTCCTGATTAGGGACCTTACACTGAGAACCCCTGATCTAGTCCAACTCAGTTATACAAAGTACGAAATAGAGATGATTCTATGTGAGGCACAGCCAGAACCCAGGCCCCCTGACTTGTATCGCAGTATTCTCACCACCCAACCAATAGTTTTTTAAATAACATTCCTCACTTTTCTTTCATTTAAAAGTGGAAAACATGTAGAATTTTAACATTAACATCTAATACTTGCTGTGTGTATGTGTTTTCTCCTTGTAGGATATTATTAGTACTGACTTTATCCATAAACTTGAATCTCTGTTGCAAAGAGCATATCGTCTCCAAGAGGAGTTTGAAGCTACCTTGGGGGCATCTGATCCTAATTCCCTTGTTAATGATACTGGTAAGGTGGTTATTTTATGTGGTTTTTATGGAATGTGTCATTTTATTCTTTTATATTCTTGAAATCATTCGCTAAAGTGTATTAATATGGTTACTACTTTTTAGAAAATAGCCAAGAGATAAACAGTTCTATCATATTTATTGGTTTTTCTCCTTTTAGTTTAACTTTGCAAGTGAACTTACTGATAGAAATTCAAGTACTTACCATAGATAGGATTGTAACATTATTTTAAAATTACATTCCAGTTAAAGTGTTGGAGGGTGGAAAAAAATAATATGAAAGAGAGACACGCTACCTCAGAAATGGTCATGTAGCTCATGACTTACATTTAAAGTATTTTAAATAATTCTATTTCTTGTCCCTGTTTTAGTTGCAGGCTACATTTTGATATAAGTAGTCAATACATAAATTATCATATACCATTACATTTGTTTCCTACTTTAGACAGAAAAGAACTTTGAATAGACTTCTTAAGTGAAGTCTTCTAAGGAGGAATGATTAAAACTGCTTCTGGGAGTAGTCGTTAGGATTCTAGGCTTTCACTGTGAGGCCCAGGTTCAATCCTGGTCAAGGAATTGAAGGCTGCAGTTCCTTCAGTTCCTTTTTTTTGCCAGTGCAGCTGAGAAACAGAGAGAGAGAGACAGAGTGAGAAAAAAAAATTGCTTCCTTGACTTACTATCTTAAAATTTTTTTCATTAGACTTAAGTGTTTTCTAATAGTTTCTCTATTCTTGGCATAGGTATAAGATTTTTGACACATAGAGATTATTGGCCAGAAAAAATAGATAAATATTCATGTTAGCAAATAGAATTTGTCAAAGCTTTATATATATATATATATAGGTATATATATATAGGTATATATTTATACAATTTGTAACTTATTAGAATGGTATTTGTGACAATAAGTTGGAAAAAGAACAAAGAGAAGGATTTTTAAAAGAAGACAGATGTAAAAGTGGGAATGGAACAACTAGAAAAGATAGCAAAGTGGTTAAGCAGCAAAGAAAGCCACAGAGAAAAAGAAGTAGGAAAAATTTATAAATATGAGGAAGGGGGCCTGAGACTATTCATGTTTTATTTTAGGAAAGTTGTATTTGCCCTCACTATTCTAATCTTCTGCTTGCAGTTTCTGTCTGACTTAATGATAAGGATCAGGTAGATATGTTGTTGTATACTTATTAGTCTCCTAATATGCGTCTCAGATTTTGTTCTGTTTGGCATGCCCAGAGTTTCTTTTTTCTACTGGTCGTAGCAGTTGGTGGAATCCATCTCTCATTTCTTCAGGTTATCAATTATAAAAGGTTTTTGAGGTACTGCTCAGAGGGTCTGTGTTGAGTTTACATTGCATCTGGCCAAGAAGACCTCTAGGCAGATGGTTTGATTTCTGAGGCTTCAAGTTGTTTCTAAGGAATTGTTGTTAATTTGGAACTCTAAATGGATAGGATTTCTAGAGTGGGACCCATAATCCACCCATCCATTCGGTTAGCTTAGGTTTGTAATAAGTTCCTGGCCCCACCCATGTCTTAACTTGAGCTGTCAATGACTTTGGCTGGCTGGCTTTGCCTTTTTCTGCAGCCTAACAGTGCCTTGGCCTGTTATTGCCCTGGAGACTCCAGTTGACATGATGCTGTTATATTTTGTTCCTTCTTGGGAATTATTTGAATATTTTGTTAACTGCAAGTTTCCATTTTGGAACTTCTGGACTGAAAGAGCTGAATCTATGGCCAGAACTCCAGTAAGGGAGTACTTCTGTTATATCTTTTATTTGCTATTAATCAGGATTGCTCAGAAGTCATTTAACTATCCTCGTCCCCTAAATACAAATTCATTTTTCACATTTGATATATATTAATGAGAGGCAACTTATTAATAGTCATCAATGAAGAGAGGTTAACAAATACCTTCAGAGGCTCAGGGGTGAACTTTAACCAAGTATTGATCTGACTTCAGTGAGTACTTTATCGTTTTGGAATTTGCTTTGTCTTATTTGATAAAAACTAATTTTTTTTTCTTGCTAAGAATTTGATTGGTTTTCAAGGTTGGAAGATTTTTTTTTTAGTAGCAGTCATCTAATTCATCTCCTTTCCCCTGAACTTACTATCTAACAGTTACCATTGTTTGCATGTCATGTTCTAGGCTCTTTGCTACAGCCCATGGTTCCTTTTCTGGGTCAGGCACAATTCTGAGTAAAAACCATCTCACTTAGTCCTCACAGCAGCTTTTATGAGGTAATTATTTAGTTACCATCCTCATTTTTCAGATGGGGAGAGAGATACACAGGTATTAAGTCACTTCCCCAGAATTACACAGCGATAAAGTGACAGAGCTTAGACTTGGACCCAGACAGCTGACTCTAGAGTCCAAAAGCCACCGTGCTGTATTGTCTCACCACTTAGAAGACAGGTGTGTTCTTTGGATTGGAAGGCTGACTATGAACTCTTTCTGGCATAGTTCTTTGTAAGAAATGTTGTTTTGAAGCTTGTAGTCTGGAAGCTCCACAGCTGCTGAAGTAAGGAACCTTATTTCTGGTAGTGGTATCATTTATTTTGTGTGGATCTTCCTTTCCTAGAAATTGATTTCTTTCTCCATACTACCTGGGGATCTGCAGTTAACTCATGTGTCTTTCCTGCTCTCTTAGGCTCTCAAGACAGTCTAGAGAGATTTCACTCATTTTATAGAAAGAAGTTGTCAAGGTTTCATCCAGGAACTAATGGAGTAAACTACTCAATTTAACTGAGGGAATAGAGCGAGAGGGCCCAACTGTGCCAACTGAATTTAGCATATTGCTCTAATAAGTTACTCTAATGGATTACCTTTTGGCCCTCATCTGGATAATAACTAAAAATACAGATTGTAGATTCAGACTGATGGAGTCCAAATTCTAGATTCACTATTTATTATTATATAACTTGTCTAAGCTTCAGCTTCTTGATCTGAAAAATGTGTATATCTTACTTAACAAAATAATTATGAGAATTAAATTATAGAACAAATATAAAGACCAGGGTAGCAATATTTATTGGCTTGGAGTTTGGAACTTCTCTAATCCACCAAGGAAGATGATTTTTGCCTCTAGGATAATTGGGCTATGGTTTTTTAGGATCTGCTTGAGTCTCCATTGGATAATTTCAAGATATTCTCTAAAATTTCTGGTCTGGTGATACCTTTTCCATGTTTTCCAGTGATGCTGTTATTTTCTTCCTGTCTTTGTTTGTTTGCGCCATGTGGCTTGATTGAATCCATATCCTTGGCAGTTCAAGTGGGGAGTTCCAACCACTGGACCACCAGATCTCCCGCATTGCAGGCAGACGCTTTAACCTCTGAGCCACCAGGGAAGCCCATAGAAAGGAGAAGTAGATTCTTATGCTCTGTCATACTGAACAAGAAATTCTGAACATTAGAATTACAGAGCCTAAGGACTATATTAGCTTTAGAGGTTTTCTTGTTTTGCTTTTATTTATTTATTTTTGGCTGCTCTGGGTCTTTGGTGCTACACGTGGCCCTCTCTAGTTGCCATGAATGGGGACTGCTTTCTAGTTGTGCACAGGTTTCTCACTGTGGGGGCTTCCCTTGTGGAACACAGGCTCTAGGCGTGGGCTCCACAATTATGGCCACAGGGGTTGGTCGCCCTGTGGCTGTGGAATCTTCCCAGACAGGGATGGAACCCGTGTTTCCTTGTACTGGCAGGTGAATTCTTAACCCCTGGACTACCAGGGAAGTCCCTTCAGTAACTAACATTGCTGATGTTGAGCTAATGGTAAGCTGAAACTTAAGTTCTTTGTTGTTATTGTTAGCTATGTTATTTTTAAGTCACTTCTTCCCTCATTTGTTCCTGTGTAGTTGTTTCTTTGGACGCAAGCTTTTAGATGTTATGTTTATTTTTCCTATTCAGTACTAAATTGTCCTATCTCCAGTCATCATCCTGAATTAAGATAGATTTAGATTTGACATCCCTCTCAGCTTTCGATCACTTTCTCCTTTGTTCAGTTGGTCTTTTTGGTCATCAAGGCTCTCACTGAAACCATTAACAAAACATGTTTAAAGGAAAACTTGTTTCCCTTTATTTACAACTTTTGGCACAAAATGACTGAATTTTTCATGCCAGGAAATTCTCCACTTCTCTGTTGACCCCAGTTGGGGTGTCCTGCGATTCCCTTCAGTCAAACACTTAAATACCCAGTGTTAGTGCAGACTCTACAGGTTAAGGGCTTGCCTCACAAGAGTGCCCCCCACTCATATGCCAGTTGCAAAGCCAAACCTCTTGTGCTTCTGACCAGTGTTTTTACTATAAATCACAGATTCGCACCAATCCCTCCTTAAGCTTGATTGTTTACTATTGATAGGATGGCTCACAGAATTTTGAGAACACTTTACTTTCTATTACTCATTTATTATGAAAGATATAGTTAAGCAACAGTCAAGTGGAAGAGATGCATAGGCCAAGGTATGGGAAATGGGTGTAGAACTTTCATACCCTCTCCAGATACAGCACTCTCCTTGCACCTGGATATGTTCACCAACCTGGAGCTCTCTAAACTATAGCGTGTTCTTATGGAGGTTCCATTATGTAGGCACAGTTGATTAAGTCATCAGCTATTGGCAATTAACTTAATTCTCGGCCTTTCTCCCTTTAGGGTCAGGGTAGGGGTTGAAAGTTCCAATTTTCTTTCTTTTTAATTTATTATTATTATTTTTGGCTGTGCTGGGTCTTCATTGCTACACAGGCTTCTCTCTAGTTGTGGTGAATGGGAGCTACTCTCTAGCTGTGATGTGTAGACTTCTCATTCGAGTGGCTTCTCTTATGGACTGTGGGCTCTAACATACACAGGCTTCAGTAGTTGCAGCTCCCAGGCTCAA
The DNA here is from genome assembly GCA_006408695.1 of Aepyceros melampus. Taxonomy (NCBI): domain Eukaryota; kingdom Metazoa; phylum Chordata; class Mammalia; order Artiodactyla; family Bovidae; genus Aepyceros; species Aepyceros melampus. The sequence continues at coordinate 158,961 of SJXQ01012629.1, forward strand.
GAACACAGGTTTAGTAGCTGTGACACACAGGCTTAGTTGCTCCGCAGCATATGAGATCTTCCCAGATCAGGGGCTGAACCCATGTCTCTGCATTGACAGGCCTATTCTTTACCACTGAGCTACCAGGGAAGCCCCAGAAGTTCTAGATTTCTAATCACAGGGTTTGTTCCCTTGGTAAACATCCCCCATCCTCCAGGAGTCACGTCATGAGCATAATTTTTGGTTATAGTTGAAAGGGACTTATGAATAGCACCGCCCTCACCCGGTCACTCAGGAAATTCCAAGAGTTTTAGAAGTTTTACTGTCACATTTTTTTCATGTTGATCATAAAAAGATTTTCAGTTCAGTTCAGTTGCTCAGTTGTGTCCGACTCTTTGTGACCCCATGAATTGCAGCATGCCAGGCCTCCCTGCTGCTGCTGCTAAGTTGCTTCAGTCGCGTCCGAGTCTGTGCGACCCCATAGATGGCAGCCCTGGATTCTCCAGGCAAGAATACTGGAGTGGGTTGCCATTTCCTTCTCCAATGCATGAAAGTGAAAAGTGAAAGTGAAGTCACTCAGTCATGTCCAACTCTTAGTGACCCCATGGACTGCAGCTTACCAGGCTCCTCCATCCATGGGATTTTCCAGGCAAGAGTACTGGAGTGGGGTGCCATTGCCTTCTCCCTGTCCATCACCAACTCCCGGAGTTCACCCAACCTCATGTCCATCGAGTCAGTGATGCCATCCAGCCATCTCATCCTCTGTCGTCCCCTTCTCCTACTTTGTTGACAAAGTAATGTCTCTGCTTTTGAATGTGCTTCTAGGTTGGTCATAACTTTCCTTCCAAGGAGTAAGCATCTTTTAATTTCTTGGCTGCAGTCACCATCTACAGTGATTTTGGAGCCCCCCCAAAATAAAGTTTGACACGGTTTCCACTGTTTCCCCATCTCTTTGCCATGAAGTGATGGGACCGGATGCCATGATCTTCATTTTCTGAATACCCATAGATGGCAGCCCTGGATTCTCCAGGCAAGAATACTGGAGTGGGTTGCCATTTCCTTCTCCAATGCATGAAAGTGAAAAGTGAAAGTGAAGTCACTCAGTCATGTCCAACTCTTAGTGACCCCATGGACTGCAGCTTACCAGGCTCCTCCATCCATGGGATTTTCCAGGCAAGAGTACTGGAGTGGGGTGCCATTGCCTTCTCCCTGTCCATCACCAACTCCCGGAGTTCACCCAACCTCATGTCCATCGAGTCAGTGATGCCATCCAGCCATCTCATCCTCTGTCGTCCCCTTCTCCTACTTTGTTGACAAAGTAATGTCTCTGCTTTTGAATGTGCTATCTAGGTTGGTCATAACTTTCCTTCCAAGGAGTAAGCATCTTTTAATTTCTTGGCTGCAGTCACCATCTACAGTGATTTTGGAGCCCCCCCAAAATAAAGTTTGACACGGTTTCCACTGTTTCCCCATCTCTTTGCCATGAAGTGATGGGACCGGATGCCATGATCTTCATTTTCTGAATGTTGAGCTTTAAGCCAACTTTTTCACTCTCCTCTTTCACTTTCATCAAGAGGCTTTTTAGTTCCTCTTCACTTTCTGCCATAAGGATGGTGTCATGTGCATATCTGAGGTGATTGATATTTCTCCTGCCAATCTTGATTTTAGCTTGTGCTTCTTCCAGCCCAGCGTTTCTCATGATGTACTCTGCATAAAAGTTAAATAAGCAGGGTGACAATATACAGCCTTAATGTACTCCTTTTCCTATTTGGAACCAGTCTGTTGTATGTCCAGTTCTAACTGTTGCTTCCTGACCTGCATACAGGTTTCTCAAGAGGCAGGTCAGGTGTTTTCGTATTCCCATGTCTTTCAGAATTTTCCACAGTTTATTGTGATCCACACAGTCAAAGGCTTTGGCATAGTCAATAAAGCAGAAATAGATGTTTTTCTGGACTCTCTTGCTTTTTCGATGATCCAACGGATGTTGGCAATTTGATCTCTGGTTCCTCTGCCTTTTCTAAAACAGCTTGAACATCTGGAAGAAGAGATCTTAGGGTACTTTAATATATATCACGGCAAAATATATGTATCTACAAAATATACTTATCTACTTAGCTAGTAATTTATAAGAAAATATAAATTTGTTTTGAAAAAGGCAGATAACAATTCATGGTTTGGGGCAATATTGTCAATGCTTAGATTTTTTGCAGATAGGTATTTGCCATCAAGTATTCGTGGCTGATTTTATACTCAATTGCAAATAAGTAAATAAATCATTTTAGTTTTCAAAGGCACATATGTCAGATTTTATTGATACAAGAGCCTCAGTGAAACTTACTTCACTAATTTGAGAATTCAGAATATACACAGGGACTCTACTTAATTTCACATTCTCTTGTACTGCTTATAGTAAGTAGTTTTCCATGTTAACATTGTGCACAAGTTTAGAGGACACTTTAAATCCTCCCCAGCATGATCCTTTCAGTATGTTTAAAACTGTTTTAGCATTTTTCTTTTTAGACAGCAGTGTGTTTGTTGAGAGTAAATTGTATCTTCCCATTTTAGCAGATCTAAAAAACTTCTGTCAGTATTTTGAGTTAGTTTAGGTAAGTGAAGGGCTTTCCCGGTGGCTCAGCAGTAAAGATTCTACCTGCAATGCAAGAGACTCAGGTTCCATCCTTGGGTTGGGAAGATCCCCTGGAGGAGGAAATGGCAACCCCAGTATTCTTGCCTGGGAAATCCCATGGACAGAGGATCTTGGCAGTCCATGGGGTCACAAAGCATCATATACACCTGAGTGACTGAGCACACACAAGTAAGTGAAGCTAATAAATCTAAGATTTAAATTTTAGAATTTAAAAAATGTATAGTATGATTCTAACACTGGATTGTGGTAATAGTTGCAAGACTATATATTTACTAAAATTCATTGAATTGTACACTTAAAATGGGGAAGTTATATGGTTTGTAAATTAAACTTCAATAAAACTATTTAAAATACAGTATGATTCTGTTAACTAATTTTAAGTGATTTTTTTTGGTGTGATTTGAAACAATACAAAAATAGCACTTTATACTACAAATTTTAAATAGTACAAATGTCAAGCAATTTATGAATCTCTTAGTTTCAAAGCTGATGGACCTAGGGAATTACAAACCATGTTTACTCTAGGTGGTACCACTTCAGCTCATAACAGTAATAGAGTATCATATGTCAATATCTAGAGAACCGCCAGGGTCCAGCCCCCGCAGGATCCAGGGAAACCCGAAGGAGAAATGGCGTCGGCGATTGTGATTGATTTAGAGAGAGAGAGAAGGAAAGAATGTTGTAGATAAGAAAATAGAGGAGAGAAGAAAAGAGGCTGATGTTCCTTGGTTTATACAGAAAATCAATAAAGTCTCAAGAGACTTGGCACTGTCTACGTAAGGCCACAGGTGCCCTCCCAGTCTCCTGAGGGAGTGAAGACGCAGGGTGCCTTCCCGTTCAGGTCTTAGAAACCCAGGCAAATAAGTAGACACGGCGGACCTCTGTACTCCAGATGGGAACCAGCCTGAAAGAGAGAGTAAGAGGAGGAGAAAATGATTGACATGGGGGAGATCAAGCTGCTTCGATGAGTCAGATCCCAAAGCTTTATTTTTCAAAAGGTACTTATATACTTTTTTATACATAGAGGGAAACGAAAGATGCAAGGTCATACAGAGTCAGCCCAACATTCCAGCAGTTTTGCCCTTATCGAAACCAGGATTTTTCTGCATACCTTTTCCACAAATGATGTTGTGTACAGTATCTTCTGGCCTTGGAGGCCTGTGAACATTTTATGACCCTCTTTTGATAAAGGCTGCTCAACCAGAAAACTTATTTTCCCTCAAAGTGTTTTTTTCTTTATATTTCTAATCTATGTCAGCCTCAGAAAATGCCAAACAGAGTTACATTTTTCACAGAGCAAAGGTGCAGTGAGTTACAAGAAAGAACCACATAGCTCAAAAGTCTGATATGGTTAAATTCAAGGCTACACTTGTTTTTCTTACATTCTCAGTATGTTAACTAATGCATTCCCAGGTGCACATGGATAAGAGATATGGGAACTTAGCAACAAGCATTGGCCCAATAATGAAATCCTACATCAGCACTACTCTAATAACTTTTAACTCTTTGAAAGGCTCTATGTTCTAGGCTTTCTGTGCCTCTCGCAGTTGGGAGGCTGTAAATAATCATATGTGCATAGCTGCAAGAGTCTGGATATACCTGTCGAGCAAGCTAGAATGCCAACAGAGGGGATTTGATTTGAAATATTCCTCTCATGTCCAGGACTTATTAGCTATAGCCCTAAGTTGATTTTCTCCAGAGAAAGGTGGTCAGGGTTAGCCCCCTGTTAATGTCAGAGGAGTTGGTAAAAGTCATGAAACAGTAGAACAGACAGATTCTGGTTTTGAGGTAGATGCCCGAGAAAGCCTAGGGAGCCCCTTGAGCTCTGAAGCCTTGCTTAACAGTTCTCTTCCACATGACTTTGTCATGGGTGGGATCTCCCGTGGTGGCTCCCGGCACAGAACCATACTGTTGTTTACATGCATGAGAACTTCTACAAATGGTTTGATGATTATTGTGCTGTTATTTTTACTTTCATTCTTAAGTTTTTATATTCTGTAATATTATCATTCCAAGTGGGCATTAAATGTGGTAAAGAAACTCAAATAACTGCTGACAATCTTGCTGTTAATTTAGCACAGAGCATCCTGGAAGTATTGGAACTAATGCTAAGAAAATAAAAGAGCAGAATTGAACGAGGAGCCCTTTTATTTAAAAAAATGAAAAACCTCTGGGAACTTGGCTTTAAAATCTCAAGCAATCTAGGGCACGCCTAAGCCAAGCTATCATCTGTGTTAAAATAGAAAATTATTTTTGATGTTTGGGAAGGAAGTGATAGTGATACAAAAAACTTTACTACAAGTACTTTGTGTTTTTAAAGCATTCTTAACAACTTAACATTCTTTAGTGTATGTGCTGCTCACTTTGGCAGCCCACTCCAGTACTCTTGCCTGGAAAATTCCATGGACTGAGGCTACAGTCCATGAGGTCGCAAAGATTCGGCACGACTAAGTGACTTCACTTTCACTTTCTTTTCACACTAAAATTGGAACAACACAGAGAAGATTACCATGGCCCCTGCACAAGGATGACACACAAATTTGTGAAGTGTTCTGTATTTTTAATAGTCAAATTAATGAAAAGAAAACAAGAGTAGCTAATAAACTAATAAAAACTATGTGCTTAGTCGCTCAGTTGTATCTGACTCTTTGTGGCCTCATGACCTGTAGCCTGCCAGCCTCCTGTGTCCATGGAATTTTCCAGGCAAGAATACGGAATGGGTTGCCATTTCCTACTCCAGGGGATCTTCCTGACCCAGGGATTGAACCCACGTCTCTTGGATCTCCTGCGCTGGTAGGCAGATTGTTTACCACTGCACCACCTAGGAAGCAATAAAAGCTATAAAAGCACACCCCCCCCCCAAAAAAAAGTACACCCTGAAACAAACTACATTTCTCAGACTCCCTTGTCCTTAGGAATCTGAGTTTAGGTTTCACAAATGAGATAGATTCTCATCAGGTTTGGAAAGCAAGAAGAGGCAGTGACCATCTTTCTACAAATTCTGTTTCTGATGATTGAGAATATTGTGGTTTTCCTGATAAGTATGCTATTTTATAGTAGAAAAAATTGTAGGAAATAAACTTTCACAGATTAAAAAAAAAACAGACCTTATTATAGTCACTTATTATGCTTTGAAACTATGCTTGGGAAAAGACATACAGCACAATAGTTGTAAGGTACATTAGTATCTGTTTACATTTATTCTTATAGGAATGTAACTTTGAATTAGGTAGTGTTTGAGTTATGTTTTAAGGCATGAATTCCTTGTATAAATTGTAACTACCTGGTATTCTGTAATTCATCCTTTTACTGTGGACTGATATTTCCTTAACTATTATGAATTAGTGAATTGTTATTGGATTATAGTTCTGTATTTGCTCTTATACATCAAAAGTTTACTCCTGGCCTAAGCAGTCATTGTTTGTTCTGTTCTTCTGATTATTAAATAAAATGAAGATTTTCGTCTCTAATTAAAAAAAAAATTGTTTTCCTTCTTCACTTAGGAGAGACTGTTTAACGTTAAACGAAAGGTGTTGAAATCACTAGAGGGCAGCACATTTTATCTGAGAGTGGCACACCTATGACTCATAAATGCCATTCTGAGTTGTTCATAGCACTAGGAGTTAAATTTAGGTCACCACTCTCTTTCTGGCATGTTCCATATACACCTGCTACTGTAACTCACAGTGAGACAGAGCCAGGAGGTTATGCACAGAGACTTGAAATAACATCAGTGTACGTTTCCATTTGAGTGTGAGTTCTTCTAGCTAACAGCACGTAGTTAACATTTATTTGCAGTTTCTCTTTTTCAGATAATCGTTAAATTATAATTGTTAAACTATAATTTTGTTATTGTAATTTTTGAAGGCTCACACAAAAAACTCCAGTATGTTTTCAGTTGTAGACAGTATAGCTTAGTAGTTCAGGACATGGGCTTTGGAGTTAAACAAACATGGATTCAAATCTTGGTTCTACTACTCTTACTAGCTGTGAAACCTAAGTAGGCCTTGACCTGTCTTAGATTCATCTCCTTCATCTGTAAGCTGGAGGACTACATTAGGATCAGCTTCATAGAACTGTGAAGATTAAGTGAGATAACATGCATGTTGTGTTTTAGCACTAGTACATGGTAAACACCTGTTGTTCATTCATATATAGTCTCACATTTTTATGAGGCCTATTCTAAGATTGTTTAAAAAATGCATGGTTCATCCCCATAGAGTCCACCTAATGGATCTCCCACTCTATCAATCTTTTCTCTCAAGTGGCAAACTGTATTGTGTCCTTATCATTTCTTTGACATTCTTTTAGTTTGAAACATGTAAAATTTCCAGTATTTGATCCTATTTGCCCTATGAAACAAGCAATAAGATTAAATGCCATTGACTTATCACCCCTGTATGTATTCTTGTCCAGTTTATACATTTGACTCTTTCTTAGCTTGTTAGGAAATCAATCTTAATAGAAGATTACTCTTAAAATATGATTTTGTGTCCTGCTTGTTCCTGTAATTATTGCAGTTTTGAGGTTCAGTCATATTGGTGTAGCAGAAACAAACTCGTTTCTAATGCTTGGGACTTTACATGTGGTGTCTTTTCAAGATATATGTTCCTTCTGGCTCAGATGGTAAAGCCTGCAATGCGGGAGACCCGGGTTCAACTCCTGGGTCGGGAAGATCCCCTGGAGAAGGAAATGGCAATCCACTCCAGCACTCTTGCCTGGAAAATCCCATGGACGGAGGAGCCTAATAGGCTACAGTCCATGGGGTCGCAAAGAGTTGGACACGACTGAGTGACTTCACTCTGTTACTGATGTAAATTTTGTTTCTTTGTAATTAGTTCTCTGCATAAATCTTTCTTGAATAGGCTTTTATTTTAAAAAATTCATGGTTACTGGCAGGTGATATCACATGTCCATAACGTTTTTTACATGATATTATTCAGTTATATTCCAGAAAGGATTTATTTCTGGAAATTAACTTGACTTTTTCTCATAATAATAACATAAATTTCATTTCCTGAAACAAATTATTTAGGCCATGTTCAAAGTTATTTATTTGGGAAGGTAAAAAAGATGCCCCTTATAAATCTTTTTCTTTGTGTTAGAAAATTGCCATCTGAAGGACAAATACTTTGTCGAAGTATTTATTCTAGATATAGCTAAGATTACTGATTTTCCTTGATTCTTGATCTTGCCATATGCAAAGGAGGAAAGCAAGAAATGATAATGAATATACTCCTTGTCAGCACATCCAGTTATCTAGTTCAGTTCAGTTCAGTTCAGTTGCATCCGACTCTTTGCGACCCCATGAATCGCAGCACGCCAGGCCTTCTTGTTCCTCACCAGCTCCCAGAGTTCACTCAGACTCACGTCCATCGAGTCAGTGATGCCATCCAGCCATCTCATCCTCTGTCGTCCCCTTCTCCTCCTGCCCCCAACCCTTCCCAGCATCAGAGTCTTTTCCAGAGAGTCAACTCTTCGCGTGAGGTGGCCAAAGCTTTAGCATCATCCTTCCAAAGAACACCCAGGACTGATATCCTTTAGGATGGACTGGTTGTATCTCCTTGCAGTCCAAGGGACTCGCAAGAGTCTTTTCCAATACCACAGTTCAAAAGCATCAGTTCTTCGGCGCTCAGCTTTCTTCATAATCCAACTCTCACATCCATACATGACTACTGGAAAAACCATAGACTTGACTAGACGGACCTTTGTTGGCAAAGTAATGTCTCTGCTTTTTAATATGCTATTTAGGAACTTTCCTTCCAAGGAGTAAGCGTCTTTTAATTTCATGGCTGCAATCACCATCTGCAGTGATTTTGGAGCCCCCCAAAATAAAGTCTGACACTGTTTCCTCATCTATTTCCCATGCAGTGATGGGACCAGATGCTATGATCTTAGTTTTCTGTGGAGAAGGAAATGGCAACCCACTCCAGTACTCTTGGCTGGAGAATCCCATGGACAGAGAAGCCTCGTAGGCTACAGTCCATGGGGTCGCAAAGAGTCGGACACGACTGAGCTATTTCACTTCACTTCATTTCACTTCACTTTAGTTTTCTGAATGTTGAGCTTTAAGCCAACTTTTTCACTCTCCTCTTTCACTTTCATCAAGAGGCTTTTTAGTTCCTCTTCACTTTCTGCCATAAGGGTGATGTCATCTTCATATCTAGTAAGTTCTATTAATTCTGCCTCCTTAATATAGCTGTCATTTGTTCTCCTTTCTCTGCATTCTCATTATATTTTGCTTGGATTTAAGAATCCTCCAACAGGGTTCCTGCCTCCTGTCTCTCCCCCCGGGGAAATCTGTACCTTGTTTCTGGAGTTATCTTCTTGATGCAAAACTCTCATCTTGTCACTCCCAGGTTCTTAGATCACTTTTTTGATTCTATTTGTTTTACTGTTTCCCATGTATTCCAGCCAGACTTCCAAAACTGAAATTCTTCTCTAAGATTGTAGTTTTATAATCAACTTCAGGTTTTTAGTAAATTTTCCATATATTTCTTTTTCTTTTTTTCTTCTTTACTGATATTCTTTTTTGCATAATTCAACATGCTGTGAATCATTTTTTTCTGCCTATTGTGGAACTAGTTAGAAGCTGATTTTTTTAATGTATATTATTACTCCATTTTTTGTTTTAAGCATTTGGATAACTAGTGGCCTCAGTACCATTCACTGAATGAATGATGTATTCTGTTCTTACTGATTTGAAATACACCCTCTCATATGTAAAGTTGTTTTTTATGTGTGTCTTCTCTGGACTCTCTTGTTTTGTTCTGATCTGTTTCTGCATTGGTTTCTGGTATCTTAATTACTATAGCTTTATGAAGTTTTATAATGAGTCTGGATAACTGGTAGGATGAATCAATTCACTGCTTTTTTAAAACTGTTTTGGCTATTCTTAAGCCCTTTGCTTTTCCCTGTGAAGTTTAGGACAGCTTGTCAAGCTTCATGAAAACGCCTCTTGAGATTTTGGTTATGTTAGGTCAACTTCATAAGCTGACCTAATATTATGAAAAATTTCCATCTTCATAATATTAACGTTTCCATCTACAAACATAATATGGCTCTTTATTTACTTAAATCTTGTATGTCTTTCATAATTTATTATGGTTTCTCTATATAGGTCTTATATATCTTTATTCCTAGGTCTCTTACAGTTTTGTTGTCATTGTACATGGTACATTTTCTGAATTTATTTTCTAATTTTTTATTACTAGTATCCAAAATGTTGTTGATATTTACATTTGAGTATTATCAGCAACCCTTGCTAACTCATATTAGTTGAGCCACTCGTAATTTGTCATAGGTTCTTTTGGAATTTTTATCTAGACCGCATATCTGCAAATGATAGCCTGTTTATTTTCTTTCTTTTCAATCTTTGTGCTTTTTTCCAACCTTTGTGCGTTCCTTTCTTTCTTTCTTCCAGCCCTTCCCCCCCTCCACCTTGCTGCTCTGGACAGATTCTTAGAGTCTTTTTGCCTCTGAAGAGCTGTTTACAAAGGAGGACTGTGAGTTAGCTGGCCTACTACACAGAATCAAAGACTGTGCCTCTATTCTGTAGCCTCCCAGTTAGGTACAAGAGCATTACGTAGGGACTTATGAAGACTGCTAAGGTGAATTACACCTTAAAAGTCAATTTGCAACTATTTATTTAATTGTTTATTGTATGCTTTATGTGTGATGACATGCAGATGAAATAAGGACTAAAGTGCCTGTTTTCAGGTTATTTGTGGTCTGATTGGCAACGTAAGACTTACTTTTCGGAAGCAGTTAGAAAGCAATATCATATAGATTAGTATAAACCTCAATGAGCTATTTTGTAAAACACAGAGCTTAAGCTTCCTCTGCAAAGCAGAAGATCCTTCTTTTATCTTTCCCACTTCCATTCTTTCCCATACTTCCCAACTGAAGTGCCCTCAGCCTGCTTAAGAATCTAAGATAAGAACTTAAAAGTAAACAGATCTGGTTTGGGACATGTGGTTATCTTTGGTTATCTGCTGCTGTTTTTACTGAATATCTTTGAAATTTATTTGGAGACTCATATATCATGAGTATCAGATATCTACAGTACTGTCTTCTGCATGATTATACTTTTCTCCTTTCAATTCAGTTCAGTTCAATTTCTCAGTCATGTCTGACTCTGCGACCCAATGGAGTGCAGCACGCCAGGCCTCCCTGTCCATCACCAACTCCCAGTTTACTCAAACTCATGTCCATTGAGTCGGTGATACCATCCAACCATCTCATCCTCTGTGGTCCCCTTCTCCTCCCACCTTCAGTCTTTCCCAGCATCAAGGCCTTTTCCAGCGAGTCAGTTCTTTGAGTTAGGTGGCCAAAGTGTTGGAGTTTCAGCCTCAGCATCAGTCCTTCCAGTAATTTTGTAAGTTTTATGACATGGTTGTAGGGACTTGCCTGCTGTCCAGTGGTTAGGACTTTGCATTTCCACAGCAGCGTACCCATGTTCCATCTCTGGTTGGGAAGCAAAATGCACCATGTGGCCAAAAAAAAAAAGTGGCTGAAAATTAGTAGTAGATTCACAAATGTTTGTTTCAGTATTTTTATTCAAAATATTATACAACCTGATGGCACCCCACTCCAGTACTCTTGCCTGGCAAATCCCATGGACGGAGGAGCCTGGAGGCTGCAGTCCGTGGGGTTGCTAGGAGTCGGACACGACTGAGCGACTTCACTTTCACTTTTCACTTTCATGCATTGGAGAAGGAAATGGCAACCTGCTCCAGTGTTCTTCCCTGGAGAATCCCAGGGACGGAGGAGCCTGGTGAGCTGCCGTCTATGGGGTCTCACAGAGTTGGACATGACTGAAGCGACTTAGCAGCGGCAGCAGCATGCTATGTATAGTTTTTGTACATATCAAATATTGTATAATGAAAGTATATATATCTATTGTATTAAACAGAGATTTATGTTATTTGAATTATTTTGGAAATAAGTTAGACTTTAGTTGATCACAGCAACTAATGAGAGATTGGTAGACTATGTGATTAAAACCTGACACCAAGGAATGGTTTATATTTTAGGAGACTTTTCTTATCTTCATATCATGCAGAGTGTACACCATTACATGGTTTGGTAGTTTGTTTCTGTAATAGTGCATTCAGGAAGTAAGGTTATTTTTTACTCACTCTGGTTAGACAGGGAAGGACCAAAATGCTGAATTTAATACAAGTGTAAATATAAACCTGATTAATGACAGATGAAGCTTGTTTACAGTTTCTTGGGCACATTATTTAGTTGATATGTTTTACAGCAAACATAATTTAAGGAATCTGTATTTTAGATCTCTTCTAAAATTAATTGGGCTTTAAAGTTTGCTTACATTTCTCTCTTTTTAAAATTGAAGTATAGTTGATTTACAATATTGTGTTAATAACTGCTATACAGCAAATTCTTCCCAGGTAGTGCTACTGGTAAAGAACCTGCCTGCCACTGCAGGGGACATAATAGAAATGGGTTCGATCCCTGGGACGGGAAGATTCCTGGAGAAGGAAATGGCAACCCACTCTAATAATTCTTGTCTGGGAAATCCTATGGACAGAGGAGCCTGGCAGCTGTAGTCCATGCAGTCGCAAAAAGTTGGAATGATTGAAGCATAAGCACAGATACAGCAAATTATCTGAATTATACATGTATACATATATATATATATATATATATATATAAAACACACACACATTCTTTTTCATTATGGTTTATCACAGAATATCGAGTATAGTTCCCTGTGCTCTAAGTAGGACCTTGTTGTTTATCCATTTCTATGTGTACTAGTTTGCGTCTGCTAATCCCAAACTCCCATGCCTACCCTCTCCCACCCCTACTCTTGGCACCACCAGTCTAATCTCTGTGTCCATGATTCTATTTCTGTTTCATATATAGGCTCATTTCTGTCATATTTAAAGCGTCTGCCTCCAATGCGGGAGACCCGGGTTCGATCCCTGGGTCGGGAAGATCCCCTGGAGAAGGAAATGGCAATCCACTCCAGTATTCTTGCCTGGAGAATCCCATGGACGGAGAAGCCTAGTAGGTTACAGTCCACGGGGTCGCAAAGAGTCGGACACGACTGAGCGACTTCACCTCACCTTATAAGTGATAGCATATGGTATTTGTCTTTCTGACTTACTTCACTTAATATGATAATCTCTAGTTGCATCCAGGTTGCTGTATGTTTATAGATTCTGTAAAGAATAGTATGTGTTTGCAATAGCTGTGTTAGAAGGCAACTCTGAAGCCATGAGTTTGATAAGTGTTGATTTTTTTGGCTAAAGGAAAGGACTTTAAAATTCTTTCATAGTGATGTGTACAAATAAATTATAAATTTAGCCCTTAGAAACAAACCAGGAATTTTTGTAATTTAACAGCATCACTGCATATTTCAGATATGTGTTTAGGCCTCTTTATAATCTATTTTTTTTAACAGAATGAACTCAATCTTAGGGCTGGAATATTTATTTTGTCAACATTTGATTTCCTGGTGTATGTCAAACATGGTATAAGACACTGGAGGGGCTAGAGTGAAGAAGGTTTCACTCTTGCTTTTAGGCAACCCAGAATCTGTCTTTGAAGATAGGCATTCATTTTTTTTTATTTTAATAAAAAAGTGCTGAATAATGTGTTTAGAAGGTGCTCTGGAGGTATCACACTGAAGTGTGCTTGAAGAAGGTCCATCAGGAATAGGGAAAAAGGGTGTTCCCAGTAGAGGGAACAACATGGGTCAAGGTGGAGTGGGGCCTGTTTAGGGAACTGTAAATTGTTTGATACATCTTGGGAACACAGTGTAAGTAAGAGAGTGGTGGGAAAGGAATCTAGAAAGGTGGGCAGAAGATAAATCTTGCAGGTCTTTGTTTTATACATTTAGGCCAAAGGGAGCTGCTGAGAATGATAAGTCATTTAATTAAATTTACCTGTTTGCAGGAGATCGTGGGAGCATTTACTGATAGTTTAACTATTTTATCCATCTTTCTTTCTGCTTACTTATGCATAGGACTTCACTGAGACAGGGAAAATTAGGGACTTTTCCAGCCTAGTACTGACTGTTGAAGAAGAAAATGGCAGCCCACTCCAGTGTTCTTGCCTAGAGAATCCCGTGGACAGAGGAGCCTGGTGGGCTGCTGTCCATAGGGTCGCACAGAGCCACACACGACTGAAGCGATTTAGCATGCTTGCATGCATTGGAGAAGGAAATGGCAACCCACTCCAGTATTCTTGCCTGGGGAATCCCAGGGACAGAGGAGCCTGGTGGACTGCCGTCTATGGAGTTGCACAGAGTTGGACACAACTGAATCGACTTAGCAGCAGCAGCAGTACTGACTGTACAAATTTTCTGGCAGAGAACAGGAAAAGCTGTAAAGTGGGACCTCCGAACCACTAGAGAAATGTTTTTCTTCTCTCTGGTAAGCAGCCAGGTAGAACATTTAGTGAGACTGAAAGAGCTGGCAGCAAAAGGAAATAACCTCAACCTGTTGTCTTCTGTCAAACCTCAGACAGCCCAGAGTTGATGCTTTAAGACCTTGTCCCTTTCTTTCCATGCAGAATCACTGTGGTCAGAGGATAAACTCCCTGAGGTTTATTTTTAGGAGGTGACATGAATTACAGGCTTAACTTGTATACTCAGACTTCTAAATATATTACTGCAAATTGCAGAACACATGAAGAATTTGCCCTGTAACTTCCTGTCATGCGTTAAGGCTCATAATCCTAATTTCAAAATGTTTAATAATACTACAAAATGAAGTCTAACTGGTGTTATATATACAAGTCAAAATAGGTTCAGAGATGAAAGCAGTATAATGAAAATTGCTGGGGTGCCACATACAAGGGAAATTCCTGCTTCTTGACTTTGCTTTTTATGTATTCAAGTTATATCTTACCCACTTGGATTTTGAAGTGCAGGACCTACGCTAACCCATCCAAGGCCTTTGTTTGATGTAGATAAAGGCCTATGTAGCCCCTTGGGAGTAGGCTTCCCTCATGGCTCAAAGAATCTGCCAATGCAGGAAATGCGGAAAGATTGGAGAAGGGAATGGCAACCTGCTTCAGTATTCCTGCCTGGGAAAGCCTGTGGACAGAGGAGCCTAATGGGCTACAGTCCATGGGATTGCAAAAGAGTCAGACACGACTTACCAACTATACAACAACAGGCCCTTGGGAAGGGCACCTTTGTGATAAGAAAAAGGTTCATCTTCCAGGATAATATAGGCCCAAGAAGTGGGCTGGAGTTCTGCCTGCCTTTGTCCCATTGAAGATATAAAATGCTGTTATTCCTTTTTCATTTCTTTTGTTACTCGTTTTGCATCAGCAGCTGTATTTCCCAGTTAGGAAATCACAGTTGTTTCATTGGCCAATCATGGCATCTAAGAAGTTTTGATACATAAGGAAAGCCAGAGACAACTGTTGTGGAAATATTGTTTTGAGTAGTGCCATAGTATGGGGCTGCTTTGTGCATGTGTTGTTTCATATAGGCAAAATTGTGTACACGATAATAAAATAAGAATTGATTTGACTAGATAGCCTTTCTTTTGTTTTAGGAGATTTCATTGTTATTCTTTTCAGTGTTAAGGCTCATCGAGGGAAACAATCAAGAAAATATCATGTTAGCTCACTTAATTCTTCCTCTTTCTGAAATTCTGGTTTTTTTCTTCCAGTTTTATGAACTGTAATTGACATATAGCACTATGTAAGTTTAAGCTAAGCTAAGCTAAGCTAAGTCACTTCGGTCGTGTCTGACTCTGTGCCACCCCATAGACGGCAGCCCACCAGACTCCCCCGTCCCTGGGATTCTCCAGGCAAGAACACTGGAGTGGGTGGCCATTTCCTTCTCCAATGCATGAAAAGTGAAAAGTGAAAGTGAAGTCTCTCGGTCGTTATCCGACTCTTAGCGACCCCATGGACTGCAGCCCACCAGGCTCCTCCATCCATGGGATTTTCTAGGCAAGAGTACTGGAGTAGAGCGCCATTGCTTGTAAGTTTAAGGCATACAGAATAATGATTTGACTTACATACATCATAAAATGATTACCACAGTAAGTTTAGCAAATATCCATCATCTCATATTGGTGCAAAATTAAAGAAACAGAAAAAAAAGTTTTTTCATTGTGATGTGAACTCTTAGGATTTACACTCTTAACAACATTCATATATAACATACAGCAGTGTTAATTATATTTATCATGTTGTACATTACATAAGTAGAAATTTGTATCTTTGACTACCTTCATCCAATTCCTCCCCCCATCGTTTTTGGTTTTTATATTCCATTTTGTTTTTAGTATTAAATGAGAATAAAAAATTATCCTCAGTATGGATGGAACAGATAGTCATACACGGTAAATAACAGCAGTAATTTTCTAGATTTCTTAATTATTTTAACAGCTTATAGAAGATTCTGGAAAATAGCTTGTCTTGTCAGCAGCAAACCTTTTCCACTTTTAATAAAACTGTAGAAAAGACAAGGTTCCAAATCATATTTTAACTGCTAAAAATCATCTGGAGAATAGCTGCTGACATAGAAGTCAGATGACATTGAGACATTTGGCAGACATCCTCTTCTTGCTGGTGTTACAAAATCCACAGTGGACAGCCTGGATTTGAAAAGAAGAGTGGCATCTTTGGAATCTCCACTAGAATCTGTTGAAGTTAAAATAAACCTGATGCCTTCTAAGTGACAGAAAATGACCATGTCTGGGGATGGCAAAAGGGACACATGTTGAAAACCCACTTGGACTGATTTAAAGAAAATAGATCCAGGCCTAAGGTTCCAAGTTCCAGAGCCGAAGTGTCTTCTGATTTTTTCTTTTTATAACTTTCAAGCAAATTCTGCCTTGGAAAAAACTTAAGTAATATGTGAATTATGAGATTGTGAAAGGAGGAGGAAGGCTTGAATCCAGTCAGATTTTTGGCCTAAGCTATATGACTATTTAGTTAAAAGTAAACATTATTCTTTCAGTGTTCTTCCAGAGAAGAACGTAGTTTATGTCTGTGTATGAATATTTTAAAAGTTCTGGTGATTGAGACATGTAAAAAAAATGTTTTTAAAAATGTTAGAATTACTATTTAAGAAGGTTAAAAAAAAAAGAAAGCTGCTTCTCTAAGAGCCAATGAGGTAACCCATGGTACATTTTTTTGTATTTAGTCATCCAATTATGTGGAAAGCTTTTTTTTTTAGGTACTTCTAAGGTTAATGATGAATCCTTAAGGGGCTTAAGCTGCATATTTCAGGTTTATAGTATCATAAATTTAATTATTTTAGTATATGGAAACATAAGAATTTTAACAGTGCTCTCAAAACAAGATAAAGTCATATAACAGGCAAAATGACCCAGGAGAAATAAAGGAGAGGCTCAACAATTAGCATTAGCTCAGTCATGTCTGACTCTTTGTGACTCCATGGATTCTAGCCCACCAAGCTCCTCTGTCCATGGGATTCTCCAGGCAAGAATACTGGAGTGGGTTGCCATGCCCTCCTCCAGGGGATCTTTCCAACTCAGGGATCAAACCCAGGTTTCCTGTGTTGCAAGCAGATTCTTTACCATCTGAGCCAGCAGGGAAGCCCTCATAGCCCGGAATCTGGTGTCAAATGACCTGAGTTTGAATCCTACCATTCCATTTCTAAATGGTGTGACTATGGGCCAAGTTACTTGACCTTCCTGTCCCTTAAATTTTTGATATATAAAAAGAAAAACAAGAGTACCTACCAAAAAAGGTAGGATTATTGTGAGAATTATTAGATAATATATGTAAAACACGTA
Organism: Aepyceros melampus; assembly: GCA_006408695.1. Classification (NCBI taxonomy): domain Eukaryota; kingdom Metazoa; phylum Chordata; class Mammalia; order Artiodactyla; family Bovidae; genus Aepyceros; species Aepyceros melampus. The sequence goes on from SJXQ01012629.1 coordinate 176,346, forward strand.
TTTGGTTTCTGGCGTTTAGTATGTGCAAAATAAATTATTAATCACAATTTTATTGTTACAGTTAGATTACACACCTCATAATTTGTCTTCTTCCTGAGAATAGTTGATTATCTCCACCTAAAAATTCTCACTTAAAATTTGAAAACAGTCCTTAAATAGCAAAGAAAAATCAGTGAGCTTGGAGAAGAAAGCTTGTGAGTGATACACATGCGTGGCATTAGACTCTGCTGTTGCTACTGGTGTTTCCCTAGAGGGTGCAGGTAAATTATTTTCAGTTTGCTCTTGTACTTAACCAGACTTACCAGATTTTTTGACATTTTACATTTAGCATCATTTAGATACTTATTCTACCAGGGAATAGAATTCATATCTAATAATAATTTACAGCTTCATTGTGAACATTGAAATATGGAAAGTATTTTGTTTTTTTCAGCCATCAGGGGCCGAGATCCATAGATAAAATCATTTTTCTTTCCTTTTATTTAAACCCTTAGAAGAACTGTGCACAAAACAAAATATCACAGTGATTTATCATACCCTCTTGTGTACCTGTTAGTAGATAGAAAAATAAAGCATTGCCAGCTCCCTAAAAGATTCTTCTGTGCCCGCTCCCATCAGTACCCCTACTACCAACCCCCAAATTAGCCCCCTGTCCGGAAGCTCATGCTAGTTACTTTCTGGCTTTTCTTTATAGCTTTACCAACCAAAAGTGTAGTCCTGATCACTCTTACTTAGTTTTGTCTGTTTTTTTAAATTTTATTTGAATGAAATCATGCATAACATTTTTTACTCAGCCTGTTGTGAGATTCACTTGTGTTCCTACATGTAGCAGCAGTTCATTCAGTTTTATTGTTGTATAGTTTTCAATTGTATAAATACACCACAGTTTGTGTATTCTATGGTGGATGGATAGTTGTTTTCTTTCCAGTTTGGGGTTACTATAATCAGTACTGTTAATGAATATTTTTAGCATTTAAGCACGTATTTCTGTAAAACACACCCAAGGAGAGAATTGCAAAGTCATAAGAATGCAATCTTGAACTTTTATAGATAATGGCCAAACTTTCCACAGTGGTTTTACCAGTTGTTTCTACCAGTGATGTGTAAGTTTCATTGTTGTATACCCTTAACAAAAAAATGGCCATTTTTTTCTCAAATTGATCATTCTGGTAGATGTGTAATGATATCTTATGGTTTTAGCATTTTTTTCCTAAAAAGAATTTGGTAAGAATTTTCTAAAACTATTGACTAAGATGAAGCCTTTGGTTTTTAATTTTCCTTGCTTTCCATCTCTTTTAATAATTAAGTTGATGATACTTTTAGAAAAAGTATTTTAAATTTTAAAACTACATGAAAGCAGTTAATTTGAGATATTACCCAATATCCTTTCTTTATACTTTTTGCTGGCTTATCTAGAAAACAGATGTGTTATTTCTCTTCATAATTATTAAGCTACCATTCCAGGAATCATAACAATTACTGAAATGAGAAGGAGGTATGGTGTCTAGTTTATGAAATTGAGTTTAATGAATAAAACTTTCCAATTCCTCTGAACCATTTTTCTTTGTTAGATTTTTAAAAAAATAAGGTACAACCATGGTAACTCATCTGGATGACATTGAATGGCTAGTTACTGTTGAGTGAAGTAAAACAGACTTTTAACAGCTCATGGGTAATGTCTGAAAGGTAAAGTGACATAAGATAAATGTCTGTGTTCCACTCCGAAAATAGCGAAAGGCATAGGGAACCAAGATTTAACTTAGTTGGCTTGTAACTTAATCCCACTTTAAATATGCTTTTGGGTTAAAGAAGGTTGTACTATGATTTCTTTTTGCAGAATTAGTACCAACAATGGGAAATAATTAAGAAGATAAAAGTTTGAAAGTTCTGAATGCTGATTTAATTTTGTAAATAATTTTCAAAAAGCATACATGCATTGTAAAGAGAATATTGGAAATTTTTTGGGACAACTGAGTGCCCCCAAATAATAGATTACAGCTATTTATAAGTGTAAAACAGTTTGTTCTCAAGCTTGAAAAAATTTTAAATTCCTAAAAGGACTCGTGTTTTTGAAAATAGAATAATTTAACCTCAGATTTTGTTCTGTTAATAGTTATTTATTAGTAGTATTTTGAACTGAGAAGTTAGGTATTTTAAAAGGATTGATGTAAGCTTTATTGGAAAACAATTATAACTTAAATTTGGAAGATAAATGGTTAAAATGTCAACCATGGTCCCACCAAATGTAAAGTACAAAAATAAGCTATGTGTATTTATACTTAATTGATAAGAATTGATGAACTTTGTCCCAATTTGCTATTTTGCTTGGCTTAGAGATTATAATACAGATTGGTTGGAAATCTTTTGAATTTCAACTAAATTAATGGTTTGGACTTTTTAAAAAACTTTACACTTCCTGTAGAGAATCACAAAATGTCTGTTTTCTGGTACTTGGGGGTTGTAAATGGGATTTGGAACATTTATGGTAAAGATAATGAACTTTATTTGGGGAAAAATGAGGAAATAGAAATCTGGATGAATGAAAGCCAAAGATTTCTGATTTCTTTTCAAAGAAGATAAAGTATCTGACACACTTAGCAGATTGAAAATGAAAATAAAAATCTGTATATTTTGTTCTTTGCTTTTTTTATTCTTGTGATAGAATTTGAAGAATATCACTTGCTTGCTACAGTGTAGTCAGATCTATAAACAGGTATTGAATTTGTTTGAAAATATAATTTCCTCAAACTTCATTTTATATTGGAATATAGTTGATTAGCAATGCTGTGATAGTTGCAGGTGTACAACAAAGTGATTATTATACATACACATGTATCTATTCTTTTTCAAATTCTTTCCCCGTTTAGGTTATTACATAATATTAAGCAGAGTTCCCTGTGCTATACAATAGGTCCTTGTTGGTTATCCATTTTAAATACAGCAGTGTGTATGTGTCAATCCCAAACTCCCCATCCCCCAACCATAAATTCAGTCTCTGAGTCTGTCTTTCTGTTTGTAAGTTCATTTGTAAGATTTCTTTTGCATATAAGCAGTATCATACATATTTTTCTTTTTCTGACTTACTTCACTCAGTACGACAATCTCTAGGTCCATTCATGTTGCTGCAGATGGCGTTATTTCATTCTTTACAATGGCTGAGTAATACTACTGTATATATCTACTACATCTTCTTTATGCATTCCTCTGCTGGTGGACAAGTTGAGGTTGCTTCCAAGTCTTGGCTATTATAAACGATGCTGCATTGACCATTGGGGTGCATGTATCCTTTTGGACCATGTTTTTCTCTGGATGTGTATGCCCAGGAGAGGTATTGCAGGATTATATGGTAATTCTGTTTTTAGTTTTTAAGGAAATTCTGTACTGTTCTCCATAGTGGCTGTACCAATGAAAGCGTAACATCAATAGTTCAGATTCCGGATGATAGTATGTGAAGACACTGGCATCCACATTCAGAATGCTAGGTGTTGGCAATAGGTAGCCTGACTTGGTATGGTCAAATTAATCATTTAGAAATGCCTTTAAGCCTTTTCAATCCTTTGAAATCATTGTGGGGAATTCCCTGGCAGTCCAGTGGTTAGGACACTGTGCTCTCACTGCCAAGGGCCCAGATTCAACCCCTGGTTGGAGAAATAAGACTCGTAAGTCACTGCGCTGTGGCCAAAAAATAAATAAATAAAAATAAAATCATGAGGGCAGTTATATTTGACCCTCAGGTAAGCAGAACCAACATCAGCAAGCTACCCTGATCACTTTAGGCCTTTCAGTGTTTTAGAGTAGACCCTAAAGACTAAAATCTTCCTGAATTATTTTAATTGATTGGTTTATCACAGGTGACTAGCCAGATAACATTTTATGCTGATAGCTCATTTAATGTAAATGAACCTGCCAGTTATCTCAATTTGGGTAAGGCCACCTGCAACTTAAATTGCTGTGTTTCAGACTACCTGTGGTATAACATATACAGATTTACCATGCTTGGTAAATAACTCCAGTTATTATATACCAATTTATTATTACCCAAAAGCTTTAAAAATCTGAAATAGTTTAATCTCTTTTAAAAATAAAAGTGTCTCCTGTATACTGTATGGTACTTTCTTCTCTGCTTGGTGGTGTTCAGCATCAGTTTGAAGCACTTTGAGAGTCTTAGAGTATAATCCATCAGTTTGTATTGTTTTTCTTTTAGATTCCAGAATTCTAATAAAGACTGAAGTTTAACCAAAAACAGAATAAGTCAACAACAGAATATGAAATATGGCAATGACAAGGAATGTCAACTTCTGAACTTTTTGCCTTTTCTTTTCAGATAAGGATACAGATATCACCATGAAAGGGAATGCGGATGACTTCGGCCTGAGAGACTCCTTGAGTGTTGCATCAACCGATTCCTTTGCTTCAGCAGCAGAGGTAGGACATGTATGTTCCTAATGAGGATTTCTTATTCTTTCTCAGCTGGACATTACTATTTTGCCATTGTGCTGTAACTCAGTTCAGTAGCCATTTATTTAGTATTAACTCTGTGGTAGATACCAGGATACAAAGATGAATGTACCATGAACATAAGTTCCCACAGGAGTGTAGAGTCTCTTTAGAAAGGTGGACGTGTAAACATAGACTTTAAGTGAACACTTTCATAGACTGTGGGTTATGGATGAGGCCTATCTATGTTAGTAGAGAGCAATTCACCTTAAGAATCTTAAAATTATTCAGATTGTTTAGCTGAGAAATGATGTTTCTAGATATTTTTTTTCCCAAGGAAATGAGATTCAAAGATTAAATGTACAAACTATTCACAGTAGCATTTTTAATAATAATGAAAAATTGAAAACAGTGTAATGCCAAATTATGGAATATCCATAATTTGAAATATTATAGTGCCATAAACATGCTTCCAATGTTTTTAATGACATGGGAACATAAGTTAAGTGAAATGAGTATACAGAGTGTGCTTGTAATTTTGTAATGAAGTAAAACCGATATGTGGTGTATTACATGAATATTTAAGCTGAGGGGGAAAAGACTAGATATAAATACACTAAATGTAAGCAGTGGTGATCACTAAATTATGGATTTATGAATAATTTGTTTTATGCTGAGACTTAAATTTTTTATCTAAAGAGAAGATTGCAAAGTGATCATCTGTTTTTAATCTTTTCTACTGGAGACAGTTCTAAAAATTACATATGGCCAATTTTATCTTAGAATTATTTCATTTTTATGATAGATTCTTAGTTACTACTGCTGTCTTTTTTCATATAAATAGTATCACACATCTGTTATTGATGTGTGGATTCAAGCTCTAGTGTGGAAAGCTTGGGTATTCCAACACCCTTTTCCCTAACCTTTGATTCTGCCTTCTTTAAAGCTGTATAGACCATAATCTTTCATCCTCTCAAGATTTTTCTGTATATGTGTATTTTAGCTATTGCTTACAGTATTATCTCCTGAGTTCACAGTTTTACTTATATTTTTATACTTGTAAGTTTGCATTACACAAAGTATATCTACTCGTTTTATGAAGTAGCTATTTCCTCTGCTTTTTATGGATTGTTATAGACAGAGTTATCTTTTTTTTTCTGCCTCAGCTTTATTGAGATAACATGATGATAACATAAACTTATAACATGAAGTTTAAGCTGTACAGAGCAATGATTTGAAACATATATTTGGAATAATTACCACAATAAGGCTAGTTATCACCTCCAGCACCTCACATGATTACCTTTTTTCTTTGTGGTATGAAGATTTGCTCTCTTAGCAGCTTCCAAGCATGATACAGTACTGTTAACTAGTGTCACGATTCTGTGCATTACATCCCTGGAACTTATTCATCTTCTAACTGGTAGTTTGTACCCTTTGACCAGCATCTCCCCAATTTTTTCTACATTCTGCTCCTGGTAACCACCATTCTGATCCTCTGTTTCTATGAGTTTGGCTTTTTTAGATCAAAATTCTGTGATACCATACAGTACAGTTGACCTTGGCACCACATAGGTTTGAACTGTGTAGGTACACTTATACATGGATTTTTTTTTTCAGTAAATACATACTGCATCATCTGAGTTGGTTGAATCCAAGGATGTGCAACTGTGAATACTAAGTACCAACTATGGGACTTGAGCATCTGAAGACTTTGGTATCTGAAGCAGGTCCTGAAAAAGGAAATGGGGGGATGACTATTTCAACCACAGATGGGGTCAATTCCCCTAACCCCCACATTGTTCAAGGGTGAACTGTATTTGTCCTTCTCTGTCTTATTGCACTTTACATAATGCCTTCAAGATCCTGCCCCATACGTATTGTCACAAACGGCAAGATTTCTTTCTCATGGATGAATAATATTTGATTGACTATACATACATTTATGTATACCACATCTTCTTTATCCATTCATCAATTGATGTACACTTGAGTTGTTTCCATTTCTTGGCTATTGTGAATAATGTTGCAAGGAACATGAGAGGGCAGATATCTCAAGATAGTGATTTCATTTCCTTTTGATACATACCCAGAAGTAGGATGCTGAATCATGTGGTTTAAGCTACAAAGGTTTAATAAATTATGGAAACAAAATGCATGAATACCACAGGAAGGGCTCACTAGCGGCAAAACCTCCTAGAATGCTTCTAAGTATGATCTCAGAATGTGAATGTTCCAAGATCAGTTCCTTTTTTAAGAAATGTTTGTTAAATTATTTTTAATTGCACTTACTATATGCCAAGAACTTAGCAGAGAAAAAAAAAAAAACTGTTTAATGAAGAAAGTTGTTAGGAAAAGACCAGAAATCTTTGGGAATTTTAAGCAGTTTGTGATAATTTGAAAGCTTTAATTCAGATTTATCAGAAAGAGTTTTTGCCTAAATATTTAGATTAAAGCAGGTCCTGGCATAGACTTTTCTCTAAGGTTGGTCAGTCATTTTTGAAAGTGATTAACAAGATTCTCCTGTATAAGCTTTTCCAGACAATGGTTTGGAACCAGAGCCTTTTTTCTCTGAAAACTTTTTTTTTTAATTAATACCTTTATTGAGATATAATTCATATACTATAAAAGTTCACTCTTTAAAACTGTACAGTTGAGTGGTTTAGAATATTCACAGAGTTGTGCAAACTTTCTAATTCCAGTACATTTTTATCATCTCAGAAGAAACTCCTACCTATTGGTAATCATTTCTTTTTCTCTCCTACCCCACTGTCCTAGGCAGTTACTCCTGTACTTTCCATCTTTGTGGATTTGCCTATCCTGAACACTTCATACTAATAGCATCGTGCAATATGTGATCTTCTGTGTTTGATGTCCTTTTACTTAGCATAATTTTCAAGTTCTGAAAAGCCTTTTTAATGTTAGGGTGCCACTGCATTGAGTACTGTCCTGACTTTCCTGTCTGTTAAAGAGATTACCATTTAGTTGTTGCTGTTGTTCACTTGGTGGTGGCTAACTCTTTGCGACCCCATGGACTGCAGCAAACCAGGCCTCCCTGTCCTTCACCAACTCTTGGAGCTTGCTCAAACTCAGGTCCATTGAGTTGGTGATGCCATCTAACCATCTTGTCCTCCATCATCATTTAATAGGTAGAAACTAAAATTGCAAAGGGCTGCCCAGGTGGCTCAGTGGTAGAAAAACATGCCTGCCAACCAGGAGATGCTGGTTTGAGCCCTAGTTCAGGAAGATCCCCTGGAGAAGGAAATGGCAACCCACTCTAGTATTCTTGCCTGGGAAATCACATGGACAGAGGAGCTTGGAGGGCTACAGTCCACGGGGTTGCAAAGAGTGAGACATGACTTAACGACTAAACAAGAACAACAGTATTTTTTAGTTTTTCTTCAAATTACCACAATTACCATTGTGTGTCTGTATATAAATTTAATATATAAGTTGTAGGGTTCTCTTTATTTATTTTTAAAATCTATTTATTTATTCAGCTGTGTCAGGTCTTAGTTGCAGCATGTGGGATCTTTTGGTGCATGCAGGGGCTTAGTAACTGTGGCATACAAGCACAGTTGTTATTCAGTAGGTAGGATCTTAGTTCCCAGACCAGGGATTAAACCCGTGTCCCCTGCATTGCACAGCACATTCTTAACCACCGGACCACCAGAGAAGTCCCTAGGTCCTCTTTAAAGAGAAAGTTTTATTTCTTATAATTCAGATACCTCTAGTCATATTCTATAATGAAACTTGGAAAGCTTTTGCTTTACCTCTCTGACTTGATAGCTCTTGTTTATAGCAACCTAGAATTATCTTATTTCCTCTCGGGTCAATTTTGTCTGTTTATCTTGGGCTTTCATTTTTGTGCTGATGGTTTTCTTTTCAAATTTGAAAGCTTAATTGGTGACTGGATTGATTTTCTCAAGTAGATTGTGTGGGATAATAGCCTTGCTTTAGGTTTGTTTCTTCTGGAAGAAGAGGTGAATAGGGAAGGATAACTGGGCTCAGTCTATTTCTTTGAGGTTGTTGATTGGCAGATATTTCTTTAGGATGAATGATCTGGAAAAGCCTAATCATCAGGGCACACCTGTATACAGAATAGAAAGGGCTTTACTCTGGCAGATCCATCTCTCACCCTGGCGGACTTACTTTCCCCTGGCGGTTCAAGTAATTTGTTTTGCTTTTTGGCCATGGCACATGGCTTGTGGGATCTTAGTTCCCTGACCCTCATCATTGAAAGCACGGAGTCCTAACCATTGGACTGCCAGGAATTCCTGTTCAAGTAATTTTAAAAAAGAAATGTTCTCTGGTTGCAAATTTGTTTTCCTGTAAGCTGCCTTTCTATTCCATGGCAGAAAGTAGAATAAGATATAGGACAGCTACAGGTATTTGGACACAGACTTCCATTTACGCTCCCATTTTCAATCCCTCTTCTTCAGTCCTGCCCTCATACCTGCTCACTGTGGGCCTGGTGCTCCTCTTTGACTATATCCTCTCTCGAACTTGGGTTTCCCTTGTGGCTCAGCTGGTAAAGAATCTGGCTGCAATGTAGGAGACCTGAGTTTGATCCCTGGGTTGGGAAGATCCCCTAGAGAAGGGAAAAGCTGCCCACTCCAGTATTCTGGCCTGGAGAATTCCATGGACTGCATAGTCCATGGGGTCACAAAGAACTGGACACAGTTGAGCGACTTTCACTAACTCCCTTAACTTATTCAGGACTATGGCTTCCTCATCTCTTTCATCTGTCAACACACTTCCATTTGCTTTCCAGTTTTTGGAAGTCTGTGTATCTCTCCACTATTACATTAGTAACTTGTTGCTATGTAATAAACTAAAGCGTCTGCCTCCAATGCCGGAGACCTGGGTTCGATCCCTGGGTCGGGAAGATCACCTGGAGAAGGAAATGGCAAACCACTCCAGTATTCTTGCTTGGAGAATCTCATGGACTGAGGAGCCTGGTGGGCTGCAGTCCATGGGGTCATAAAGAGTCGGACACGACTGAGTGACTTTTTTTTTACCCAAAATTTATTGTCCTAAAACCAATAAAATCCAGATGTGGACTTGGGGCTGGTGCCAAGACTGTAGGTCTGTCCCAGGTCTCAGGAGTGTGTCTTAAAGGGTGGGACCATGTGCTCCTGTTCGGTGGTTAATTGCCAGAGTCCTCGGTTTCCTAGGGATTAAATTAGTTAAGGGGCATGTGTCTTTTTGTTAGTCTGTATTAGAGCCTTCTATATATTCTGGGGGTTCCCCAGTTAGGGTTTAATAGAGGCTCAAGCATTTTAGGAGTCTCCTTCTTAAAATCCAAGGCTTATGGGGTGGTTTTCTGGAGGTCATGGGCCTTAGAGTTAGTCCTGTGAGAACTATGTCCTGAGCACTAATCCAAAGGGCCCGTTGTTTTGGTATTTAATTTTAAAGTCATATATTAGATAAGAAATGACTCCTGGACTGAGTGTGCCTACCAAAGGCAGCAGACACCATTTTTCAAAATAGAAAGAGGTCCTGCTTGAAGAAACCATCAAGGAGAGGCTCTCACAATACAAGAACGTTGGTCTGGGCTTCTGGGCACCCAGATGGCCATTGGGGGCACCTACACGGACAAGAAATGTCCCTTTACTGGTAATATCTCCATCTGAGGGCAGATCCTGTCTGGTGTGGTGACTAAGATGAAGATGCAGAGGACTGTCTTCATCCCCTGAGACACCTCTATTATATCCAAAAATACAGGAAACATGTCCATTCACCTGTTGCTCTATGTCAGGGGCATCCAGATTGGTGACATTGTCACAATGGGTAAGCCTGCCCCCTGAGCAAGGTTTTGTGAGTTCAGCATGCTCAAGGTCACCAAGGTTGCCAGCACCAAGAAGTGATTCCAAAAATCCTGAGACTGGACACCTCCCCACTCCCCCGGTTATTTCCCATTCAACAGTAACGATAGCAGACATTTATTATCTCGTTGTTCTGAGAATCAAGACTCTGGAAATGGTTTATCTGGGTAGTTTTGACTTGAGGTCTTTTGTACGCTGTAGTCAAGTATGTTGGCCAGGGCTGTAGTCATCTGAAGATTGACTGGAGCTGGAGAATCTGCCCTAAGATTAAGTAAGTAAGTAAGTAAAGTCACTCAGTCGTGTCCGACTCTTTGTGACCCCATGGACTGCAGCCCACCAGGCTCCTCAGTCCATGAGATTCTCCAAGCAAGAATACTGGAGTGGGTTGCCATTTCCTTCTCCAGGGGATCTTCCCAACCCAGGGATCGAACCCGGGTCTTCCACATTGGAGGCAGACGCTTTAACCTCTGAGCCACCAGGGAAGTCATAAATGGCATGTTGGTGCTACCTTTTGGTAGGAAACCTATGTTTTTTATGGTTTTATGGACTTTTCAATAGGACTGCTTGAGCCTTTTCGTAACATGGCACCTGGTTTCCACGAGAGAGAGTGAGACAGAAGCAGTGATTGTTTTGATGTAGCCTCAGAGATCACACGCCATTATTTCTGTTATTGGTTACCCAGGTTAGCCCTCTTCAACATAAGATGCGGTATGAAGTACCAGGAAGAGAGAATGATCATGAGTGGCATTTTATCTTTTAATTTTATAATTTAAACATGTTTATTTATTTGGCAGCACTGGATCTTAGTTGCAGCAGGCAGGATCTTTCATTGTGGTCACATGTACATGGTACGCTGACTTGGTTGCCCCATCGTGTGGGGATCTTAGTTCTGCGACTAGGAATCGAACCTGTGTCCCCTGCATTGAAGGCAAATTCTTAACCACTGGACCACCAAGGAAGTCTCATGAGTGCCATTTTAGAAGGCAGTTATTGTAAGTTTATTTCCTTTTTTTTCTTTTTTATTAGTGAGATAGGGGTTATAGTCATCCTGCTTTCTTTATAAGTCCTGTTTATAATTTTAGGTGGTTATTTTGAAAGGAAAATGTAAATGTTAAAAATAGTCCATATTAAAATTGAACTTAGCCTATTTTATGATCCAACTTATAATAGTTTGGGGACTTTGGACATTTCTTTCATGGTTGTTCAGAGGCTTTTAAAAATATTACTTCACATTCAGCAAAGTCATGCTTGCCAAAGAAGATAAGGCCCAGTCTCTCTTGCATCTCTTGGAAGGCACAGGGGAAGTAATTTGAGATCTTAAATAACTTAGAAATGAAGGGCATTTCAAGTTTCAGCTAGCAAATAAAAGAACCCTTTTTCATGGTGAATTACATGTTTCCATATGTGGGGATTAAACTGTGTTACTGACTTCTGCTTCTGAAGTAACATCTCAGCTCTAGTAAAATGTTAACCTTTTTCTGCAGCCTCTTAAAGTTTTTAAGAATTTTGTCCAAAAAAAATCTTACTATAAGATATACTCTAAAATGAGAATTTAAGCCATCATTTAGTGATTTGCTTTAAAAAAATCCAATCCTAATTTAATTTCGGATCTAAATTAGTCAATTCTGCATTGTCATTGTCTCTTAGGAAGAGTTGATGATAACGTTAGCTAGTGTCAGATCTTCGCTGTGACGTATTTTCACAGCTGCAAGCTTATTTTAAGAGACTTATTAACACAGTCACCTTAGCCAAACTGACAAATAAGCAAGAGAGACTAATAAATCAAAACTTGACTCTGGAATCTCTTATTGTTGGTTTTGTTCACTTCTTATTAGTATAAAGTATTTTATGTAGCAAATTTGACTGGAGCCCTAGTTTCCTCTTTAGGATTTTTTCTACTGGTAGGTGTACATAGATCCTATTTGTTTCAACAGTGGTGCAGAACTTATTTACTATCTAAAGAATTTCCGCACTAATTTTTTAAACTGTTATCTTTCTTTTTAACCTCAAAAACACCTTTCCTTTAACATAATCTATTTTATGTAAAATATAAAGGGAAATATTACTTAAAGCTGACAGTATATAAAGTCAGATATTGTCATTTCTGTCTACTTTTTTTTTTGCCTCTGGACTAATAGACATATACATATATATATATATATATATATACACACTATCCTAAATAATGCTGACACTTAAACTATTCCTGTGGATTTTTGGATAAGGCCGATAGTAGAGTACATATCATTTGATATTTAAAAGTACATATAAGCTCTGGAATAAATGCCTGGTTATAAGTTCTGCCATTTAGTAGTAGGCCTTGGGGCAAGTTCCTGCTAATCTAAATCTCCGTTTCTTTACCTCTCAAATGTAGATAGTAATTTGTTGTTCAGTCGCTCAGTTGGTCCAGCTGTTTATGACCCCATGGACTGCAGCACACTAGGCTTCCCTGTCCCTCACCATCCCCCAAAGTTTGCTCAAAGTCAAATCCACTGAGTCAGCGATGCCATCTCATCCTCTCTTGTCCCCTTCTCCTCCTGTCCTAAGTCTTTACCAGCATCGGAGTCTTTTCCAGTGAGTCAGCTCTTTGCATCAGGTGGCCAAAGTGTTGGAGTTTCCATTTCAGCATCAGTCCTTCCAGTGAATATTCAGGGTTGATTTCCTTTAGGATTGACTGGTTTGATCTCCTTGCTGTCCAAGGATTCTCAAAAAAGTCTTCCTCCTTTATCAGTAGTTGTAAAGAATGAAATAGTTGAATATTTAGCACAGCATTTAGCATAGCACACTGGGTGGAAATGAAGAGTACCAGAACTACAGCATGGAGAAACACTTCTGAAATGGTAGAGTAAAAGCTTCCAAAGATCTCCTCCACAAAAGCAATGAAAACTCTGGCAAAAACTGTCAGAAATTTTCAGAACTCTGAAAATTAAACACTTTTAAAAATTCAGAGAGCGTTTCTTTAAGGACATGGCTGAATCTCCACGGGAAGAGTGAACTTTGTAAATCTTTTCTTTAACTGTTAAAATGTTTGTCTCCGCTCAGTCTTTGCTGCTGCCTGAGGCTTTCTCTGGGTGTGGCGAGTGGGAGGTTGCAGTGCATGGGCCTCTCATGATGGTGGCTTTCCTTGCTGCAGATCACAGGCTCTGGGGTGTGCAGGCTTCAGGACTTGCGGCCCATGGGCCCAGTAGTTGCAGCTCACCAGCTCTAGAGCTCAGGCACAGTAGTTGTGGGTCAGCTGCCTTTTAGCATGTGGAATCCTCTTGGACCAAGGGTCAAACCTGTGTCCTTTGCGTTGGCAGGTGGACTCTCAACCACTGGGATCACCAGGGAACGCCACACTGTAAATTTTTAACTTGTTCGTTTTCCATCCCTCTCTCCAGAGGAGTCTTGAAAACCAACAGGTTCACCACTGTGGTGACTGTGAAAATCAAGGGCTCAGCAGCCACTGGAAGAAACTTAATAGCTTTGGAGCCTCCCCAAAGTCCTATCACTAGAGAATTGTCACCATTTGACCTGTATGGCAGCTCCTTGCAAAGCTCCATTCTAAGGACTTGTCTTTATTTGACCAGACTTAGAGCTTGCTATGTACAAAGTTTCTATCCCTAGAATCTTGTGGAAAAATATCAGCGGGAATTAACACTCCAGCTGCTTGAACTGGTAATACCATCAGAGCTAGTAAGAAGGTGAACAAAAAACTTACAGGAAAAATTGGGCAATGAGATGTTTATAGGGAGCTTTGAAAAACTCCAGCATATTCCTGAGAATCTAGAAGGCCACAAGCATGTGCAGGGCTATGCATGTGTCCAGGGAAGACCTTAGAAATCCCTAACCTCTCACCTCTGGCCAACCTTCATGTTCTGCACAAAACAAAACTTATGATGGACAAAAGAAAAAAAAAAGGCAATTAATTGGTGTTTATCAGAAGTAGAAACTTTTGTGCTTTAAAGGACACCAACAGGGAAGTAAGAAGGTAGTAGAATGGGAGAAAATTTTGTAAACCATGTAGCTGATAAAGGTCTTATATCCAGAATGTATAAGGAACTGTTGTAACCCAGCAATAAGTGGACAAATAACCTAACTTAAAAATGGGCCAGGGATTTCAATAGATATTTTTCCAAAGAAGATACACAAGGGCCAATAAGGATATGAAAGATATTGCACATCATTAGTCATTAGAGAAATTTAAACCACTTCACACCTGCTGCTGCTGCTGCTAAGTTGCTTCAGTTGTGTCTGACTCTGTGCGGCCCCAGAGACGGCAGCCCACCAGGCTCCCCCGTCCCTGGGATTCTCTAGGCAAGAACACTGGAGTGGGTTGCCATTTCCTTCTCCAGTGCATGAAAGTGAAAGTGAAGTCGCTCAGTCGTGTCCGACTCTCAGCGACCCCATGGACTGCAGCCTTCCAGGCTTCTCTGTCCATGGGATTTTCCAGGCAAGAGTACTGGAGTGGGGTACCATTGCCTTCTAAGGTGGCTATAATTAAAAAAAAGATGGACAATAACAATTGTTGACAGAGGTGTGGAAAAATTTAAATCATTATACATTGCTAATGGGAATGGAAAATGGTGCAGCCACTTTGCAAAAACAGTTTCCTCAAAAAGTTAAACACAAAGTTACCATCTGACACTTCCATGTTTTAGTTATATACTCAAGGGAATTGAAAACATAAAAAACTTGTTCAGTTAAGTCGCTCAGTCGTGTCCAACTCTTTGTGACCCCCAAGGACTGCAGCACGCCAGGCTTCCCTGTCCATCACCAACTCTTGGAGCCTACTCAAACCCATGTCCATTGAGTCAGTGATGCCATCCAACCATCTCATCCTCTGTCATTCCCTTCTCCTCCCGCCTTCCATCTTCCTCAGCATCAGGGTCTTTTCCAGTGAGTCGGTTCTTCGCATCAGGTGGCCAAAGTATTGGAGTTTCAGCTTCAGGATCAGTCCTTCCAATGAATATTCAGGACTGAAAAAAACTTGTACATAAATGTTTAAAGCAGTCTTATTCATGACTGTCAAAAGTGGAAAAAACCCACAAGTCTGTCAGCTGTGGAAAGGATAAACAAAATGTGATATACTCACACAATTCAGTCATAAAAAAAGATGGAGTACTGTTATATGCTTCCTTATAGGTGAACCTTGGAAACATGATGCTACATGAAAGAAACCAAATGCAAAATGCTGCATGTACTTAAATCTGTTTATATCGTTTCCAGGGTGGAAACTCCACAGACACTGAAAAATTATTGGTTCCTAGAGCCTGGAGAGAAGGGAGATGGGGAGTGACTGCTAACAGGCAGAGGGTTTCTTCTTGGCATAGTATAAAAATATTTTGAAATTGCAAAGTGGTGCTGATTGCATAACCCAGTGAATGTAGTAAAAACCACTGAATTGCATACTTAAATGGGTGAATTTTATAGTATGTGAATTATATCTCAATAAGGTGTAGTTTATTTTATTTTTAAAAACCAAAAACCCCTACAGTATTCTATGTAAGTGGATCACCTGGTATTGAAAAACAAAATTGCTCTGGAGTTTTCCTGCTTAGCTGGCAACTCTGTAGTGTTTACAGTTATTTTTTAATGAACTGTCAGAAGCTGGAGTTCCATTTGTAGAGTACATGACTATTTTTATCAGTTATACAATGTTAATCAAAGATACATATAAGAAAAAAATTCCCTAGAATTCACCAAGTTGAGATTATTATAGTATTTTTGTAGAAAGTTTTACTTCATATACAATCATGAGTTATAATACTTTAAAGCATTCTTTGGATGATAAAAAATTCTCTTTTTTTTCCAGTGCTTCATCATCAATTATTATTGTTGATGAGCTGTGAAATACTGCTTTTCTGTACACTCTGTGAATTTAAGTAGTTGGATTCAAAATAAACTAAGCTTATTATAAAGTTTTACTCCTTACAACTGAATTTTGAAATAAAACAAATTCAGATCTTACTAGCTGTAAAATCTTATTGAATTATTTTCACATTTTAATCAGATTGAGGATATTAGTAAGATCTTACTTTCTGTTTTTTATAATTTTCATCCTGTATCAGTGTAGTCTGTTCTAACACACTGTATTCTCAGCTTGCAGAGCACAAAGAAGCGCGGCACACCTACAGCCTGGAGTCCCTCTGCCACTGCCCTTTTTACGAAGAGGCCATGCGCTTAGTAGAAGAAGGAAAAATTTACTCGAGAGTGCTTAGGTATCATGCTTATGTTTATGAAAAATATTAAGATGCTGTTGATATGTTTGTCTGATATTTGTTTAAAATATTTATGAGAATAGGGAGAAAATGTTTTTAGGCTCAACACAGTTTTTTAATGTATTTTGTCAGTATTGAAAAGACATGTGTTTTTTATTAAGATCCTGAGGTTAAGCCTTATTCCAAACTTGTAGTAGGCTTGATCTTAAATGCACTTTAACAGTTGTCTCCCCTGTTTATTACTTAGAACTGAAATGTTGGAGTGCCTAGGAGACAGTGATTTTCTTGCCAAACTTCACTGTATTCGACAGGCTTTTCAGGTATATATATTTTTAACATTAAGTGACTTCATCCAGCCACTCATCCCCACCCTCATGCTATAGAGTCCAGCTGAATATAAACAGGACAACTCTTTGCTCTTTATTACCCTTATTTGTAATGGTAAATAAAAAGGACTGTTTATTTTTCCTCCCTGCTGTCTCCCTTCATTTGTCTTCATTTGTCATCCTCTCCTGTAACTTCCTGGGTCTACCACATTTTGTCAGAATACAATATTTTGATGCTAGAGATGTATGTGTACAAATAACTGCTTAAAATATAAGTACTTTTTCTTATTATCAATTAGTAAGTGTTCTAAATGTTTTTCACTTGAATCAGTTGTAAAATCACCAATTTCCTAAGGTAAAATAAGGTCATTTAACAACAAAATTCTCTTTATTTTTCTCTTCTGGAGTTATGTAGTTATTTCAAATTTTTCTAATATTAAATTGAACAAATTTAAATTCAGATTTATCTCCCTTGAATCTTTTAAAATTTTCCGTTCAGGAGCTCTTTTTATTCTAGTTACTTAGGACCTTTTATTCCTGTGGTGTACCTGCTGAAATAGTACCATATACCATGTATTAACTGTATTAGGGTTATTTGTACATACAGGTGCTATAAAGTCAGATATCCATTCAAATTAATTATAGGTTTCCTTTTTTTTTTGGGGATGGATATTTTTCAGGTAATTCTTTCAGAAACAGCCAACAGGATATTCCTTGCTGAGAGTGGAAGGAAAATTTTATCAGCGTTAATTGTAAAAGCACGAAAGGTAAACTTGTTTTGTTAGCAAGTTTATTTTATTGTTATTATTTCAATTGAACTGATGATTAAAATCATTAAATTTTTAATAGAAGAAAATGTTTTTGTAGATATTTGTAAAAATTCACATACTAAAAATAAATAACCCCCAAAGTATTTCTGCTTGGGTTGATTTATGTTCTGTGTATAAAGTTCATACAGTTTTGAGCAAGTTGATGAATATATTCACAGTTTCCCATTAAAAAATCTATTAGTGTCATGGTAAGAATTATCATTAAATCAGCTATATGGTCACCACTATTATTATTGCTGATACTTCTTTTCTTATGCCTCCCTCAGTCCTGTTCAGTAAGAAGGTCTTAAGAAATAGTGTATATCTCAGAAATCTGGAAATACAAACTGAACTGCCTCTCACTCTTACTCATCTTCATGGTTCTGAATGAGGCAGAAGCAATGGCAAGAATTTTATTAATACTGTAAGGAACCACTTTTCATTTATGCAGGATGTGTCTAGATGATGAGAAAAAGAAACCTTAAACAGACTTTCCCTGAGCCATTTGAACACCTGGTTTTCAAACACAATCCCTTTGAACCTCAGTTCCCTCATTTGTATAATAGAATTATATTTATGGTACCCTGTTTCAGAGTTCTTACAATGATTAAATAAATGATAAGTAGGAAAACATATTTTAAAAGTACTATATAAATTTGCAGTTTAGTTGCTAAGTCGTGTCTGACTCTGCAGGATACTGTAGCCCACCAGACTCCTCTGTCCATGGGAATTCCCAGGCAAGATACTGGAGTGGGTGGCCATTTCATCTCCTGGGGATCTTCTGACCCATGGATTGAACCCATGTCTCCTGCATTGGCAGGCAGATTCTTTACCACTGAGCCACCAGGGAAGCCCAGTATAAATTTAGGATCATATTAACTACTTATAATTTCCAATGTAAATCTTAAAAAAAAAGAATCAGAATATTTAGTAATTATATGAAAAAGTTCTATAGTATTATAGTCAAATAAATTCAAATTAAAATAGCACAATAGGACTTCTCTGACAGTCCAGTGTTTAAGACTCTGAGATTCCAATGCAGGGGGTGTGGGTTCCCTATCTGTTCAGGGAACTTAAGATCCCACATGCTACGTGGCCAAAAGATTTAAAAAATAATAATAAACAAAACACAGTAGCCTGTTCTGCCTATCAAATTGCCACCACTAGAAAGACAGTGAAATGTGTTGGTTGCTCAGTCCTGTGTGAATCTTTGTGGCCCCACAGACTGGAGCCTGCTAGGTCCTCTGTCCATGGAATTTTCCAGGCAAGAATATTCGAGTGGGTTGTCATGCTCTTCTCCAGAGGATCTTCCTGACCCAGGGATCGAACCCAGGTCTCCCTCATTGCAGGCAGAAAGACAGTAAACCCAATATAAATCTTTCTTGTCCTTCCCGAGGCTGATAAACCCACTGATTTGAATTAAGCGTATGATTTGAACTAGAGTTCCTCCAAAAGGAACAGAACTCTATCAAAAGCATCACATATATCTTCTGTAACCAAGTTTTCATCTTAAAGACTAACCTAAATAAGCACATATATTTGAGTAGTTAGCATTTGCTTATGACATTTTACTTAGATTCTTAGTCTTGACTTCTGCAAAATGTTGGACTAACAAAATAAACCAAACAAGTATGGCATACCTTGAAAATGTGTTTTAATTGTTACCTAATAGAATGAAGATCTTACGAGCTTACTTGAAGAGTATATTTACTTTGAGGGTTTGAGCATTTTTATAAAGTTGAGATTAAGATTAAAGTGTGTTTTCTCTGCAGAATCCAAAGAAGTTTGAAGATGTTTTTGATGAAATGATCTATTTTTTAGAGCAGACTGATCACTGGGATAATACTGAAATGGAACTTGCTGCTAGAGGAGTAAGTCAGATTTTTTATAATATTTATCCCCTTTCATTATTTATATATAATATTTACATAATTTGAGGCCACTGTTTCCTTGTCTTTGTTAAATGACAGTAAAACCAATTTTGTGATGGTGATTATGATACAGTCATAAACAATAGCAACCACAGTCTTTATATTAGGGCAACAATTGAAAATAGTATATTAAAAAAAAACAAACCTTTGTTCCTTCTTGTGCTTTTTCCTTCCTTCCAAAACTCAATGAGCAGAGGCTTTAGCAGAGTGGTAATGGTAACCTGTGTAAGGGTGGTTTCAGATAGGACAGTGGCAGCTCAGGGGAGATGGGGGATTGGCTACATATACAGGATCAAACAAAAATACATATATTGAGAATAATCAGAGTGAGATTTCTCATGATTAGAGAAGTGAGGTATAAAAAGCTAGGGTTGGAATTGGAGCTATCAGTGTGAATTCATAGTTTACTAAATAGAGAAATAAATAGGAAGGTTTGCATATATGTAAACATACATAAACTTACTACCTCTATTCACAGAGAGGGTCTGGGAGCAAGAACACCTCATAGGAAATTATCCCTAACACACAGATCTTGGCTTCTAAGTCCCACTCTCTGCTAAAAGGAACTAGGACTCCTTGGAAATTTGGCTGATTTCACCACTAGAATACAAAAAGTATGTGATGAGCCTGGAATATTCTGTTGTAATGGAAGCTTAAAGAATGAGTTTGCAAGGGGCTTTCTCACTGGAAGGCTTTCTTGGCAGAGAAGACAGTAGATGCCGAAACACAGAGGCACAGTCTTCACAGTCCTTCTTTCTCTGGTGTTCCTTCACTCAGTTAAGAACCTCTCAGTATCTAGTTCACACGTGGTATGGCATATAGTACAATACAGTCTGCATGAATGAAAGAGTAAGAGTTCATAATGTGGTGGAGAAGACAGGCAGATATACCAGTAACTAAATGACAGGCTTCCCCTGTGGCTCAGCTGATAAAGAATATGCCTGCAATGCTGGAGACCTGGGTTCAGTCCCTGGGTTGGGAAGATCCCCTAGAGAAGGGAAAGGCTACCCACTCCAGTATTCTGGCCTGGAGAATTCCATGGACTATGCAGTCCTGCTGCTGCTGCTAAGTCACTTCAGTCGTGTCCGACTCTGTGCGACCCCATAGACACGGCAGCCCACCAGGCTCCCCCGTCCCTGGGATTCTCCAGGCAAGCACACTGGAGTGGGTTACCATTTCCTTCTCCAGTGCATGAAAGTGAAAAGTGAAAGTGAAGTTGCTCAGTCATGTCCGACCCTCAGCGACCCCATGGACTGCAGCCTTCCAGGCTTCTCTGTCCATGGGATTTTCCAGGCAAGAATACTGGAGTGGGGTGCCATTGTCTTCTCCGCTATGCAGTCCATGGAGTCGCAAAGAGTCGGACATGACTGAGTGACTTTCACAAAAATGTCAGAGCAGAAAGAGCCTGTGGATACCATAATAAAAGCACGGACCAAGGACTCCTAGAACAGAGTGGAGGGAGGGATTAATTTCACTTGATGGGATCTAGGAAGGAACAACTGACATGTGAATTACAGTTTTTGGTTGTGAATTGTTTTCAGTGTTGTCTCTCCTCTTTTAACCTGATTCAACTAAAAACGTACTGCTGTTGTCATATATGAAGCCCTCACTCAGACTTTATTTCAGCTCTCTGTAATAATAATTTCTATTTAACTTACAATTTAATACAGGTAAAAAATCTAAACTTTTATGATGTTGTTTTGGATTTTATATTAATGGATTCCTTTGAAGATTTAGAAAACCCACCTACATCCATACAGAATGTAGTAAATAATCGCTGGCTAAACTCCTCCTTCAAAGAAACTGTAAGTGATGGTTCACGTTTCTCAACATTTAAATTTGATACAAAAGTAGTCAGAGCTGAGAAGATGAATAAGATAGTATATATAAATATATGTCTGCCTGTAGAACGACTATTATGGAAACTGAGCTCATCCTTTGATATTGGGATCAGATGTGTATGATACATAACATATGAAAGTGAAATTTTCCTTTGGGCTCATCTGTCAGTCCCTGCTTTGACTTTGAGGACCCAGTATTTCTTTAGATCTCAAAAAAAACTTGGGTTTCAAACTAGGTCAGGCCTAACAAAAAATTGTAACTGAAATGACTCTATGACTAAATAGAAATGTAGCAGTTTCAGTGAAAAGATGATATATATATATTTTTGGAGGAAAATACAGAGTTTCTTGTTCCCAAATACTATAAAAAATTCAAGTAGAAGGGAATTCCCTGGTGGTCCAGTGGTTAGGATTCCACACTCTCAGTGCCAGAAGGCCTAGGTTCAATCCCTGGTCAAGGAATGAAGAACCCCAGGCATGGACTTGCAAACCCCTCCCCCCCCCACACACACACACAAAGATTAAGGTAGAAAAAAATAAGAATGTGCAAAAATAAAATGGGTTTAAACTGTATTGTATGCTTGGATATTTTCAGTTTCTGTTGTTTGTTTGTACTCAGATTTCTATTTAACATTTTTTTTTGTTGGGCTGAAGTGTGTACCTTGAAGTAGATGGAATTAATGAAAGTTTGAATCTTTAGAAAACTAAAAAAAGTTTCAATTGGGTATTTCACAGTTATTTTGGAAATGCCTGATACCACATTTTAAAGCATTTTTCATAAATCTACTTTTCCCTCAAAGTATGTTTTAACCATAAAAGGTGGATGTTCTCCATTTCTGTAACTGCTTTGGGACGGTGACCTTGATCAAAGTTAGGTCATGCCACAGTAGGGTCAGATTTCTTCAGAATCCACTTGGGTGTTTTAGTTCCTGTTATTAGGGATGTCTCTTAGTTCTTTACTTGAGTAAAACTTTTGGCTCAACTCATAACTATTTCCAGCACTACTACAATTCGTGAGGAAAAAATATTACTTGAATTTAATGACTGAGTTCCTTGGCACAGAGTTCAGCCTTTCTCTGTCAGTGGCTTTGAATTTAATTTTAAAATTTATAAATACCTTTTCATTAATACTTACAAACAATAGAAAGAACATGAACTAGTTCTTTTCAGTTAATATTTTAAACATTTTAGACCTTTTAACTTTGAATTTCTAATAAAAGTCACTCTTTTTTAAATGGAAAGTTTATGTAATTATTCATTTAAATCTTGCTTTTTCTCCTCTGTACATATTTAGGCTGTGGCTTCAAGTTGTTGGTCAGTGTTGAAACAGAAAAGGCAACAGATGAAGGTAAAACTGATCATGTCTTGGATTTCTTCATAATTTGAGGCTCTTGTTGAAGAAACGTCTGAGCCAGTTTTCGGCTGGGGATGGCAGCTCATAAGCCCTGTCCTTCAAGCTTGATGAGTGATCTGTTGGCACTAGGTTGGGTTCTCTGTTTTTGAAGTTGGGAACAGAGTTTTTGCTTTTACTTTTTTTCACTTAATGATATTACAAGATTTAAAAAATTGTTTAACATAGTGGATGTTATTTTGTGTAATCCCATTGAGAAATGATGATTGATTCTTAAAGCTGCTTTGTTTAACACCAAAAATCACCTCAAAGTCTATATCCTGTGCCCACACTGCACACCCTGCAGCCCATCTCACCCTCCACACACTGCTCTCACCACACAATCCTTTGGTAAAGGATGGACTTGAGTGAGACTGGTTCCAAATGCCACTTGTCAGCCATGACCTGGGGCAAGTCTTAACCTTCCTATGCCTTAGTTTCCTCATCTCTAAAGAAGAGCATGGTATCTACCTTGTGGGGTTTTTTGTTAGGATCAAAGTGCTTAGAGTAGTGCTTTGCATAGTACATTATGCAAGTGTTGGTTATCATTATTATTTTTTTATTATTTGCCCACTGACATGTAGTATTTTATCATGTCCATATTTCTAAGCCTGAGCCTTATAACTTTGAGATAGTATTTCTGAGGGCAGTGTGTTTGAGCATAGTCCTCACAGCATCTGCAGAAGGGTGCTGTTACAAATAATTCTGGAGACCATATATTTGAATAATTGTTGTTTAAAAGATGTTGAACAGGGATATATTGTAAAACATGGGGAATGTAGCTAATATTTTGTAATAACTGTAAGTATAATGTAACCTTTAATAATTGTATAAAAAATGAGGGACTTCCCTTGCAGTTAAGACTCCATGCTTCCACTGCAGGGGGTGCAGGTTCGACCCCTGGTCCAGGGACTAGGACCCTGCATGCTGGGCAGCACAGCCAAAAAAAAAAGAAGAAAAAAAATTGTACAAAAAATGATTCCAAAGACCTGTGTTTTAAACAAGTTCCCCAAAGATGATTAGAAACTCTAATGTTTGAGAAACACTGATTTTGGGCTGGGGAACAGACTTGTAGACTTGGGTTTGATTTTCATATTCACTGGTATGATCATAGGTAAGTTACTGTCAGCTGACCTTCAGTTTTTCTACTTGCAAAATGGAATTAATACTTGCCTCATAAAGCTGCTATAAAGATGAAAGGAGGTAAAACATAAAAATTAAAAGAGTAAATATGTAAAAAAAAAGTAAATATATAAAAGTTTAATAAATAGTAGTATCCATAATAATAGCAATTGTTATAGAATATTATTAATAATATATTCTTATTATACCTAACCGTATTTCTTCTTAATATAAATCTTGTGCCTTGGACTGCTGTTCTTCGTGAACCCACAGATACATATATATTTCACCTCTTGGTGAACTATTTCCTATACCTGGAATGCCATACTCTATCCTCTGTACTTAAATAATTCTTACCTACTGTTGAGTTCAGCTTACTTTACTCCCTGGTGCCTGTGCTAACTTCTTACCTGTCTGAATTCCTAGTATAGTTAATATAAATATAGGATTTAGAATTGTCAGTGTATCCATGAAAACCTTTTGGCCTTTACTTATTTGTGAGTTAGGATAGGTTTTATAACCCCTCTGAAGTCTCTCTTTTTATGAGTGATAATGATGTTAACATGACCTATTCTTTCAGTAACATTTTATCAATTAAGTAGAACTTAGCTCATTATCTGGAATATAATAGGTACTTAATCAATGTAAACTTTATTTTAGTCTTTTTCGGATAATCTAAGAAAGTGAGTAGAAGTTCTTCAATTCTAGTGAACAGCTAAAACCATGATAGTCTCATTAATCCTAAAAATTGTACTGCTAAGGAACATTGTAGCATTATTGTTACTGCTTGGTTACAGCACTGTGATTTCTTTTTTATGAGGTGAAAATGCCTTTAAGAAGTAATGTTTTCAGCACATTGAAATTGTTGGATAGATTATGAAAGGTTCCTAAAACATTCTATGACTCCTAAACTGTTCCTTGTAAGTTTATTAGACTGGCTTATCATTGACCCTTGGTCTGTCCTCAAAAAGAGCTGGTCATATGATGGCTAGCAAGCAAATGCAGGAAAGCAAAAATAATTTGTTTCTCCTTTATTTTGCAACAGATCCCAGATGGATTTTTTGCCCATTTTTATGCCATTTGTGAGCAGATCAGCCCTGTCCTAGCCTGGGGCTTTTTGGGTCCTAGAAATTCTCTCTATGATTTATGTTGCTTCTTCAAGGTATGTTCAGTCATTGAATCATTTCCTTTATCTAAATTGAAAAGAAGTTTTACTGTTTCTTTTTGCTTTTGTAGAGGAAAGAATGTTATTTAAATATAAAGTTATAAAAGTCATCCATGCCAGTAGAACAGTTTTATATAGATCTGTGCTTTATCCTGGAGAAGAGACAATTCCATTCACCATATCAATTCCTTCTGTAATGGATACATGTTTTCATATGTGTTACAATGTTAAACAAGTTGCTATAGATAATTCTTCATGCCTGACACTTTTGAAATTTGTAAAACAAATAATATCTATTTTATTGTACATGCAGCAGTTTAAAAATAAGTTCTAGTTCAAAATAATGTGAATGATAAAATCCTAGCTATAAGAAAGAAGATAGGAGTTTGGAATTGTATTCTAATGTCAGCAATTAAAATTGACCAAAGCACAAATTGCATCTTGTTGCGAATTTTCTGCCTGGCACAGTGCCAATAATAGTCTCACTATTTAATAGTCCTTAATTTAGGTTGAGTTTAAAGGAACAAATAAAAGTAAACATAATCAAGTATAAATTTGAAAGTTTTTGATATTTGGAGTTTTGAATGTTTCTACCTTTCATTTAAAAAATTAAATTATTTTGTTTATGTGCTATTAATGTAGCATTTATGTCAATAGCTTAGGACTTTTTTTTTTTACTGTCATTAAAACTCATACATCTTTGATGCATTTACTTGACCTCTCAACTGTAAGGTGGATGTTTAGTGGGAAAACTTTGGACTGGGAATTGTCTACCCTTAATGAACATTCCTGACTGTGGGCAAATCATGCTTTGTTCTCCTCCTTATCATCTGTAAAATGAGGGGACTGGACAAGTTGATTCCCAATAACCCTTCCCAGATATAAAATCCATTGAAATCTATGATGTGGCTTCTTAGTACTTCTTAACATTTGATTTCTGGAGCTTGCCTAGTAGCTCAGATAGTAAAGCATCCGGCTACAGTGCAGGAGAACTGGATTTGATGCTGGAAGATCCCCTGGAGAAGGAAATGGCAACCCACTCCAGTGTTCTTGTCTGGAGAATTCCATGGACAGAGGAGCCTGGCAGGCAAAGAGTCGGACACAACTGAGTGACTGACACACATAACATTTGGTTTTCTATAGGATAGAAATTAAATATTCCTGTTTGTTTGTTTTCTTGTTGTTGCTCTTTGGAAATACTTTTTTCCATCACAACATAACAACCTGAGACTTAATACTTAGTAGTATACAAGATGCTTAAAATGAGTTTCAGCCTAAGTATTAAGTTACTGAAATGAAATATCCTTGACCATCTTCCACTGATTTGAGACCTGAAATTATTTTTATTTTTCATGTCTTAACTTTTTTTGGTACAGAAAAATAGACATTTGGAATTTATAATTATTGGAAATAGTTTACTCTTCTGTCTTCAAATGGTACCAGTGCTCATAGGTAACACTGAAAACTTAATTATTGGGAATGGACTAATAATAGTAGACCCTGACATTTATATAGTGTTCTAGTGTTTACAGGCATTTCTCAGAGAGCCCTTTTTCGGTTGTTGACCATTATGTCAGTCATGAATAGTAAAAACAACTAGTAGTAACTAGCCCTTATTTTACCGAAAAAGAAAAGACCTTCCAAAAAAGTTGAAACGCTTTTCCACTGAGATTTGAAATTAGTAGTGGAAGTGAAGTAGCTCAGTCGTGTCCGACTCTTTGCAACCCTGTGGACGGTAGCCCACCAGGCTCCTCTGTCCATGGGATTCTCTAGGCAAGAATACTGGAGTGGGTTGCCATTTCCTGGAAGTGACCCCTAATTCAACATTTGTTACAGTATTATTAAGTATTTGGATTTAATATTATTTTGGTCTAACAAGTGCCAATTTGTTTTGTGTTCATTTTCCAGAATCAAGTTCTTTTCTTTCTCAAAGACATTTTTGATTTCGAGAAGGTGCGCTATTCCAGTATAGAGTCTCTAGCTGAAGACCTCATGCAGTTGCTTATTCGCCGCACTGAACTTTTAATGGCCTGTCTTGGAGCTGATGCACTGAGGCATACAAGTAGCTGTTTAAATAGTCATGTTCCTGTTATGCCCAGTGGCCTATTAGAAGCCAAAGTACAATAAGTACCATAAAAATCAGACAGTTTGAGTGTGCTATGAAATATTTTAAGGTAACTATTAATTTTGTAACATATATTACAGAATTGGTGGATATGGACTCAGGGAGGATTAAAAAAACCTTGTAAAGAATGAGTGATTGTACTGTACTTACACAGAAGTTCTGACATTGAATCCCTGTGTAGTGTGTCCAAAGTGTCTTTTTACAAGCTTTTAGGTAATAATTGTTGTGAAATGTTGTTTATTTTATAGAAATATTGCTTGAATTGAAACCAGTATGTGGGAATTTGTTGTCTTCAAGCTGTCTGAAATGTCCAGTTTCAGTCTCAAAAGCTTTGTTTTTATGCTTCACACCTTGATACGTACTTTAGCAAGACTTTTATGGCCCACACATGCAAGAATATATTACTGCTAGTGTCAACGAACTTAACTTTGCCTGAAAATGTGTTTTTAATTGTAAAGTTGTTCGTTGTTTAATCTAGTTTAGGCAGTAGTGGTGTTTAATATGTACTGCTTATGTTATTGCTTGTGCATTTGCTTAAGTATTTGAATCAAAGAAATTGTAATGGCTGAGTATTGTTATAAAACATTTAAATGAATTGCCACTGAGAAGTTTACAAGTTTATATTAGATTTACTGAAGTTTCCAAAATACATTACTGTTGGTCCCATAAGTTACAATAGAGAGACTGAAGAAATTTATTTTATCTTGGTACAGATAAGAGCATTTCCCTTGAATGAATGTTGATTAAAAATATAACATTTATTAACTATGACAGCAATTAAAATTTCTCCCATGTATTTTTGAGACTATCTCTCAACATCCTAAGGTATTAATTTTGACTTAGTAAAATCATTTCTTCTTTCTCCTTCTACAAAGCTAGCTTTTAGTTATTTCATAGAGAACTTAGCACACTTGAGAGTTTGTCAGATTATGCCCATATTTTTAAAATATTCATTGACACTTTGAATCTTAGGGAGGTCTTAAAGAAGATTTTTTTCCCCCTGAATATAGAACAAAATATTTTTTAATGGTATGGAAGTATGTTTTCTTGTCCTTTGTGATAAATATATGAACAAATGGGTTGTTTGTATGAATAAGGGTCTGGAGTATATTAGATACTTTCACAGTTGTTTTAATTTTCTGTATAAATTATATACCACTTACTTAGAGTGGCTGGCTCAGTATAACAATGGATTAGATTTGTTGATTTTGCTCCTAAAGTGATCTTTTTTCATTTTGGGAATGAGTTATCCAGAAGGATCTAAAATATATATTTTTAAATGTATTTTTAGATTAAAGTGCCTAGTTTTTGATTAATGAGTAGAAAATGGAAAGTGGGGAAAGAAGCATAATCATTTAAGGTTTTAAGACTATGTATGTGCCATATTTAGTAATACTAATTACAAAATAGATTCAGAATCTTTATGCTAGTTGCATGTACTATATTCCATAGTGTGTAGGTTACAGCATTAAAAATATGATATATTGCTGTAATATTTTTTGAGTATGTAGCTCCTGGGTTTTTCTTACATGTATTCTTAATTTAGTACTTGACTGTTCATAATTCTTATTATTAATGAAGGAATATCTTTAGATATATCAAAGCTAAAAATTCCATTATATAGTATTTTGTATTTCATTTTTTAATTTAAATTCTGTATTTTGGTTTCTTGTTGAGGTACCACTGACCTTGAAAGATTCACACATATACATATGTCTGCACATACCCATCCCTATTATTGTGTAAGCAAGATAGTTATTGCTTAGGTTAATTTTCTTGTTTGCAGGACTGAATGTCTTAAGCTGTGGTTTTATAAACAAAGCTATAAGCAAACTTAATTACTTTTTTATTTGAGTAGAATATTGTTTGAAATCTTTCAAAGAATTGCACTATTTAATAATGCTGCTAGTACATGAAGCAACTCTGGGGAATTATTTCATCAGATAAAATGAATGGCTTTCCAGAAGTTGTATTTTTTTCTTTTATACTTTACCTTAAAAAAAAAATTGTCCATGTTTAAGAGATTGGTTTGTCATGTTCAGTGCTTGAGGCTGATTAGTTTCTGGTCAGTTCAGAAGCTACTACTTTAGTAAGATGCTATCTTTGTGGCCTTTGACACAAAAGACAAGAATGACCAAATAGATTTTAGGGTAATGGGTATGAAAAAACCCCTCTCTATTGTAAGGGAAGAAACTTGACTTTTCTAAAGAAACATCTCTTAAAACTGTTTCTAACTACTGAAGAGTACTTAAGGTGTATGTTCCAATTCCAATTTGCCTTGAAATTGGGTTGAACAGATAAAGCAATGTTTTAAAAATATAAAGTAAGTAAACTGGTCTAGGGCCTTTTAGGATAAAATCCTGTTTAACACTTACTCATAGTAGTATTATCAGAAAATTGCCTTTGCCACCTGAATCCTACTACCTGCTTCCCTATATAAATTATAAGAGAGCCTTGAATTAATCATGAGAAAATGGATTTTTTTTCCTCCTATTTTCTGGAAGAAGAAAAGTAAGTGTTCAGGTGGTTTCTATTTGATAATTTTTCTTTCTTCTTTGGTTTCTTTACATCTTTGTTCAACTAAAAGGCTAGTTATTCTTGAAGGATTACAATATGTTTATTAAATGTCAAAATGATTTTTTTTTAAAAAGAAGGCGAATTTTTCATACTGTTACAGTCAGTGCCAAAGAACTTTGTCCTTCCCATAAGTATTTTTTATTTGCATCTGTTTGATTCTATTAATTTTTTTCAATTAACTGACTTTATAAAAAGTATTTGCAAACTTTTTCTTGCCTTAAGATGTAATATTTTCTGCTTAACTGATTGCCTACAGATGATTATCTGCATTAAAAAAAATTCTTTAGCTTATCATTCCTTTAAACCTATGAGATAGAAATGCCAAAGTAACATTTAACATACTTCTCTGTGACCTTTCATAATCAGATATTTTCAATTATGTTCATAACATAATTTGCTTTTATTTTTAGTGAACACATATTAGGGAGTTATTTGGAATATGTCAATACATTTCAAAGTGATTATAAGAATGACACTGAATTAAAAAAAATTTTTTTTTGCTTGGATTAAGCAAATTTAGAAATATCTCTGTATGTGAAACTGAAGAATTTATATAATCTGTGATTAATGGAAATAAGGGCATCCTTTCTTTGTTACTTGTGTTTATATTACTTATGTTTATATTGTTGTTTTGCTTAGTTTGAGAACAGCTGTGTATTAGCTTCACTTGGCTGAAATCTGTAAGTGTGTCTATTTCCGAAGTATAAAGACTGCATTAATTAATTTATGTAAAACACTACGTTAGGAAAAAAAAAAATAGCACTGACTCTTTAGCCAAAATAAGCACTATAATATGGTATTTCTATATTGCCAAATAAAAAAGTGATGGTACATCTTACTGATGTATTGAGTACTTATACAATACTTATAATTTGCAAGGTCACACTTGTCTCATTAAATCCTACATACCCTATGGAAACTCAGTCTCCATAAGACCACGTATATAGGCATGGAGAATATAGAACCGTGCAGAAGTACTGAAATCAAGTGTGAAAGTATATATTTCCTTTCCATACTAACTGGGAGAGAAAACAATTTTGTGATGAATAAAGGTAAAGTACTTGTGGGGTTTTTTTTATTAATAATTTCAAGGGTTATGGTTAAAATTGCCATCAAACTCAATATGAATCTTATCATATTGATGGACATGCATCCTTCCCTATTCAGACATACATGTCCCTTGCCCATACTTGGTAGGGGTTCAGATACATTTACTTAAGGAGAGGGATGCTGCCTGGATGCCACTGATGATACCAGATGGAGAGAAGGCTTTTTTGGTTATAAAAACAGTATTTTGATTTGGGACTTTTAATGAAGAGGTTTGTTTCAGAACAAACATGTACAGGATAGGTAAATGTATATAGCTATATTTCTAGACTCTTAAGTTAGACATAAACTTAACTATATTAATAAGCAACTCATATAAAGAGGAGTTAAACTTTTTCCTAGCAAGGATTTGAGTTTGGAGATAGAATGGAAAACTAGATCTGTGTCTCCATCTCATCTTCTGTTTTCTTTGCTGTCTGCCATCCTTCTGTTATCTCATGCCATTTTCATTGACTGCTATGTGAACTTAATATTGTACACTTTAAAGATATCTCTCCGAATTATTATGTTTGTTTACTTCTCTACAAGCGTCTCGGTATCATCATTGCTTGCATGCTCACAAGTGTTAGTCTCTCAGTTGTGTCTGACTCTTTGCGACCCCATGGACTGTAGCCAGCCAGTCTCATCTGTCCATGGGATTTCCCAGGGAAGAATACTGAAATGGGTTGCCATTCCCTTCTCCAGGAGATCTTCCTGACTCAGAGACTGAACCTACGTTTTCTGGGTCTCTGGCATTGGCAGGCAGATTCTTTACAACTGCAGCGCCTGGGAGTCCAATTGTTAACACTATTTGTAGAGCTTCCCTAGAAATCATTAAAAACTCCCTTGGTTTATACACTGTCTTTCTTGCTGTTCCTGTGCTGCTTTGACTTCTATTTTTTATGTAGTGTTGCTTCCTACGCCCTGCATTCTGTACTCCTTTACCCTGTGTTTCTTCTCCTTTAATCTCTTTCTCTCCTCATGCTACTGACATATTTGATCAAGCTGCACAGCTCTTTTGTCTGATGAGGTTCTTTTTTTTTTTCTACCTTTTAACAGTGAAAACCCTTAAGTAACCTCTATCATTGGGGCAGGAAAGGACTGAATTCCCATACAGAAAGAAAAAAAAAGGGCAAACCTTCCTTCTATGATGCTTTTTATTCTTTACTTAAAAGCCACAGCAAGGCAACTGGTATATCAAATACCACCTCAACGTTTTGCTTTTAACTGTCTCTTATGTGTGTCACAGAAGCCTTTCACACAGTGTACTTATTTATAGGAAATTACAGAACTTTTATAATTTGCTATTTGAAATAATATCACAATACTTAAATATAGAGGAGAACTTTGACATTTGAAACCACCTGAGATACATGACTTCTAAAAGTTTGCTAATTCTTTTATTTAATAACACTGTGAGAGAATAGGTCCAGAGACTAAAAAGGATTGAGTACTTTATATGATAGCAAATGGGATTTTTTAAAAAGTAGGTTAAAGCAGGTGTACTTGTTATCTATTGCTACCTAAAAAATTATCCCCAAATTTAGCAGCTCTAAACAATGAACATTATGTCCCATCATTTCTGAGGGTTAGAAATTTAGGAATGGCTGGTTCCAGTGGTCTTTACTTAGAGTCTGTGCTGAGCCTGCAGTTATCCAAAGGCTTGACTAGGCCTGGAAGATTTTGCTTCCAAGAGTTGCTTACTCATATGGCTGTTGTCAGAGAGCTTTAGGTCCTTGTTGCATGGGCCTCTGAACAGAACTGCCTAAGTATCTTTAAAACCTAGCAGCTGGCTTTCCCCAGAGTGAGTAATCAGTAGACATCAAGACAAAAGACACAATATCTTTTATAATCTAGACTTGAAGGGGACATACCATCATTCTTGCCATATTCTATTAGTCACATAGACCTACCATGATACAATGGGGGAGGAGTCTACACAAAGATGGAAAGACTAGGAGGCAGGATCATTTGAAGTTATCTTGGTTGAATATCGCACCAGGGAATTATAATAAATTGTAGAGAGATAATGTATATATAATGTATCATAATGTATTACGTATTGTAGTTACATTATATAAAAATATATATTACATTATGTATTACAGTTATTTTAATTTTAAATGAATCTGTGCACATTCTTGGGCCAATCTTTTGGGGTGGGGTCAGGGCCTTTATTTGTGTATACGGATCAGCACAGTATTTTGAGATGTCTGTTGCATAAACTATACCTCTAAATCATCATCTGGGATTTATAGTTTCCCTTTTATTTATTTATTTTGGCTGCACTGAGTTTTCGCTGCTGCATGGACTTTTCTCTAGTTGCAGGGAGGGGGCTCCTCTAATCGCAGTGCCCGGGCTTCTCATTGCAGCTTCTCGTTGCAGAGCACAGGATCTGGGGCACATGGCTTTAGTAGTTGTGGTTCCCCGGCTCCAGAATATAGGCTCAGTGGTTGTAGCGCACGGGCTACACGGGCTTAGCTGCTATTCAGCGTGTGGGATCCTCCCAGATCAGAAATTGAACCCGTGTCTCCTGCATTGGCAGGCGGATTCTTTACAACTGAGCCACCAGGGAAGCCCTCCCTTACTTTTAAAGGAGAAAAAATTTACATGAAAAGCAACGAGTGCCAAATCCCCATCAGTTCAATTCAGTCGCTCAGTGTGTCTGACTCTTTGCGACCCCATGAATCACAGCACGCCAGGCCTCCCTGTCCATCACCAACTCCCGGAGTTCACTCAAACTCACGTCCATCGAATCAGTGATGCCATCCAGTCATCTCATCCTCTCTAGTCCTCTTCCCCTCCTGCCCCCAATCTCTCGCAGCATCAGAGTCTTTCCAATGAGTCAATTATTCGCATGAGGTGGCCAAAGTATTGGAGTTTCAGCTTTAGCATCATTCCTTCCAAAGACATCCCAGGGCTGATCTTCCGAATGGACTGCCTGGATCTCCTTGCAGTCCGAGGGACTCTCAAGAGTCTTCTCCNTTGTGGCTCAGCTGGTAAAGAATCCACTGGCAATAAATGCAGGAGACTCCAGTTCAAGTCCTGGGTTGGGAAGATTCGGTGGAGAAGGGATAGGCTACCCACTCCAGTATTCTTGGGCTTCCCTGGTGGCTCAGCTGGTAAAGAATCCTCCTGCAATGGAGGAGACCTGGGTTTGATCCCTGGGTTGGGAATATCCCCTGGAGAAGGGAAAGGCTACCCACTCTCGTATTCTGGCCTGGAGAATTCCATGGACAGTATAGTCCATGGGGTCGCAAAGAGTTGGATATGACTGAGCAACTTTCACTTCACTTCAGCCAGACTGAACATGTTAAAAATACATCACATCAGGCCACTGCTCTGTTCACAATCTGCCGATGGTCACCCATCTTACTCAGAGTAAAAGCCAAAGTCCCTACAATGTGAAAAGGGTTTCTCACAATCAGTCTCCTGCCCTACTCCACTTGGTATTATTTCACCCTTTGCCCACTTAGCTAGAAAGATGATGCTGTGAAAGTGCTGCACTCAATATGCCAGCAAATTTGGAAAACTCAGCAGTGGCCACAGGACTGGAAAAGGTGAGTTTTCATTCCAATTCCAAAGAAAGGCAATGCCAAAGAATGCTCACACTGCTGCAACCTGCCCTACTCCACTTGGTATTATTTCACCCTTTGCCCACTTAGCTAGAAAGATGATGCTGTGAAAGTGCTGCACTCAATATGCCAGCAAATTTGGAAAACTCAGCAGTGGCCACAGGACTGGAAAAGGTGAGTTTTCATTCCAATTCCAAAGAAAGGCAATGCCAAAGAATGCTCACACTGCTGCACTATTGCACTCATCTCACACGCTAGTAAAGTAATGCTCAAAATTCTCCAAGCCAGGCTTCAGCAATACGTGAACCGTGAACTTCCAGATGTTCAAGCTGGTTTTAGCAAAGGCAGAGGAACCAGAGATCTAATGCCAACATCCTCTGGATCATCAAAAAAGCAAGAGAATTCCAGAAAAACATCTATTTCTGCTTTATTGACTATGCCAAAGCCTTTGACTGTGTAGCTCACAATAAACTGTAGAAAATTCTGAAAGAGATGGGCATACCAGACGACCTGACCTGCCTCTTGAGAAACTTGTATGCAGGTCAGGAAGCACCAGTTAGAACTGAACATGGAACAACAGACTGGTTCCAAATAGGAAAAGGACTACATCAAGGCTCTATATTGTCACCCTGCTTATTTAACTTTTATGCTGGGCTGGAAGAAGTACAAGCTGGAATCAAGATTGCTGGGAGAAATAGCAATAATCTCAGATATGCAGATGACACCACCCTTATGGCAGAAAGTGAAGAGGAACTCAAAAGCCTCTCGATGAAAGTGAAAGAGGAGAGTGAAAATGTTGGCTTAAAGCTCAACATTCAGAAAATGAAGATCATGGCATCCGGTCCCATCACTTCATGGCAAAGAGATGGGGAAGCAGTGTCAGACTTTATTTTTCTGGGCTCTAAAGTCACTGCAGATGGTGATTGCAGCCATGAAATTAAAAGATGCTTACTCCTTGGAAGGAAAGTTATGACCAACCTAGATAGCATATTCAAAAGCAGAGACATTACTTTGCCAGCAAAGGTGTGTCTAGTCAAAGCTATGGTTTTTCCAGTGGTCATATATGGATGTGAGAGTTGGACTATAAAGAAAGCTGAGTGCTGAAGAATTGATGCTTTTGAACTGTGGTGTTGGAGAAAACCCTTGAGAGTCCCTTGGACTGCAAGGAGATCTAACCAGTTCATCCTAAAGGAGATCCGTCCTGGGTGTTCATTGGAAGGACTGATGTTGAAGGTGAAACTCCAATACTTTGGCCACCTGATGCAAAGAGCTGACTCATTTGAAAAGACCCTGATGCTGGGAAAGATTGAGGGCAGGAGAAGGGGATGACAGAGCATAGGATGGTTGGGCAGCATTACCTACTCAATGGACATGAGTTTGGGTGGACCAGAGAGTTGGTGATGGACAGGGAGGCCTGGCGTGCTGCGATTCATGGGGTCACAAAGAATCGGACACCACTTAGTGACTGAACTGAACTGAACTACTTAGCCTCACTCACATGGCCTTCTTGTTCTTTCTAGAATATGTCAGATAGCATCCTTCATGTGGGCCTTTGTACTTCCTCCTAGACCAGTCTTCTCCCAGAGATCTGCAGATACTTACATGGCTCGTAGGCTTTTCTCATATGGTGCTTTCTCTAAACTCTTATCCAAAGGGATAATATCCAGCCATTCCATTCCCAGCATTTCCTACTTTTCTGCTCTGCTTTATCTCTGTTGCTTATTACTAAGCTGTTTATCTGCTTATTGTCTCTCCTCTTCTACTAGAATATATGTCATATGATGGCAGGGCTTTTTGTTTTGTGACTGGTGTATCCTAAGTAGAACTAAATATTTGTTGAGTGAATGATGAATTGAGGGGAGAAGACACAGCTTTGTATGCTGTGGGTAGCTAGCAAAGTTTATAGAATGAAGAGCTTTGTTGTGTCTGGTGAATCTGCTGAGTAGATCCTTTAGGAGAGTTTCTACTCACTTTAAATCATAAATATAAAAGTGTAACTATAAATTGGTAAGTGGAGGGAGGAAGAGCGGAATAAGAATTTGTAATGGGACTGATACGTGCATGCATGCTGTTGTGTCCAACTCTTTGTGATCCCATGGACTGCAGCCCAGACTCCTGTCCATGGAATTTTCCAGGCAAGAATACTAGAGTGGGTTGTCATTTCCTACTCCAGGGGATCTTCCTAACCCAAGAATCAAACCTGTTTCTCCCACATTGTGGGTGGATTCTTTATCAGTAAGCCACATTGAAAGCACAGGGACTGATACAGATTGGGGTAAAAGGAAGGCTGCTCTGAGAAAGCAGCCTATAAGCAGATAGCAAAAGCATGTGTTGAATTTGGGTAGGTGAAGAGTCTAGGGAAAGAGAATTTCATACAGGGGGAACAGCTTGTGCAAAGGCTGGGCAACTGAGTAACCACAGAAAATTCCATGAATCGAAGAAGGTCAGGGTGATGTTATTGAAGGGAGCAAGAGAACAAGTTTTAATAGCTGTTTTTTTTAATTACCAATCTAGAACTTTTCTGTAACTTAAGAATGAATGGCTTATACCTCTTAAAAGAATTGCCATCCTGAGTAAATAGTATATGGGGATGGGGTGGAGAAAGGTTATAGTTAAGACCAGAAGGCCTTTGCAACATCTCTGCAAATGTACCCTGAGCACCACTCTCTTTCCAGCGCTAGAAGTTGGAGGTGGTTGTCCCTGGTTTGTGTAGATGCTAGTTCAATTTTGTTTGTTCATTCATTAAATTGATATTCATCTTATGCATGAAGTGAAGACTTGAAGATCTCCCCCACCAGGAAAATGTCTCCATTTAATGAGTATTTCAGGTTTTAATATGAACTGTCTGATGGCTTTAATTGACAGACTGGTGGTCCAGATTGAAAATATTCAATCTAGTTCTAATATTCAATTAGCTGGTGCTAATATTTGCATGACGCCTTAATGTGGATTTAAAAAGACCAGAGATGATTTGCCCTCAGTTAAGGAAAACGGGAATGTTATATAAATCTTATTTCTTTTCATGCCTCTTCCTCCCTGTCCACTCCTCTTTCTCATCCTCTCTTTCATCCACTTCTATCAACCGTCCTGTTGAGAGTGAAAGACCAGAACCAAGAGAAGGAGAGCAACAGACAGATGAAGTGGTCCCCGCTCTGCCGCTCTCTGCTCTCAACAGTAAAAGGAAAGTTGGCCGAGGGGCGACGCTTTGGATGAAGATGAGGTGGTGGTTTGGCCACTTAGACCCCAGAACCGATAGCTCAGCTGGGAATCAGGCCCTAGAGCAAACCGTTAGCGGGTAGAGGGAAGGCAGCTGCAGCCTGTTTCCGAATCCCACTCCAGTAGCTCCCGTTCCTCATCGGGGAGGCAGCCTCCTTTCCCCGTAGCCCCGAGGGGAGGGGGTCAGCTCCGGGTTCCAGAGTCGGGCGACCGACGGTCGCGGCGGAAAGTTGGCAGCCACCGCCCCCCTCGCCCGCCTTCCTGCTCGACTCTCCACCCCTCTCCGGGCGATACGGCGGAGGCGGGGGTTGGGGGAGCTGGCCTCGTGTTTTGGAACAGCTGCAGCCGGCGCTGGGCCCGCCTGGAATGCGGGAACAGGCTGCGCACCAGGACTTTTATGGAAACTTGCTGTTGGAGCGGGCGGCGGCGGCGGCGGCGGCCAGAGAGATCGCAGCGGCTGGAGCGGCGGCTGGAGCACCCGGACCCCTGCCCACACCCCGGCGCCCGACGCGCACAGCTTCCCCGCGCGCACCCCGGACCTTCGCGTGTCGCTGGCTTGAGGAGGGTGAGAGAAGTCGGGGGGACGTGGGACTGGGGCGGCCGAGATCGAGCCGTCGGCTCCCCTTGGGCGACTGGCAGGGTCTGCGGGGACGCGTGCCGCGGCTCCTGGCCGGGGTCCATCCAGCTGTGTGGATGTGCCGGTCCCCGGCGCGAGCGACCCGGCCCTTGGAGCCGCATCCCCGGGCTCCGCGCGGCGCGGGGCGGGCCAGGGCGGCCTGGCTGTCTCTCCGCGGTCACCGGCCTTGGGCAAATTCTGGCCGCTCCATCCCTGCCCAGCGCAGCAGCTCAGCTCAGCTTGCGCCCTATGTGTGCAGTTTCGGGAGCTTTCTGGGTCCCGCAGGTAGTGATCCTCCGGGAGTGATCCTCTGCAAGTGGAGCGGGCTCCCGACCCCTTGCTCGGTCCCAGTGGGCCCAGCAAGTAAAGTGCCGCGTCCTCCCCCACCACGTGCCCCCGGCGCTGTCTCCTTGTCCGCCGGCACTGCCTGCTGTTTTTAAGAGAAATCATTCCCCATCTGTCCCAGTGGGAGGCTGGGGAGTGAGATGTGATTTAACTACCCGCCGTCTGCCCCCTCCCTCCATACTAGTTTTTCGCTGTTCTGTCCGAGGTCGGATGTTGGGAGTTGCAGCTAGAGCTGAACTTGAAATGAGTGATGGAATCACCTCTCGAGACCTCCCTGACTGTATGCTCTTTAAAAACGCCGAGCCATTCCAGCTGTTTGTAAACTGTGAAACGCTCTACAAATGCTTAAAAAAAAATTATTAATGGCTTTTGTAAAGAAAATAGCCAAGTTCAGAGGTTCGTTGATGGCTTCAAGGTCTTCATTTCATATTTGTTTAAGGTCCAGAATGTGAACAAAGAGTTGGAAAGCGGGGTGGGGGGAAGAGAGACAGGGGACAGAAGGAGAACAAGATAAAAATAGCATAAGGCTATGTCCTAACAAAATGTCTGTCCTTGGGTAGGAGGCAGGTAGAGAAGAGAAATAAACCATAATAAGAAAGAAATCAGTTCCATGAGTGAAGAAACTGGAGCATCATTCACCAGCTAAATTTTGTTAATGAATTCATGTGTGGGCCCACGGGTCTTCGAGTCACAGCATAACTATGTGTTGGGTAGCATGCTTAAGTCAACTTAAGTATTTATACCCTCTTAGTCACCGGTCAGTCATTGAATGAATTGCATTACTTTCCCCCTGATAATTATTTTATAGGTAAAATTTCTGCTGTAAGAAAACACAGAATACACATAAGTCTCTGAAATTCTTTTCAGTTTTGAAGTCCAGTAGGGTGGAAAAGTGAATAATTCATTAAATTGAGGGACAGGTTTTTTTTTTGTGTGTGTGTGTGTGTGTGTGTGTGTGTGTTTTTGAGGAGGTAAAGAGCCCACCTGCCAATGCAGCAGAGGCAGAAAACTCAGGTTCGATCCTTGAGGGGGGAAGATCTCCTGGAGGAGGGCATGGCAACCCACTCCAGTATTCCTCCCTGCAGAATCCCATGAAGTGAGGAGCCTGGCAGGACTACATGGAGTCCCAAAGAGTCTGATAGGACTGAGCACACACACATACTTAGTATAAATAAACTTTCATTATTTAGTGTAGTTAATTAAGATTCTCACAGCTATTAGCCCCCTATTTTAAAAAAATATTTTGTATTTTAACTGGAATATTTTAAAGAAAAATGTGGGCAATTCTGTATTTTATCGCAGTGATTCCCTTAAAGAGCCCAAAGTAAAAACCACAAGATTCTTTAAAATCAAGTTTACCTTAATACAGTACTGATGTAATCCATTTTCATGAAAGAGGCACACTTTTAAATCCATTTTAAATTGAATGTAGAGAATAGCAATTTTTCCTGCTCACCTGAAAATGGAATCTGTGCTATTTTTGAAAATTTGATATGTAAGACTGATCATTGTTAAAATGTATGTCATCTTGAGATGACTATATTTAGCATCAACAAAGGAATGCATTATCTAGGTTTTTGAACAGTATTTTTCCCCTGAAATTACATTTGAGGTATTTGGGTTAGGGTTTCGCTTGTGAACAGAATAAAAACGGGGTATGTATATTTGGGTGAGATTAATTGGCAATTAAGAGCTTCCCTGGTGGCTCAGCGGTAAAGAATCTGCCTGTAGCACAGGAGAGGCAAGAGATATGGATTTGATCCCTGGATGGAGAAGATCCTCTGGAGTAGGAAATGGTAACCCACTCCAGTACTCTTGCCTGGAAAATTTCATGGACAGAGGAGCCTGGTGGGCTACAGTCCATGGGGTCGCAAAGAGTCGGACGCGACTGAGCACATGCACACACAATTGGGAATTTAGATTGCTTAGAACCCAAGGGGGCTGAAATGAGATACTATTTCATTTAGGGGGGGAAACCCCTACTGTTATCTCTGAAATTCATTAAGGGAAATAAGGGCTTCCCCCATGGCTCAGCTGGTAAACAATCCGCCTGCAACGAGGAAGATGCGGGTTCAACCCCTGGGTCAGGAAGATCCCCTGGAGAAGAGAAGGGCTACCCACTCCAGTATTCTGGCCTGGATAACTCCATGGACTGTATATGGGGTCCCAAAGAGTTGAACTCAACTGAGCAACTTTCACTTTCACACTGGTGGCTCAACACTAAAGAATCCTCCTGCAGTACAGGAGACACAAGAGATGTAGGTTTGATCCCTAGGTGGGGAAGATTCCCTAGAAAAGGAAATGGCAACTCACTCCAGTATCTTACCTGGAAAATTTCATGGACAGAAGAACCTGGCAGGCTACAGTCCATGGGGTCACAAAGAGTCAGACACGACTGAGCTCACACACACACACACACACACACATGCAAAAGCAAATAAAAATATTGTTTAAGTAAAAATACATGCCTAAAAGAGAAAACAATGTATTATAGTAAATGTAGAAAAGTATGTAACAGATGGGCAGATGTCTGGATATTTTTATAGAAAAGAGGACTCTGCATTTTATGTTATGCTGGCCAGACACACAAAACATCTTAGTAGTCACCTTTATAATTAAGAGGGAAAATGACCTATACCATTCTTAGTAATTTCACATATTTCTGTTCTTATTTAAACTATCTGTGGTCTACATCACACCTGTATGGTTTCTTTTATGTTCTCTTCCTTCTGATTTTATCATTTATCAAGATTACATATTTATACACACTTGGAGTTCTTATATTTTCTTCATCTATTTAAATACTCATTGCCTGGTTTGGCTTGACTATGATAGTATGGGTCTTCCTGGATGGCTCAGCAGGTAAAAAAATCCACGTGCAATGCAGGAAATACAGGAGACACAAGTTCAGTCCCCTGGTGGGGAAGATCCCCTGGAGGAGGAAATGGTAATCCACTCTAGTATTCTTGCCTGAAAAATCCCATGCATGGAGGAACCTGCAGGGTTACAGTCCAAAGTGTTGCAAAGAGTCAGGTATGACTGAGCACATCCTTCACATTGCATGGTAATATACTTTCAATATAGTAGGATGGATGAATTTTTACCCAGAAATCCAGCTATTTAACTTTCAGTCAAATTTGGTTTTTTATTAGAAAATTAATACAACTATGTTATATTTATGGTTAAAAATTATGGGGAACCGAAAAGGGGGCTCTCATCATCTGACACATAAACTGTTAGTACTTTGATATAGTTCCCTCTTTTCTCCACAAATAGGAGTTTTTCCCCTCACAATGCCATATCTCAGTGGAAGTACCTATGTGAAAGCATTGAGGCAATATCGCCATCTAGTAAGTGTTCAATAGTTGGTTCTTTTTCTCCCCCTCCTTTATTTATTTATTTATTTATTTTTCTCTCTTCCTTTTTGTTCTCTGATTAGAAGACAGTTTGGGGTCCCCAGGCCAGGTTTTGAGGTTGGTGAAAAAATTTTTTTGTCTTGATACTACAGGCAGTTTGATTTTAGATTATATGGGCTTCTGCTAGAAGTGTAAACCAACAAAGTTATCACCATCCAGCCCCTTACACAGACCCTGGGATTTACTGTCCTGATTCCTAGTCTGATGTGGCTACACCCTGCAAGGCAGTGGAGGAGGCAGGCGGCGTCTCCACAAGGCTGGTTGGCAAGAGCCTCCCCACCAAACCTGGCCCCTGGGTCTGATTTTGAAGGGATGACCCTATCAGCACACTTAACAAAACGGATGAGTCAAAATGCTGCTACTTTGGAAATTTAGGCATGTGATTAACAGAATGGACATTTAGGCTTTAATGACTTAAGTAGGCTTTAATGACTTGAGAAACCATAACTTCTTGATGCCTGGACCCATTTGAGGTTGGTGATTTGGCTTCACCTTTCTTTCTGGCCTTCTTTCCTGCCATTTCCTTCCTTTTCACTCTGCCTCCCTCTTTCTGGCCAAAACAGCTCCCAGCCCTGTCTCTTTGTATTTTCTTAATGCTGCTTGTTTATTGAGATCAAGGTCTACAAATTGGGAGCCAAAAAGCCACTTTTAGCCATAGGCATGTTTCAAAATTGTACATTTTGTATTGAAATATGGATTTTCAGCCTCTCTTGAATTTGAAAGGCCTCAGCAAAACTGGTCCACATTTCTGCATAGCAGGGATACTCTGAAACTAAGTAGTGACTCCCTTCTCAGACAGGGCACACAACACACTCTCCTCTTAACATAGTCTCCACCATCCCCTATTGTTTGATAACCAGGCATCACTGATATACATTACTTGTCAATTATATTGCATAACATTAACTTACATTACCTGACCATAGACCCTTGAATATGCTGGGCCCTATCTAAGTATTAGGGTAAGTCTGAAGCCATGATATGATAGAAAGTCTGCTGGACTTGGCATTAGGAAGCTGGACTTTAAATGCTATATATATATTTTGATTAGCATCCTTCTCTTAAATAATGTAATCATGGAGCTGGGAAGAGAGGTTAACTGTCATTGACTCTAATTGCTAGTGTCAGTTGAACTGAAAGGAACCATGTATTGAGAACTAAAACAAAATATTTTAACTGATGGGATTTTAGAAAGTATAGAGGAGATACTTCTGGGAAAGAACTCTTTCCTAGGAACTCTTAAATAATCCTACGTCTTCCCCATCTTAGAAGTCTTTAGGAGAGTTTTAGCAACCCTTACACATTGGTCATAAAGTGAAGTTTACTGCTATTCTTCTACTTCACTGCCCTACCCACTTGTTTGGAGCCAGAGGCCTGGGTCTTCCCGTTCCCAGTTGTGTCCCTTATTGAAAGGCCATCTTCCCCATGAAGAGGGTTGAGGAATTCCAGTCTGCTCCAGAAATCACACATCCATCTGCTTGGGAATCCCACGTCTGGTTTTTCATGATATCTAGGTTAATGTCAACTGACTCCATTTAATTTCACTCTCTACAGTTTTGTTTGCTTGTTCATTCATGCATGCATCCTCATCATCAGCTTTCCTTTTAGAGATATCATACCAAAGTTTTATTTGGGCTCATTTTGGATCAGACACTTTTCTGGTATCTCTTAGTTATTCATCCACTAGCTCAAATGTGAACTGACTTTGTACTGTGTCCTAGTTGCTATGTG
This sequence comes from Aepyceros melampus, assembly GCA_006408695.1. Taxonomy (NCBI): domain Eukaryota; kingdom Metazoa; phylum Chordata; class Mammalia; order Artiodactyla; family Bovidae; genus Aepyceros; species Aepyceros melampus. Next base: position 220,082 of record SJXQ01012629.1, read on the forward strand.
AGACACTAAAGATAAAAAATGGAGTAGAGCACAGTTTTTCCCTTCAGGGACTCAGTATGGTGAATGCTCTTTGAAAAATATTCCGCACAGTCATACGAGTGCAAAGTATTATATATTAATATGGAAGAATGACGAGGCAGGTTGAAAATAAGATTGTTGGTATGACTACAACCGAGATTATCATACTAAGTCAGTCAGAAAGAGACAAATGTCATATGATATCACTTACATGTGGAATCAAAATATGGAACAAATGAACCTATCTACAGAGCAGAAATGGATTCACAGACACAGAAACAGAAACAGACTTGTGGTTGCTGAGGGAGAGGAGAGTAGGGAGAGCGAAGGACTAGCAGTTTGGAGTTGGTAGATGCAAACTATTACATTTAGAATGGATAAACAGCAAGGTCCTAATGAATAGCACAGGGACCTGTACTGAATATCCTATGATAAGTCATGATGGGAAAGAATATTTAAAATGTGTAAATGTGTATAACTGAGTCACTGTGCTGTACAGCAGAGATTGGCACAACATTGTGAATCAACTGGACTTCAATTAAAAAATAAATTAAAAACAAAAAAACAAAATGAAAGAAACAGCCAAAGCAAAACAAACAAAAAAAAAGATTGTTGATTATCAGTGAGGAATTATGTATTGGTAGGAGGAAAAAGCTCACTATTTTAAGTAGGTAAAATAGGATCTAGTTTCATATTTTTGAACTGTAATGAGGTTTATAATGTTTAATAATATAATTTTCAAAGTAGAAGGTTACAACCTTCATTAAATGTAATAAGGTTACATAAGTTTATATTTCTTGTTCAAGTAGAAAATGATAAAAATTTGGGTTCACATTTTATGAAGCTGAAAACAATGTTGTTTGTTCTATAAAGAGGTGTGTTTTAACATTTACTGCTAGTATATAGGTAAGTGTTCTGTCTATAACCTTCTTAAAAGTTGAGACAAAGAATTTACTTGAGTTTAATGAAATGCAGATTTAAATCTGTCACTGTCTTGTCAGGTCTGTTCTCCTTGAGAAAGGAGATAATACTTTCACACGATGAAAGAGTTATTGTAAATGATAGAGAGCTGTGATTTAAAATTCTTAAGTCTTGCATTATTTACTATCTTGAAATATTTTAATTGCACATATAAAAATCAAATAAAGTAACTAAATTTAGAACATTTAGAGGTCAAACAGAGGTCCAGTGAAATTTTAGAATGAGAACATTAGCATGCATATTTTAAGATGATCTGTTATACTAATATTATATTCTACTTTGAAACTTTCATATTATTTCAAAGTTTGAGTTCTATACCTTAGTATTCAACCTGTAAATTACTTTATAACAGCCCCAAAGTATATTTTTGAAACACATTTTATTAAGCTATTAAGTCATTTTAACAAACTTCCTGAAGTCTACCTCATTAATTGCTATGCCAGTTGATACCAACATTAGTATATTTGTTTATGTATTCATATATAGGGGCTTTCCTGGTGGCTCAGAAGCAAAGAATCTGCTTGCAGTGCAAGCTATAGTCCATAGGGTCACAAAGAGTCAGACAGGACTGAGCAACTAAGCACATCATTTCAGTTCAGTTCAGTTGCTCAGTCCTGTCTGACTCTTTGCGACCCCATGAATCGAAGTATGCCAGGCCTCCCTGTCCATCACCAATTCCCGGAGTTCACTCAAACTCATGTCCATCGAGTTGGTGATGCCATCCAGCCAGCTCATCCTCTGTCATCCCCTTCTCCTGCCCCCAATCCCTCCAAGCACCAGGGTCTTTTCCAATGAGTCAACTCTTCGCATGATGTGGCCAAAGTATTGGAGTTTCAGCTTCAGCATCATTCCTTCCAATGAACACCCAGGACTGATCTCCTTTAGAATGGACTGGTTGGATCTCCTTGCAGTCCAAGGGACTCTCAAGAGTCTTCTCCAGCACCACAGTTCAAAAGCATCAATTCTTCGGCGCTCAGCCTTCTTCACAGTCCAACTCTCACATCCATACATGACCACAGGAAAAAACATAGCCTTGACTAGACAGACCTTAGTTGGCAAATAATGTCTCGGCTTTTCAATATGCTATCTAGGTTGGTCATAACTTTTCTTCCAAGGAATAAGCATCTTTTAAATTCATGGCTGCAATCACCATCTGCAGTGATATATACAATTCATGTATATATATTTCAAGTACTTTTAGATAAAAATGTAGAATGGTAGAGTGAAATAAGTAGTTGACTAGAAGTCAAGAAACTTGGAGTCTAGTTTCTTGTTCTACTTCTGACAGTTTGCAATCTTGGATTAGTCACTGAATCATTTTGAGCCTCCTGTTTTTTCTTATGGTAAATGAATGGCTTTGACTAATTCATAAAAATCAGCTCTAAAAATTCATAATTCTTAGTACATGTATAACATGTAGAAAATGATGTATAACAAGACTCCTAATGTAATTCTGACAGGTAGTAAAACCTGTTCAAAACTGAACTCATTTTTTTACCCCTTAAACATGCTTTTAATGGTAACCCTGTTCATCCATTCACTCAAAATAAAAACCTTGAATCAATTTCTTCCTTCCTCTCCTCACCTATATCCTCCAAATCTAATTGGTCAAAATTTTTGCAATAATGCTCCCAAGACAGCCCCCTTCCCTGGAGGAAGGGACTTAGTCTTTTTGTTCACTTTCATTTCTTTGCAGCCTAGGATCATCTCTAGCATATAGTTGGAGCTTAATAAATACTTCCTAGATAAATGAGTAAATGGGTTACCGCATCTTGTCAATCCTATTTCTAAAATATCTTTTCTGACTTTTCATTCCTAATGCTACCATCTTAATTCAGGCCCTTATCTTTTCTTGCCAAGATCATTGTACTTGTCTTTCTCCCTGTAGTCTTCCCTCATTTTACTCCAATTTTCTGTACTGCTATCAGTCTCTTTTTCTTTTCTAGAATACATGTATCATTAAGTCACATGTTTGCTTTAAATCCTTTGCTGGCTCCCCTTGACTGTAGGATCGAGTCTAAACTTTTTCTTAGTCTGGCATTTGGGTGTCTTTCCACTCTGTGTCCAGTCTGCCTTTCTAGTTTCCCATACATTCTCTGGACAGCTCACAGCTCCCCCAGGTTTCAGTGGGCTGCCAGGCATGGGTGTTTCTGTTCATGTTGCTCCTTTTGCTTAGATGCCCTTACTCTCCTTTCTACTTTGTGAAATCCTCTTATCCTTCAGTGTATAGATCAAATGTCACCATTTATCTCTGTGTAATCTGCCTTAAACCCCACCTCCTCCTTAACCCAATGATCTTTTCCATGCTTTTCCATATTTCTATAGCTCTGTACATATCCTGCTATTATATACACTTACTACTTTGTATTATAATTAGTTGTGGTCCCATCTATTTTTCCTAACAAAACTAATTGATTTCAAAGACTGTCACATATATTTTGTATACCATCACCAAGGCATAATTCCTGGTACATAGTAGGTTTTCCTCATAAAAATACTATGGTATCAATACAGGTCTAATCTGTCAAGTTTGAAAAAAATGCATTTTGGTAGATCATAGACAGGCTATAGTAAGACTGCAATATTCCCTCAGAACCCTATGGTGGATATTCAGTTGTCTTCCTTTAACATCAGCACTTAATATGCTGGATTGGCATTCTTAAATCCCTTCTGTGTGCTGTTCTTGGTCACTCGGTCGTGACCAACTCTTTGCAACCCCATGGACTATAGCCTGCCAGGCTCCTCTTGTCCATGGAATTTTTCAGGCAAGAATACCATGGTGGGTTGCCATTTTCCTTTTCCAGGGGAGCTTCCTAACCCAGGGATCAAACCCAGGATTGAACCTGAGTCCCTTGTGTCTCCTACATTGGCAGGCAGATTCTTAACCACTAGTGCCACCTGGAATTAAATCCCTTTATTATTCATCATCCCTTTATTATGACTAAACTTTCTGATGAATCACATGTTCAACCTTATCCTTAGGTCATTGTTTTCTCTTATTTTTGATAACAATTCATCTGGCTTGCCTGAGATCTTAGACATTTAGAAAAGTTCAGTGGGGCCTAATTGTTGTGCTGCTGTTGCTCCTTTAAGGTGGCTAAAGACCTTACATCTGCCTGCTCAGACAAGAAAAGTCACTTAATACTAGGTTAAGAAAAGTCTGTGAGATTCCAGATATAAAATCCCTTGGTATTTAGGTTACTGAGTGTAAGAATTACGTTGTTAAACTAATCCTCATTTAGTATTCTAGAATACAGACGGAGTGCCCACTCAAACTACTTTCTTTGTTTTGAATTAAAACTGGTGTGATTTGATAGAATATTTTTCCAAAATTCAGCGAATCTCAGAATATGGTTTTAGAATCCTTGGGGGTTCCCAAGACCCTTCAAGGATCCATAGGCCTTTCTTTTTATAACTACATATCTGTATGAGGCCATGCTTTCTTTACATACTTCAGTCAAAACAATGTATCACAATAGTTTGAATGCAGAAGTAGATATGAGAATATAGCTATCTTTTTTTAAGCCAGATATTAAAAAGATGTGCAAACATGTAAAACAATGTCATTCTCCTAAGTATTTTTATTTTGGAAAATACATTTTTTTCATAAAATATGTGTATGTTGATGTATAATAAGTTTGTTATTATTTCCCATGACAAGTATATATTTGAAAAGTCTCTTTTAATTTTTAATACATTGATATCTGTAGATATAATCTATATAAACAAAAGCTTTCTGAGCTCCTAAATAGCAGGCCTGTACATTGGGCCCTTTTATATTTTCTTGGTTATTGTCTGTCATCCCATGTGGTTTATGAGCTCCCTGAAAAGAAATATTTTATTCTACATTCATCTTTGTATATGTAGTGCATTATACTGTCTAGCACATTGTAGAAAGATGTTTAATAAATGTTTTTGAATTAATTAATAAGTACATATTTATTCATTTTAGCTAATGTTTTCATTTCCCAATTATTTCTGACTCTATCATGCTTATCACCTCTAAGTTTATGAAATAACATATGGCACATAATAGGGATTCAGTTGTTAGTTTCCACTCTTCTCCTTTAGAAAAACCAGGTCTTTCCTCGAATTTATTATAACTTTTTAAAAATCCTTACATTTTGTTGATATATGTAGCTTCATTTTATTAATGACTTCCTCAAATGAGAACTCACCAGTTTTCTTTGAGTGATTACTTTAGTCTTCCCAAGAAAGAATGAAAGGCAAGAATTATAGGGTGTGATTCTGGGCGTAATTCTGAGGTGTTAGGAGGATGTACTGCATAGTACCTAGAACGTGGCGAGAGCAGCTGGAGCAGGATTTAGAGCATCCGTAAAGTAGTATGCATGTGCTGGAATAGATATTGGACAAAGTAAATGAAATAGATTGTATTGTTGAAGACAGTGGAAGAAGCGAATACTTGTTGAAGCTCAGTGGTGGGTATATGAGGTTTGATTATATTAGTTGCTTTCACTATATTCCTGAAATAATAAAAAGTTAAAGAAGATAGACTAATATGTTGGATATGTTTAATATAAAATTTTTAACTTATGCCAGATGCATCTGGAAACCAGAAAATCTAGATATATCTAGAAAAATCTAAACACATTTTGAGATGTCAGAGACTGAAAGCAAAAAAGTCCATTCTTAGCATGAAATGCAGAAAACCACCATTGTTAGTTTGGGAAAATACTTCACTGGTGAGGAAGTGGCTTAAGAATTTTCCTGGAGGGGATTCGCCGCAATCCAGTGGGTAGGACTCTGAGCTTCCACTGCAGTAGGCACGGATTCCATCCTTGGTGGGGAACTAAGATACTATATACACTACAGGGAGAAAAAAAATCTCTCAGAGGTAGAAACAGTCATTGAATATATTTGTCAAGGTGGGAGGTTGAAGGAATGGGAGATGACAAGCTAGAGAGGCTAAGGGAACCTGCAAAAGGGCCTAATAAGCCCAGGTAAGAATTTTAGTTCTGGTCTTACGTACAGAGTGGTAGAGAAGGTAGTAGCCAAGTTGATGAAGGTAGAAAGAATGGCAAGCTGTCGCGTTGTTAGAAATCAAAATAATTGGGGCTGGAAGTTACTCTGAATTTTCTTTTGACTGCACAGCATATGGGATCCTAGTTCCCCTACTAGGGATCGAACCTGAGCCCCGAGCCACCTGCATTGGCAGCACAGAGTCTTAACCACTAGACTGTCAAGGATGTCCCACTCTGGAGCTTTTGAAACTTTATTTTACAATATGTAACCTGTACTTAAAATCATTATTCTGATTATATCTGCCAGTTAAGAACTTTGAAGAAATTGTGTTTAATAAGTTTTCCGAGGTAATAAGCACCGAGGTAACTTTGTGTCCTTATCACTTTGGATCTGGTACCAATTGAAAAGTTTTAATAATTCAAAGAGGTTTATCAGCATTCTGAAGGAGAGAAAACTATTAAAGTGGATACTTTGAATTTTATAGTTTCTCATTTCGTAAGTTTATTAATCATAATAATGATCCACATGAATAATAAATATATATGAATATTTCTAGTAATGATTATTATGCAAAGTTGAAGGAGGGCCTGGGAACTCTGTGCTATAAAGCAACAAATATAGCAGCAAATTCCACATAAGTTTATAGACAAGTAGGTGAAACTCATCTATATGTTAACTAATAATATATGTAGAAAGCATGAGAGTGAGAGATGATAAAATGATCAAAGATTGAATGGATATTTGGAATTTGAGAATATGTTTCCAAAAGATTAATTTGACAATCTTTTGGAAATATTCAATAGCAGATTTTAAAATATAGTATAGACAGTTAATTAGGGGAATTAAAAATTGAGTCAAAGGAATGGGATCTTTTAGAGTTCTTCATTTTGATGGTTAGTTAGTTAGTTAGTTAGTTAAGTCGCTCAGTCGTGTCCGACTCTGTGCGACCCCATGGACTGTAGCCCACCAGGCTTCTCCGTCCATGGGATTCTCCAGGCAAGAGTACTGGAGTGGATTGCCATTTTGATGGTTACTACATGGATATTGAAAACTTTTTCATGATGGCTTTGGGGATTTATTTAAATTATAGTTTATTAATTAGCAGGCATGGAGCTAGGCACTAGAAAGGAATCAGTCGTCTGTATTGTAGAAAAGGAACATAAAGTTTACCAAATGTAGAGATGAAGGTCCAGGTGGAAGTAAGAGAAGAGCAAGATGTGGACTGAGAATGGAAGTCACTGACCTTAGGCATCTGGTGGGAAGGCTGGGGTATGGTGTCTGCTGTCTTCAATTCTGTATCAGGTATGGTTGATGTTAGAATCTTACCTGAGTCTACAGAGAGCATAGTGGGCTAGACCATTAAAAATCCTGTTCCAAGGCTTTTGTTCAGAGTTTTGGCCAGGAGACTATTATAACATGAGAATAGGGAGAGGGTCTGTCTGTTCAGTGCTGCATTTCTCAACGCCTGGCAGAGTGCCTGGCACATGAGATGCTTAATAAATATTTGTGTAATGAATGGTGTGTTCTATTTATATTGTAGTCCCACATAATGTCAACCATAATGAGAGTCACACATTATGTCCCAGCATATAAAGTGCTTCCTCTGTAAGTTGGCAGGATTTACTTTTTCAGTAAATAATTATTATATAAGTCTTCTATGTATCAGCATATGCTAAACACTGAGGATGCGATGGTTTATAAAATACAGTCTATCCGCTCAGAGACCTCACTTTCTGGTAGAGGAGGTGGTCAAGAAAGTGCCCGGTTGTTGTGTTTGTTCAATTGCTAAGTCATGTACAACTTTTTTTTTTTTTTTTCATGTACAACTCTTTACGATCCCACAGACTGCAGCTCACCATGCTTCCCTGTCCTTCACCATCTCCCAGAATTCGCTTAAACTCAAGCCATTGAGTCAGGGATGCCATCCAACCATCTCATCCTCTATCACTGCCCAGAATGCTCAAGTCATGTCTGACTTTGCAACGCCATGGACTGGAGCCTCCTCTCTCCTCTGTCCATGGGGTTGTCCCAGCAAGAATACTGGAGTGGGATGCCATTTCCTCTTCCAGGGAATCTTCTTGACCCAGGGATTGAACCCACATTTCTTGTCTCCCGCATGGGCAGCCATGCTCTGCACTACTAGCGCCACCTGGGAAGCCCTTATATTGTGGTGCATGCCATAATTAGGGTAAGCATGGGAGTGCTATTGTAACACACACTAGAGAATCACCTAACCCAGTCTCATGAGTCCAGGAAGGCTTCGTGGAGAAGTGACAGTTTCAGAACTAAAGGATTAGTAGGAGTTAGCTAAGAGAATGAGTAGAACATCAGGCTGAGGCAGCTAGCTGTGTAAAGGCTCAGGTGGGCCAGTATTTCAGGACATGTGATAGAGTGGGAGGGAAGAATGGAGAAAGATGAAACCAGAGAGGTAAATACCAAAGTGTATTAACTCATTGAAATAAAAGTGTAGAGAGAGAAGAAAAGGGCAAAGACTGAAACATGGGGGCAAACAACACTGAAGAAGTGTAAAGAGGCAAAGAAGCCCTCAAAAGAGGAGTGGTTAGAGACATGAAGGAACAGGGAGAGAAATGGTATCATGAGCCAAGTGAGAAGGATTTCAGAATGAAGAAGTGACAGTGTCAGAGGCAGCAGTGAAGTTCAGAAGGTAGAAACTGTACATTTTATTTGCTAGTGGTAAAGACCTTGCATGCCATTGTAGAAGACGGAAGAGATGAGGCTGGATCCCTGGGTTGGAAAGATCCCTTGGAGGAGAGCAAAGCAACAGACTCCAGTGTTCTTGCCTGGAGAATCCACATGGACAGAGGAGCCTGGTGGGCTACAGTCCACAGTGTTGCAAAGAATCAGACATGACTGAAGCGACTTAGCATGCATGCATAAAGAGAAAAGGGCTTCCCTGATAGCTCAGTTGGTAAAGAACCCACCTGCAATGCAGGAGACTTAGGTTCAATTCCTGGGTTGGGAAGATCTGCTGGAGAAGGGATAGGCTACCCACTCTGGTCATCTTGGGCTTCCCTTATGGCTCAGCTGGTAAAGAATCTTCCCTCAGTGCAGGAGACCTGGGTTTGATCCCTGGGTTGGGAAGATCCCCTGGAGAAGGGAAAGGCTACCCACTCCAGTATTCTGGCCTGGAGAATTCCATGGACTGTATAGTCCATGGGGTCAAAAAGAGTCAGACACGACTGAGTGACTTTCACTTCACTTCATAAAGAGAAAAACATTATTATGCCTAATTTACATGGTAAAATGGAAGTTCACAGAATTTAACTGGCTTTCCCAGGACCATACATCTAATAAATGACCTCATCGAAGTTTTCAGGCTCTAATTCCAGTATTTCTCCCACCGTCGTTGTCTTTTGTTTTTGCTTTTATGACCACACACACTGCATAGCTTATGTAATGTTAGTTCCCCAAGCAGAGATCAAACTTGGGCCCCTGCAGTAAAAGTGCTGAGTCCTAGCCACTGGACTACCAGGAAATTCCCACCATCTTTGTTGCCATGTATTTTAAAAATCATCAATTAAGTGAGATATAATCATTAGGATATATTTATAATTCTGAATTCTACCAAGGTCCTTAAGCATCAAAATTTCTAGGAGAAAATTTTGAAGATTTCATATTATATTTGTATGAAACTTCTGTCCAATTAAAAAAATACACAAATCTGTAAGCTTTTGTATGAGAAGGTTTATGAAATGTTATGACAAGATTGAAACTGCACGTTATTTGTTTTTAAATTTTAATTTCATAATACACATTCTATCACATATAATTGCGATCATTTATATATTGAGCAACTTAGTCCACAGCATAGTCCCTAGTTGGCTGACAGAAAAGGAGGTAGTTTTGTCAGGGTTGAAGGCTACTTCCCAGGTGGCGCTAGTGGCAAAGAATCCACCTGCCAATGCAGGAAACATAATGAGACTTGGGTTCGATCGCTGGGTGGGGAAGATCCCCTGGAGAAGGAAATGGCAACCCACTCCAGTATTCTTGCCTGGAGAATCCTATGGGCAGAGGAGCCTGGCAGGCTACATACATGGGGTCATGAAGAGTCAGACAGGACTGAAGTGACTTAGCGTGCACGAAGGTGACTGTGTCTGTCTGGTAGGAAGGGCATGAGTATTTCAGGCCTGTAGAGTGAGGATGGAGAGAGAGAGAAAGAAGAGGATTTAAGGAAACTGAAACATTTTCAGCTGCAAGTTAGAGAGCACTATGGCTCCATTCCTTGACTAAAGTTCAGTGTCTGCGACTCCCTTTCACAGGAATTTCCTTGATGGATTTATGGTTTAGTTTTGAGATTCATTAAAATGTGTGACATTCAGCTAATTTTCAAATGTCTCATAGAGTCCTTGTCATGACTTTGTTGGAGTCAATGAATACTTTAACAAGTTTTCATAGGACTTCCCTGGTGGTCCAGTGGCTTAAACTCCACATTCCCACTGCAAGGGCCCTGAGTTTGTCCCTGATCAAAGAACTAGATCCTATATGCCTCAACTAAAGAACCTGCATGCTGCAACACAAATAAGATTCTGTGTACTGCAGCTAAGACCTGGCTGCAGCCCGGTGGTTCAGCGGTAGAGTCCAACTGCCAGTGCCTGCCAATGTAGGAGATGTGGGTTCGACCCCTGGGTCAGGAGGAGCCCCTGGAGAAGGAAATGGCAACCCACTCCAGTATTCTTGCCTTGGAAATCACATGGACAGAGGATCCTGGCAGGCTATAGTCCATGACATCACAAAGAGTTGGACACTACTTAACAACTAAGCAACAACAGCATTAAAAAAATAAAAAAGTTTTCATAAAATCAAAATTCTCAGTCACTAAACAAATAAAAGGGAATTTGGAGTATACTGTTAAATAATGTTCTGTTAGATAAAAATGTAGAAGCCTTTGTAATTTTGGCAATTTAGCAGAATGATAGAATATATCCATGCGTTCCTTAATCAAAAAAATAACATACATGTGAATATTGTTTCTGGATTCTTCATTGTCATTAGTTGCAGCAGAGTGCTGCTTGCATGTTGCTGACTTGGGCACTTTAAAAATCAGAGCCCAAACGGCCCCTGACTTCATCCCACATGAATGAGTTTACTGAATGAATTCTAAACTGCAACCAGCTGAGATAGCAGCATTTCATTCAGTACCTGCGAATAATTTCGTAACCTCAGTCTGTGTTCTGCTTAACGTCAAGAGAATAACTGTTAGCCTGTATCACTTTAAAAAGAAATAAGCTACTTAAATAAAAACTCTGAGATGCTCTCATAGGGAAAAATACCTGTTTCTCAATTTATCCAGCACCGTATTCTGCTATTATTTGCCAGCTAAAGATTACAAATTCACTAAATGTAGAGAATACCATTAATCATGTCTTTTCAGCTTCTGACATATTTCTACTGCTTGGAATTGTGGGTCTCAAATAATTGGATTAAAGGCTCTGTTGATTACACAAGTAAGTCAAAGCTTATAAGCTGGTTGGTATTCCCTCATCCCCATCACACAAAGCAGTTGTGCTGCTTTCTTGGCATCAGCATAATACAATGGGTAAGAGTGCAGACTCAGTAGTCACACTGCCAATCTCTGTCCCCTTTGTCTACCACTCATTATTTGTGTGGTCTTTGAAAAGTTACTTGACTTTTCTAAACCTCATTTTCTGTAACAATTTCCATAAGACTTCAAATCCTGCTAGAGAAACTCCAAGACATTTTTCTCATATTAATATTTTAAGAAATTTTAAATGACTGAGTTTGGAAAGTTTTTTGAGATAGGGTTTGATAATAGTATTCACGTCAAAGGATTATTATGGAAAATAAATGAAATAATGATTGTTAACCAGCTGGTATATTACCTGGCACACAGTAAAGGCTCAATAACTATTAGCTTGGATTATTATCATCATAAATTATTCATATTGTGATAAAAGGATGTACTAGTGAGATAGTGCTAGTGAGACTGTACAATAGTACCAGTGAGAGAATACAATGCAGTCAATGACTGTGGAACAGAAATTTTTCCTATAAAATTAATAAACCAAATGTAGTCAAATTTATACCTTAAACCCTGGTTTAGCACAGAAAGACAACAGAGTTAGCAATGGAATCCTTCTATTGTTTCTACCAGGCAATGTATGTCTTTTAAAAATTATCTATAAATCCTGCAAATATTTATCTGCTTGATTTTGAATTTTTTTTGTTCAACCAAAAACTATGAAAGATATATGGGTCCTACTGATTTGTAATTTACACCTTAAAAAACAAAAGCTAATAAACTTATTTTGCTACAATTTTTTTATCCTCAAAGCTCAAAGCAGAGTAAACTGTCAGCAAAGGATAGTTTGCTTATATTTTAAGCAATAATGTTAACATTAGTACTATTCAAATTTTCACAGACTTTCAAAATGAGAGCTCACAATACTGAAATGACACTTATAAATCAACAAAGCCAAAAGCTGGTTCTTTGAAAGGATAAATAAAATTGACAAACCATTAGCCAGACTCATCAAGAAACAAAGGGAGAAAAATCAAATCAATAAAATTAGAAATGAAAAGGGAGAGATCACAACAGACAACACAGAAATACAAAGGATCATAAGAGACTACTATCAGCAAATATATGCCAATAAAATGGACAACGTGGAAGAAATGGACAAATTCTTAGAAAAGTACAACTTGCCAAAACTGAACCAGGAAGAAACAGACAATCTTAACAGACCCATCACAAGCACGGAAATTGAAACCGTAATCAGAAACCTTCCAGCAAACAAAAGCCCAGGTCCAGACGGCTTCACAGCTGAATTCTACCAAAAATTTCGAGAAGAGCTAACACCTATCCTACTCAAACTCTT
>SJXQ01012629.1:233984-258374 GCA_006408695.1 Aepyceros melampus
ATTTGAATCAGTTTTAATGAGGTGGATGACGCTGGAGCCGATTATACAGAGTGAAGTAAGCCAGAAAGAAAAACACCAATACAGTATACTTACACATATATATGGAATTTAGAATGATGGTAATGATAAACCTGTACGCAAGACAGCAAAAGAGACACAGATGTATAGAACGGCATTTTGGACTCTGTGGGAGAGGGAGAGGGTGGGATGGGTTGGCAGAGTGGCAGTGTAACATGTGTGATATCATAAATGAAACGAATCACCAGTCCAGGTTTGATGCAGGATGCAGGATGCTTGGGACTGATGCATGGGGATAATCCAGAGAGAGGGTGTGGGGCAGGAGGGGGTAGGTGGGGGACGGGATTGGGAGCTCATGTATACTCATGGCTGATTCATGTCGATGTGTAGCAAAATGAATACAGTATTGTAAAGCAAAACAAACTAAAAAAAATTAATTAAAGAAAAAAAAACTATTTTAAGTGGTTTTGTTCATACTAAATTTAAAAAATCAATATTTTATTCTAAATCTATAAAGAGGTCAGAATTTAATTTGATTTTTTTTTAACTAGGTGACAAGGGTTAACTGATCCATTTATTCTCCAGGATTACTCTTGACAGTATCAACAAGCCACACAATTTTATTTAATTTCACCAGGATAAAAAGACTTCCTGCTGATCAATTAATTCAGCTAAAATGATCAGTCCTTATAATCTCATAAGATTGCACAAATTTTCATCATACCCTTTTGTATTACTATTTTAAATTTCGCAAATAACATGTTAACATATGCTCACTGACAGATAATTCATTTTTGCTGAAAAGGGTAAGGCAGACCATGAGTAATGAAATCAATCAAAATTATTGATACCTAATAATGTAAGGCATTATTCTTGAGATAACATATGTTATCTAATCCTAACGAGGAAGCAACAGAGTTGGAATTTAGATTTAGGTTTGATTAGCAAATTATAGTAATCAAACTGTGAGGTGATGAAGGCTGTATTAATACTGGAGCAGTGAAAATAGTGAAGTAATTAACATATAAGAACAAATTTGAAAGTAACATTAACAAATTGTGATAATCTGTTAAAATTAGGAGATATAGAAGAATGAACATAAATAACTCTAAAACTTGAGAAGCTATGACAATGAAGACTAGGTTTTGTTAGTTATACAGGAAGAAATATCTAATAGGTAACTCTAGATATAATAGAATGGCTCAGGTAAGAGAACAGAACTAGAGCTGTTTGTTATTTTTATCTCAGGCACATAGATTACTCAAACCTTGGTTAATGACACTCTCATTCATGCATGACCTACTTTTATTGGGCAGTTATTGTTAATAACATAGTAAGCACTCACAGACCTACTAAATGACCGAAGTTAAGAACTTGTTAATAATTACATGGAATATGTCCACTTCCCTCCTATCATATTTTCTCCTGCCACAAAAGAAAACTTTAGCCCCAGATGGCTTCAGTGGGAAGTTCTAGCAAACATTTAAGGAAAAACTAATACCAATTATGCATGAAACGTAAAGAAAAGGAAGAAATTTCTTAGGGAAAATTAAAGAAAAGGAAATACTTCTCAACTCATTCTATGAGAGCAGTATTACTCTGTTAACAAAAACAGACGTTATAAGAAAAAAAATCTGCAGACCAATATGCTCTATAAACATGGATGCAAAACTTCTCAAAAGTTTTTATCAAATTATCAGTATGTTAAAGGATAACGCATGATGAATTTTATCCTGGGAATATAAAGTCTATTTAACATATGAAAACAAATTAATGTAGTTCACCATAATGAAGATAAAAAAACATAATTATCTCACAGACACAGAAATACTTGGGCCACCTGATGAAAAGAACCAACTGATTGGAAAATATTCTGATGCAGGGAAAGATTGAAGGCAAGAGGAAAAGTGGGAAACAGAGGATGAGATGGTTGGATGGCATCACCGAATCAATGGACATGAGTTTAAGCAAACTTTCAAAGTGAAGGATGAGGAAGCTTGGCGTGCTGCAGTCCATGTGATTGCAAAGAGTCAGACCTGACTTAGCAACTGAACAACAATAAAATGGGCAAAAGAGATATAAGTAGATACTTTCATAGAAGAATATTTACAGATAGAAAAGAAATATATGAAAAGATGTTCAATATCATTAGGTACCAGGGAATGTTAATTAATACCATAATATGATGTCACTGCATACATTTAGAATGTCTGAAATTAGGAAAACTATACTAAATGTTGACAAAGATGCAGAGAAAGTATAGTTCTCATATTGGTGGGAAGATAGTACAGGCATTTAGAAAACAGTTTGGCAGTTCTTTAAAAAGTTGAACATACATTTACCATAAGGCCTAGCCATTATACTTCATTTATTTACCCAAGATAAATAAAAAAGCATATGTCCACACACAGACTTGTCGTGAATATTCATACCAGCTTTATTTGTAATAGAAATTGGAAACAAATGTCCATCCGCAGATGAATGATTAACAGTGGTTAACTCTGGTATATTCATACAACAGAATATTATTCAGTAATTAAAAGAAATGAACTTTTGATATATGCAATGACATGGATGAATCTCAAAATAATTGTGCATGGTGAAAGAAGCTGAACAGTAGAGTACATACTTGTATGGTTCCTTTCATAGAAAACTTAAACTCATCTACAAATGACAGAAAGCATTATCTGCCTAGGAATGGAGGTGGGAACAGCTGAAAGAAAAGGGAGGTTAAGGAGATCTGAGATACTTTTGGGTGTTAAGTATATATTCAGTATTTTTCTTTCTTTTTTTTTGGCTGCACTGTGTGGCTTCTGGGATCTCAGTTTCCTAACCAGTGATTGCACACAGGCCACGACAGTGCAAGTGCTGAGTTCTAACCACTAGACCACCAGGGAATCCCTATATATTTATATCTTGATTGTGCTTATAGTGTCCTGGGTATATACATATGTCAGAACTTATTGAACTGTGCACTTTCAAAAAATATAGCCTACTGTATGTCTATTATACCTTCAAATTTTTTAAAAATTAAAAATTTAAAGCTGATAGACAAATTAAAATAAAATTCTAAAAAATATTCAATCAGTACAGAAGTAGGCAGAAAAGGGGAATGGCATATATACACACACACACACACACGCATATGCACTGTTAAAAGTTTGAAATTACATGAAATAACAATGACAGAATTAAAGGATAGACAATTCCATATACGTTAAGAACGAGACCAAAACAAATTTTTTTAGTAAAGACATAGAAGATCCAAATAACATGCTCAACCACCTTGACCTCGTTGATAATTATAGAATAATATGGATCCAGTAACAATACAGATTCTTTGCACAGGAACTTGATACATTCACTAAACTATTTTGGGTTATTAACTTACAAGGATTCTTTTAACACCATGCACTTTATACCTTCTATACCCTAAATCTGGGGAAAGAACTGAGAGTTACTATAATTAATTATGTGCTTAGATTATGTCATTATTTTTTGATGGGTAATAAATGTGCTATTTCTCTTTATAAAAATATTTATATAGCATATTAAAAAATTAAGTCATCAAAAAGTCTTACTCAATACTAATATTTTTTTCAGGTACAAAAAATTACAAATCACCCCAAGACCACATAGAGCAAACATGAATGATATTTCCCAAAAGGCTGAGGTAAGCTTTTTAACTTACAAGTTAAAAAATGGGGGAATCATAGCATTGACTGCACAACTGCTGGAAGGGCAACTGGTGGAAAGGTCATCCACAGAAGTTCATAGTAATATAGTTGTCAAGATGTAAGACATAAGAAGAGATAAAATTCACAGGCTGGTCTCAGTATTTTCATTTGGATTCTTATCTAGGAAGCATGATTATAAAATTTTGTGTGTGATGGTAAAGTGGATGTGATGGCTAGCATCTTGAGTAAATTTTAACATAATATATTGACAAATCTTAGAAGTTATTTTTTCAGTATTAAAAAAAAACAGAATTGACATACACTCTTATGAGAAATCAATGACACCATAAGTAGAAAATAAAATAGAGGCTGTGTATGCCACAGATTAATTAATCAATTTGCCATTATCACTAGGAGAAGGACTTTGGTGTTCTGAGGTGATGAAGTTTTATTTACCGAAACTTCTTTCAGAGATCAGTGTAATTTTTAAAAATATGAAAATAATTTGCTTTCCTGGTTTCAAAATGGAGGAAACCCATTTCTCCATTCTTTTAGCAATTCCTCCTTCTTTGGAAAGCTTGTTTGTCTTTTGGGAATTTTCCCCTTAGAGCACATCCTACTTGGAATGATACAGCATTCTCACGTATCTTCAGTGTTGGCTTAAAGAAGTTCTAGATGGGCAGTATAGCAGTAGTAACAACAAAAATCACTGCTTGTGCACCAAGACCATGGCTCACCTCAACCACAAATGAGAAGCAAAGGCTCTTCAGTTTTCCTCATATTAATACAGAAACAAGCAAGAAAATTAACATGTAAATTAGGCTTAAGCTTTTTGCTATGTTTTCAACTTATCTAACTTATTAAAATCAGACTTGGTATCTTTAAAGCAAGTAATGTAAAATATGAATCTTTAGTAATGAAATAAGTCAGTAGAATACAGGTTGTTTTGAATTGGAATCCAGTCTTCAAAGTTTATATTTTTCCAGCGTTCAGCTTCAGTGGAACACATACAAAATGAGATTTCCTTGCAATATATTAGTAACATTTTTACTCTCATATTTTCTGTAATATCATCTTTCATACTTAGATTTTAGAAGGTATCTAATCTGATTCTTATACAAATAAAGGTTTCAAACTCATTTCTATATTCTGTTTTGATAAACATTTCTTATATTGCTTATTCTGATCTATCTTTACCTAATTTCTTCTTCCTTTCTTATTTTTTTTAACTTTCTTCTCTTTATTTTCTTCTAATGAAGATTCTGCTTTCTTCATCTAAACCTATACCAAAAACCTATGTGCCAAAACTTGGCAAGGGTGATGTAAAGGATAAGTTTGAAGCCATGCAGAGAGCAAGGGAAGAAAGAAATCAAAGGAGATCTAGAGACGAAAAGCAAAGAAGAAAAGAACAATATATTAGAGAGAGAGAATGGAACAGGAGAAAGCAGGAGGTTACTTTATTTTTATTTTATTCTTGTGCAAATATTCATTTTCATCATATAAATTTACATTTTATTTATTATTCACATTAACCACATTTCATATTAACTGTACTTAAAATATTTTCTGCATTTATAAGCTAATTTCAAACTCTGCATATAATATGATTTAGTATGAAGTTTGGACATGTTCATGTTAATTTATTTACCCATCTAGATTAAAGAAATGCTTGCTTCTGATGATGAAGAGGTATCTTCTAAAGTAGAAAAGGCTTATGTCCCAAAGCTAACAGGTAAGCCACTTGAGGGGTAAACTGTAAATAAAACTGCAAACAAAGAAAACAAAATGTCAAACTTGTTTCATATATCTTAGGAACTGTTAAAGGTAAATTTGCTGAAATGGAGAAACAAAGACAAGAGGAACAAAGGAAGAGGACGGAGGAGGAACGAAAACGCCGAATTGAGCAGGATCTTTTAGAGAAGAGGAAGATACAACGTGAATTAGCAAGAAGGGCCGAGCAGGTATACAATAGATATTAAGTCAGTATTTGCTTCAGAAACTAATTGTACAGAGTAAAACTAACCAGTATGTTGCCTAATCAAAGTGTTTTATTATAACATAAACCTATTAAATAGTAGCTAGCATGAAAGTAAGATCTTATGCACAATATTAATATTGAATGCCTAGAAGCATAAGGGCAGAATGTGTCTATTTCAAGGTTGACTACTGAGATGACTTTTGTTATATACTGTCTTATTCTGTCCACATTCCATATTTTTCTTGACACATTAGAAAATTTTACAAAGATATAAGGCAAATTCACACATAAATTATCCAGACGTAACAAAATGCTGATCTTTTAATAGCAATCAAAAATACTTGCTGGTTATTATGAAGCACTAAGGCTTAATTAGAATATCTTCCTACTCAATTATTTGTAACATGTAACAAAATTAAGTCATATTTTATTCAATAATGGTATTATTAGCAAGTTGGGGATGGTAGTAGGAGAGGGGAGATACATGTGACAGTCATGTCCTTTACGTAGCCATTCCTGATGCCCATAGCCATGAAGAACAAATTAGAAGAAGTTATTACTATGATTTTATAGAATCTCTTAATGAACTTAAAATTCCCATATATTTTCTGCTCAAAGGATGAGAACTAAGAGGGTGGTAAAGATTTTAAAATACTCAAGAATCTGATCTAAGTTCCAGAAAAAGTTAATCTCTCAAAATGATTAATGATTGTAGTGACATAGAAATTTGAAATTCTAATAGTCAAAATGAACATTTTACTAAGTAAAGAACTGATCAGTTCACAAAAAGTTCTCTAATATATTGATTTTTGTTTTATATTATAAATGATCTGTAGTCATAGAGTTGAAAAAACGCCAGAAGACAGTTACATTGCTTGTGTGCTTTAACCTTGTCTACATTGTGGGATCGAAAGAGATGATTAATATACTGATTTTAGTGAAACTGAACTAGTGCAATAATGGTGTTTATCTCTCAGAGTTTTATTAAGATTATATGAGTTAATAAATGGAAGCATTTAGGACAGTGCCTGGTACAAAGTAAGTGGGCTATAAATGAATGTTTCATCTAAATAGTAGTACATATAAATAAAATGTCATGAAACCATTTTAGTTCTCCCTTCTTTATCAACATTTTAACAATTATCCTAACATAATGCTCACAGTATATTGTCTCTTTCATAACCATTTTTATTGTGAGGTTGTACTTGGCTCCATTTTGCCTTTGCTTTAAGTGTCTTAAATCTATTTGCTATGCTTCTTTCAGTTCCTACAACTTTTCTGAAAAACGGTGACAGGGACTTCCCTGGCAGTTCAGTGATTAGGACTCAGCACTTTATCTGCTGGGAGTCTAGGTTCAATCCTTGGTCAAGGAACTAAGATCCTACAAGCTGCACAGCATGGCCAAACAAACAAACAAACAAAAAACCCCAAAACAAACAGAAAAGTGACAAAGAAGGCAAAGCATATGCCATATTTGCATGTCAAGGAAATTTATTTACTCTGACTTTGTGAATAACCACTTTTATGGTGCAAGTAGCCATTTGTATGGTGGCAAATAATGATATATGCCAGATGAAATTATAGAAAAGAATGGGGATTTTCTATATTTTATCACTTCATATCTCTTTGTGTAAAAAGAGAATGGTATACTTTACCTCTGTCACCTCCAGTCATCAAAGATTAGGATTCATTTTGAAATGAAATTTCAGAAGGGAGCACAATTATTAAAAAATGAACATTTTAGGTTATATGTTATAAATATAAAACATATCACTGTATGTACTTATATTTATAATACAAATTGTAAAAGAAGGTAATAGAATTATAGTAAAATATACAATTAAAATATATGGTGCTTGGCAGGAAATAATGGTATACACGTGGGGTTAGTCTACTTCTTTTAAATCTTGTGTTCTTTTCCAAGAAGCACTGATTACACACTAGACTTTGAGACCCACTACAACCCCGTGAACTGAATATACAGGCAGTGGTTTCACAAAGAACAATGTATGTGTTGAAGAGGTGAATTTGAATCTAATGAAGACATAGGACATAGGGTACTCAGAAAGAAATGGAAAAAAGCTAATCATGAAAAAGAACCATTTTAGTAACCATAGATACTGCATGGCAAGAGAATCTTGGTTAATAAAAATTTTAGCCTATTGAATTATTTGAGAATATGTAGGTAGAGCAATATAAACTATTAATAGTAATTTCATTTTGTAAATATGGGAAATTAATTTTAAAACCTAATTAAGTACATTTTCCACTCAAATCTAATAAAATTTAATCTATCTTTGAATATAAGAAGTAAAGCATGATATAGGTAGTTAAGAAGAGTCTTAATGAAAAATCATCTTGTACAAGTCCATTACTCTAGATAGCATTTTTGAGTCAGACAAGTAGCTGAGTAATGTTCGAAATAATTACCAGTTCTGAGATTCTAGATTATTTTTGTTGTTCAGTCATGTCCAACTCCTTGCAACCCCATGGACTGCAGCACACCAGGCTTCCCTCTCCTTCATCATCTCCTGGAGCTTGCTCAAACTCATGTCCATTGAGTTGGTGATGCCATCCAACTATCTCATCCTCTGTCGTCCCCTTCTTATTATGATGAATTAAAAATAGAAATATTTTGTATATAGCATGTTGGAATCAAACACCAATAAAATTTGGAGGAGATCTTAATTTGGTATAGTTTAGTTATCTCCTAGGGTATTTTGATGGACAAGGTTAACATCTATGAAAGTAGAAAAAGAGGTTATTGGTGGGAGACTGAGCTGTTAAAGAGAAAAGGGAGCAAGGAAATTGATTTGGGAAGGAGCAGAAGGAGTTTTTTTTCCCCCATGAATCAAAAGAAAGAGTAGGGAAGCAACTCTTCCATGGTAGCTTCTAAAACTAGCCCTATAATTGAACTGAATGTTTCAGTTCTCTGTGAATATACTGAGACATTAAAGCTTAGGCAAATTCATCTTTTTCTTTGTTTGTTGAAACCCAATGAAAAAAAATTCTATCTTTTGTTGTTTTGATAATGGTTTAATTTAAAATGAGCAAAGAAGAAAGCAAAAAAAAAAAAAAAAAAAAACACCAAACCAAACAAAGAAAAACTCCTCCAAATATATTGGGTTGGCCAAAAAGTTCCTTCAGTCTCAAAGTATAAAGAAAAGACACATTTTTCATTTTCACCAAGAACTTTATTGAACAACCTATTCACTATTTCATTCCACTACATTTCTCAGGCAACTTCATAATTCCATCTTCCCAAAACTTTATATCTTTTTGATCAACTATTCCAGGTACCTTTTACAGTCTTTCAAGGAATTGAAGTTTTTTCCATTAAGATAACTTTTAAAAAACCAAAATAAATGGAAATCTGAAGGTGCAACAGCTGGTGAATATGGTGGATGAATCAGAACTTCCTAGCCAAGCTGTAACAGTTTTTGCCTGGTCATCCAAAAAACATGGAGTCTTGTGTTATCTTGATGGGAAATTATGCATTTTCTGTTGACTAATTCCAGATGGTTTTCATGGAGTGCTACTTTCAGTTGGTTTAATTGGGAGCAGTACTTGCTGGAATTAATTGTTTGGTTTTCTAGAAGGAGCTCATGATAGAGGACTCTCTTCCAGTCCCACAATATATATAACATCACCTTCTTTGGAAGGAAGTCTGGCCTTTGGTGTGGTTGGTGGTGGTTCATTTTGCTTACCCCATGATCTCTACCATTCCACATTATTGTACAGTATCCATTTTTCTTTGCTTGTCAAAATCTGTTTTTAAAATGGAACATTTTCGTTATGTTTAAGTAGAGAATCACATTCGGAAATATAGTCAAGAAGATTTTGTTGTTGTTGTTTATGTGGAACCCAAACATCAAAGCAATTAACATAACCAAGCTGGTATAAATTATTTTCAGTGCTTGATTTGGATATTTTGAATATGTCAAATATCTCACTCGTAGTATAAGACTGATTGTTCTCAGTTAATGTCTTGATTTGATCACTATCAACTTTAACTGGTCTACCTAACCATGGAGTATCATCCAGCAAGAAATCTCCAGCATAAAACTTTGAAAACCACTTTTGACACGTCCATCAGTCAGTACCTTCTCCATGCACTGCACAAGACTTTTGTGCATTTCAGTTGTGTTTTTACCTTTCTCAAAATAATAAAGCATTTTTTAATTCCACCTTCAATATTAAAATGGCTGCACAAAATTCACCAATTTTGGTAAGTTTTTTTAAATGCATGCAGATATGACAACTGTCACAATACAATCTAACAAAATTGTTTCAAATGAAGTTAAAGGCAACTAAATGCTACTAGAGCCAGCTTACAGAAAAACCCAAATGAATTTTTTGTCCAACACAATAGTTTATTATCTACTGCAAGCTAATAAAAATCTGAAAAGGTGGTAGCACCAAGAAAAAGAAATCTGGGGTTAAAAAATTTAAATTTTTTTCCCTATGCTCTCAATTTCTCACTTCTCACCATATCTCCTAGAACTTTTTATTGAGATGAACACAAATTGTAGAGTAATTATCATTACTCTTTTGAAGGGAAATAATTTTATAATTATTTTATTATAGATTTACTAAAATTTTTCATAGTATCATTTATCATTCAATAAAAGTTTCATTTACACAGCAAATCAGTATAACAGATAATTCCATAACAAAGCAAATGATTCTGAACAAAATTATTTAAAATAAAGTACTAAAATATACAATAGATTTATTTTTAAAAAACAATTTGTTCAGAATACTTTATTTTT
Source organism: Aepyceros melampus (assembly GCA_006408695.1). Lineage (NCBI taxonomy): Eukaryota > Metazoa > Chordata > Mammalia > Artiodactyla > Bovidae > Aepyceros > Aepyceros melampus. The sequence continues at coordinate 244,430 of SJXQ01012629.1, forward strand.
CAAAAATTTGATATCTTAATAAAATGGGTAATTTCTCCCTTGATGGAGACTGTAGAAAAGAGGGATGATGAGAGAATAGGGATTAAACCAGCCCAGTCCCTAGTATGAGCAAGGTACAGCTGAATTCTCTTAGCCTGAGTGAGGAACAGACTACTTCCAGATTCTTTCACTGGTGTTAGAAATAAAATTAAAACAATAAACAATTTGAATTTTTACTTTCTAAGTTTTTCATTTTCCCATTGTTTATGTTTCTTTTTTCTGAGACTTCAAACATATGCTATTTAAATCATCTTTCTGTCATTTCTCACTCTGTTATGTACATTAGCCTCCTAACCTTATGGCCAAATGGAGCTCCCTTCTTTGGAATGAGGGCTTTTCCTATATGCTGCTGCTGCTGCTGCTAAGTCGCTTCAGTCGTGTCCGACTCTGTGCGACCCCATAGACGGCAGCCCACCAGGCTCCTCCGTCCCTGGGATTCTCCAGGCAAGAACACTGGAGTGGGTTGCCATTTCCTTCTCCAATGCAGGAAAGGGAAAAGTGAAAGTGAAGTCGCTCAGTCGTGTCCGACTCTGTGCGACCCCGTGGACTGCAGCCTACCAGGCTCCTCCGTCCATGGGATTTTCCAGGCAAGAGTACTGGAGTGGGGTGCCATTGCCTTCTCCATTTCCTATATAGGTCTGGTCAAAATACACAATAAACAATTATGATTGCTTTTCCTTCTAAACTAGACATGTGAAAGCCTATACCTTTCACTGCACTTTATTATTGTGTCAGTTATGTTTTGGCCATATTATAAAATATAGTCATGATGGTTGCTAATGATAGGTTTTCCTTTCATTGTGGCAGAGAATGGGAAATGTTTCTGTATTTCAGTTTAAATTGCTTATTTATTTAATAACTGTTGGTTGTAAGCTCACAGCCATGTTGTAAGAACTTGGTCTGTTATTCAAATTCCAGAATTACAAAGGTAGGCTTTAATTTTTTCTTAATATACTACTCCCAAGATATTGATATCAAAATGCAAAAACTAATAGAAGGTTTAATCTCTATTTAAAAGGACATAATTGGCTAATTTGGAGCAACACAAAAATACTTCCAAAATTCTAAATTTTGAAAATTTACCATAAATCACAACTAAATTACTTTTCAGTTATATGTTTAAAGCAAAATGCAGAAATCTGATGTAATGTAATGATATGAAATTCTTATTCAATAGATTGAGGACATAAACAATACGGAAACTGAATCAGCACCAGAGGTAAATGGACATTTCCTTTAATGAAACATTCACCTAAAATTATCTGGTTCACAAATAATCTTTCAATTACAAAATTAAAAGTTTTATTATGAATATAGCAACAGAAAAAGGACAAAAATATTTTGCAAACCAATGTCATACTTTTGCACTTTCAAACACTATAGCTTAGTGTTTTTGGAAAAAAGTATGTTTTTGCTGTCATGGTTCAAGTGGAGGCACAAGTCTGAGTTTGAAATACTCTGCCAAGACTATATATTTCTTGAACTGTTACTAATAGTTGAGACTGTTGAAAGCTAATGTTGAAAAATGCAGTTTTCTTTTCATCATTTGTCTTCTTTCCTCAGAGTTCCTGAAAGTTTGTTTTGGTTATTACATACTAGCAGAGAGTACAGTATCTATTACCATGAAGGAATGTTCAACAACCAGAACAGTTTTAGATCTCTTCTAATCTAACATACAAAATTATAGATCAATCAATTTGATCGTGTGCCTAGAAGTACAGACAAATAAATTGGAAGCAGTTTTACTTCAGGGGCATGTGTTACAAATTATAATTCTTCACTTTGTTTTTGAAAAAAGTTCGGAGGCAATAATGGAGGATGTAAAAGAACTAATTAAAATGAACTTCAAAACAAGTTGAAGAATATGTGAATAGGACCAAATGCCAAACTTTTGTCTATAATATAAATGTTTTCTAGATCACTTGGAAATACTGGGGTTTTTTTTTCCTCGCTAAATGTTGGTTTTATTAAGTATTTAAAAACTTACATGGAGAGAAAAGCCAAATGCAGAAAGCTTTCGTGTGTGTTTAAACTGAATCTATCCACCATCAAATTGATTGAGAGTTTGCTCACATGCACATTACCTTTTGTGGGATGAGTGCATGATAGTGAAATTCAGATAATGTCACATGGTTTTATCTGAACACTGTATTAACACCATCTTCTAGGAAAAAGGATGCTTCTTGAACCTTGTCAGCAATGGATTTCAGTAAGATTAATTCATAATGTACAATGAATTCAGAGAAAGAGCTATTTAATAGAAAGCTGTAAAAACTATTTTTATTTTTCATAGCATTGATAGCAATGTAATGAAATCCACCAATGATGGAAGTAATGTCCCGTGAATCTAAATTTTGATTTGGAAGAAATATGCTAATCACCTATTTTATAAATTAGGAAGGAGATGAGTCACTGCTTGTAACAGTGGTACCTGTCAAATCACACAAAACATCTGGAAAAATAAAAAAGAATTTTGAAGATATAGAAAAAGAACAAGAAGAGAAGGAAAGGGTCAAGTATGAAGAAGATAAAAGAATAAGATGTGAAGAACAACGCCAATCTCTCAAGGAAGCAAAGTGTCTTTCGTTGGTCATGGTAATTTTTTTTTAAGAACAAATAAAAAGTTAAGTTGAGTCAAATCATATCCTTTTATGATTAATGGGTAGGTTTTCACTATGTTTTTTTAGGATGATGAACCAGAAAGTGAGGCAAAAAGAGAATCACTTTCTTCTGGAAAACTGAAACTGACTTTTGAAGAACTGGAAAGACAAAGACAAGAAAACCGAAGGAAGCAAGCTGAGGAGGAAGCAAGAAAACGTTTAGAAGAAGAGAGGCGTGCTTTTGAAGAAGCAAGGCGGCAAATGGTAAAACAAACTGATGTATATGTAACATTTATATATGTGGATTAGAATACATAACTATAAAATACATAATTACATATAATGAATATTATGATATTATATAAATTATATGTATAATATTATAAAAATGTTATCTGTAAAGCATTCAATATTAAGGGAGGTAGCTGGATTTGGAAAGGTTCATTGCTATAAATTTAAGGAGATCTTTTATGTAGAAGGGTCTGATTTTGAAACTGTATATATATTCCATATATAACATGCATCCATATTATGTTCTAGTTTTTGTGATATTTTATTGAATATTCTCCAAATTTTTATAAATTGTAAATATACAAAATATTTATTCAGCAGAATAATTATTCAACTCTTTGTTAGTTCAGCCTGCAGTGTGTTTAATAGCATGGTGCGGCACACTTTCAAGTCTAATCATAAGTATACACTTAGTGTCAATGTGTGTATATACATACACACATACACACATATAATGAACATATATGTGTGTATAATGTATACAATCTAAGTGGTTAAGAACATGGACTTTGGAGCTGGACTGCCTGAATACATATATCTAACAATTATTAAATGTGTATCCATGGACAAGTTATTTAACCTCTCTCTATCTTTCCTCATTTGTAAAATGGTGAAAATAATTGGGCCTACTTCTTAAATCTTTAAATGAGTTAACACAGAAAGCAAATAGCATCTAGCATATAAGAAGTGCATTATTTTTTATTTATTTTTATTTTGTAATTTTTATTTTTTTGACCATGCAGTGGAGCTTGCAGGATCTTAGTTCCTTGACCAGGGATTGAACCTGTGCACCCTGCAATGGAAGTGTAGAATCCTAAGCACTGGACCTCCAGGGAACTCCCAATAAGCACTTTAAAATCATTAACTGCTATTATAGTAACAGATCTACCAACAAAAAATAAAACTGAAATAAGAAAACACTGATTCCAAATCTCATTGCAAGAACCGAAGAATGGAACATATATAATTTTTTAGGCTTTCAGACTTTCTTGATCAACTTTAAATAATGATGTTCTAAGGATTGTACCTCCAAAATTTTAATTTTCTAGATATTTTGTTTTAAAATGTTGTTACTTTTGGACAGTTATAGTTGGATATCTACACATTTTAGATGGTGGTCAATTTAGTGAAAACACATAGTAATATCATTAATTAATTAAATCATAAATTTCAATGAGTATTTAATTAATTCATATATTAGTTTTAATTATAAAATAATTACATTTGAATTGTATATAAAATAGCTCCAGATATTTTACCCATTTAATTATCACAGTTCATAGTAAAAAAAAAAATCCATGAAAATTACAGAATGACTTTATTATCTAAGAGACTGTGTGTGTATACTTGAACCTCAATGAAACTACATACACACACTTTTAAATAACCCCTAATTTTTCCAGCCTAGATTTTTAAAATCATATTAGATTCATATTTTTGAATATTAGATTCTAGAATTAGAATATTAATCTAATATTAATTAGAATATTAGATGAATATTAGATTCATATTTTTTGAATCATATAAAGGAAGGAGATTTTGGTCCCCTATGTGAGGTGACTGAGTCTGTGCCTTTTGATTGATAATTTGTTCCTGTCTTTGATGAATCTCAGTTCTTAATAATGAGTTGTTTGTTGGTTAGGTGAATGAAGAGGAGGAAAACCAAGACACAGAAAACATTTTTAAAGGGTACCGCCCTGGTAAACTCAAGCTCAGTTTTGAAGAGATAGAAAGACAAAGGAGAGAAGACGAAAAACGGAAAGCAGAAGAAGATGCCCGAAGGAGAATAGAGGAAGAAAAGAAGGCATTTGCTGAAGCAAGGAGGAGCATGGTAAGACAAAACGTGAGCGCAGGTGGCCACTGGGATGCAGCTTTTAGAGCACGTTAGGAGAAAGCGTTCAGCGGTGGGGAATACCCTATTATTTCTGGAAGTTGTGCCAAAAGTAGGGATAGTAAGTTTTTAAAAGTCTCCTATGGCATAAAACCATCAGTTAAAGATGTTTGCTTCAGTATCATGTTGAAAAGGTTCTGATTAAATTGCTCTGCCTAGTATATATTATCTTCCTTCTCTGAGAAGGTGTGTTTTCTAGAACTAAGGATCTAAGCTAGGAGGGAGGGAGGTTCCTACCCCCACCTTCCCTTCCATTCTCTCCTCTCTAGCCGCATTTCCTCCTGCCCTTCCTCACTCTTTCTTTTCTTTCCAAGTTCCATCCCATCAGGATACATTAAATGACCAAAGCCATTTAATCACAATTATTTAACCCTCCAAAATGCTTATCATCACTCTGGATATTGCTACCCAACTTAACCCTGCTATAAAATTATACTTCTTATACCATTTTAATGTTTGTAAATATACAATTATCTGACAAACTATTTTTAAGTACATTGACATGTGAATGCTGCACAACCTTCTTGAAACATTTTCATTCGCTTCAGTCATATCATGACCTGGTTTTCTTCCTATGTCTGGGTGAGCTTCAGACACATATTCCAAGTGTTTTTTTGGCCTCATTCCATTCCAAAGAAAGGCAATGCCAAAGAATGCTCAAACTACTGTACAATTGCACTCATCTCACACACTAGTGGAGAAGGCAGTGGCACCCCGACTCCAGTACTCTTGCCTGGAAAATCCCACGGATGGAGGAGGCTGGTAGGCTGTAGTCCATGGGGTCACTAAGAGTCGGACATGACTGACTGACTTCACTTTCATGCATTGGAGAAGGAAATGGCAACGCACTCGTGTTCTTGCCTGGAGAATCCCAGGGACAGGGGAGCCTGGTGGGCTGCCGTCTATGGGGTTGCACAGAGTCGGACATGACTGAAGCAACTTAGCAGCAGCAGCAGCAGCAGGAGCACCACACTCTAGTAAAGTAATGCTCAAAATTCTCCAAGCCAGGCTTCAGCAATACGTGAACCATGAACTCCCAGATGTTCAAGCTGGTTTTAGAAAAGGCAGAGGAACCAGAGATCAAATTGCCAACATCTGCTGGATCATGGAAAAAGCAAGAGAGTTCCAGAAAAACATCATTATACACACAGATGCTTAAATCAGATCTGAGAACCTTAAGCAGTTCCACCTCTCATTTGTGCTTCATATCCAATCACTCACTAAGTCTCATTTCCTGTATATCGCTATTAAAATTCCTCCATTTCCCACTGTTATTTAGTTGCTATGTTATGTATGACTCATTGAGACTCTGGACTATAGCACACCAGCCTTCCCTACCCTTCACCATCTCCCGGAGTTTGCTTAGATTCATGTCGATTGAGTCAGTGATGCTACCTAACGATCTCATCCTCTGCCACCCTCTTCTCCTTTTGACCTCAATCTTTCCCAGAACTTCCTACTGCTACTACTTCAATGCAGGTCACTGTTACCCCTTGCCTCAGCCCAACTCCTAATTAATTTGCTTTGTTGCCTATAATCTATTCTTTCCTATAAAGCCAGGAAAGAAAGAAAGAAAGAAAGAAAGAAAGTGAAGTCGCTCAGTTGTGTCCAACTCATTGCAACCCCTGGACTGTAGCCTGCCAGGATCCCCGTCCATGGGATTTTCCAGGCAAGAATACTGGAGTGGGTTGCCATTTCCTTCTCCAGGAGATCTTCCTGACCCAGGGACTGAACCCAGATCTCCCACACTGCAGGCAGACTCTTTACCGTCTGAGCCACCAGGGAAGCCCATAAAGCCAGGAGAATTCTAATGAAACAATGCACGGAGGTTCATGACATTGTACAGGAGACAGGGATCAAGACCATCTCCAAGAAAAAGAAATACAAAAAAGCAAAATGGCTGTCTGAGGAGGCCTTACAAATAGCTGTGAAAAGAAAAGCAAAAAGCAAAGGAGAAAAGGAAAGATATACCCATTTGAATGCAGAGTTCCAAAGAATAGCGAGGAGAGATAAGAAAGCCTTCCTCAGTGATGAGTGCAAAGAAGTAGAGGAAAAGAACAGAAGGGGAAAGACTAGAGATCTCTTCAAGAAAATTAGAGATACCAAGGGAAAATTTCCTGCAAAGATGGGCTCAATAAAGGACAGAAATGGTATGGACCTAACAGAAGCAGAAGATATTAAGAAGAGGTGGCAAGAATACACAGAAAGAAAGTGAAAGTGAAGTCGCTCAGTCGTGTCCGACTCTTTGTGACCCCATGGACTGTAGCCTATCAGGCTCCTCCGTCCATGGGATTTTCCAGGCAAGAGTGCTGGAGTGGATTTCCATTTCCTTCTCCAGGTGATCTTCCCGACCCAGGAATCAAACACGGGTCTCCCGCATTGCAGGCAGATGCTTTACCACCTGAGCCACCAGTAATGATAAGAATACACGGAAGAACTATACAAAAAAGATCTTCACGACCCAGATAATCATGATGTGATCACTCACGTAGAGCCAGACATCCTGGAATGTGAAGTCAAGTGGGCCTTAGGAAGCATCACTATGAACAAAGCTAGTGGAGGTGATGGAATTCCAGAAACGGCTGTCTGGGGAGGCCTTACAAATAGCTGTGAAAAAAAGGGAAGTGAAAAGCAAAGGAGAAAAGGAAAGAGATTCCCATTTGAATGCAGAAATCCAAAGAATAGCAAGGAGAGAAAAGAAAGCCTTCCTCAATGATCAACACAAAGAAACAGAGGAAAACAATAAAATGGGAAAGACTAGAAATCTCTTCAAGAAAAATAGAGATACCAAGGGAACATTTCATGCAAAGATGGGCTCGATAAAGGACAAAAATGGTATGGACCTAACAGAAGCAGAAGATATTAAGAAGAGATAGCAAGAATACATAGAAGAACTGTACAAAAAAGATCTTCATGACCAAGATAATCATGATGGTGTGATCACTCACCTAGAGCCAGACATCCTGGAATGTGAAGTCAAGTGGGCCTTAGGAAGCATCACTATGAACAAAGCTAGTGGAGGTGATGGAATTCCCGTTGAGCTATTTCAAATCCTGAAAGATGATGCTGTGAAGGTGCTGCACTCAATATGCCAGCAAATTTGGAAAACTCAGCAGTGGCCACAGGACTGGAAAAGTTCAGTTTTCATTCCAATCTCAAAGAAAGGCAATGCCAAAGAATGCTCAAACTACCACACAATTGCACTCATCTCACATGCTAGTACAGTAATGCTCAAAAGTCTCCAAGCCAGGCTTCAGCAATACGTGAACCATGAACTTCCAGACATCAAGCTGGTTTTAGAAAAGGCAGAAGAACCAGAGATCAAATTGCCAACATGTGTTGGATCATTGAAAAAGCAACAGAGTTCCAGAAAAACATCTATTTCTGCTATATTGACTTTGACTGTGTGGATCACAATAAACTGTGGAAAATTCTGAAACAGATGGAAATACCAGACCACCTGACCTGCCTCTTAAGAAACCTATATGCAGGTCAGGAAGCAACAGTTAGAACTGGACATGGAACAACAGACTGGTTCCAAGTAGGAAAAGGAAGGCTGTATATTGTCACCCTACTTATTTAAGTTATATACAGAGTCATCATGAGAAATGCTGGGCTGGAAGAAGCACAAGCTGGAATCAAGATTGCTGGGAAAAATATCAATAACCTCAGATATACAGATAACACTACCTTTATTGGCAGAAAGTGAGGAAGAACTAAAAAGCTTCTTGATGAAGGTGAAAGTGGAGATTGAAAAAGTTGGCTTAAAGCTCAACATTCAGAAAAGTAAGATCATGGCATCCGGCCCCATCACTTCATTGGAAATAGATGGGGAAACAGTGGAAACATTTTCAGACTTTATTTTTTTGGGGCTCCAAAATCACTGCAGATGGTGATTGCAGCCAGGAAATTAAAAGATGCTTACGTCTTGGAAGGAAAGTAATGACCAACCTAGATAGCATATTAAAAAGCAGAGACATTACTTTGCCAACAAAAGTCCGTCTAGTCAAGGCTATGGTTTTTCCAGTTGTCATGTATCGATGTGAGAGTTGGACTGTAAAGAAAGCTGAGCACCGAAGAATTGATGCTTTTGAACTGTGGAGAAGACTCTTGAGAGTCCCTTGGACTGCAAGGAGATCCAACCAGTCCATCCTAAAGGAGATCAGTCCTGGGTGTTCATTGGAAGGACTGATGCTTGAAGCTGAAACTCCAATACCTTGGCCACTGATGTGAAGAGCTGACTCATTGGGAAATACCCTGATGCTGGGAGGGATTGGAGGCAGGAGGAGAAGGGGACGACAGAGGATGAGTGGCTGGATGGCATCACTGACTCGATGGATATAAGTTTGGATAAACTCCGGTAGTTGGTGATAGACAGGGAGGCCTGGTGTGCTGTGATTCATGGGGTTGCACAGAGTCGGAAATGACTGAGCAACTGAATTGAACTGAATCACTTAAAAATTTTGATTTTGTTCAGTAAATATCAATTCCAAATGATTTTAGGAGGAAATATACAAAATATTGTCACACATAATTCCATTCTATTCAAAGTTTTTAAGAAAAACAAATATAGTAAGTGTTATCAAAATTGTATTTTAAATGATAAGAAATAAGCCATATTAAAGTGACTGGAAGATTGAATGGAGAAGATGGAAATCAGTAGACTAAATACTAGTAAAAACTTTTCCATACTGCCTGAGAAATGAAAGAGAAAGAAGGAAATAGTTTGAAGTAGGGTGAAGGAGGATTTTCATGTTAGAAAGACTTGAGCATATTGAAAAGCCATGGAAGAATAGTGTTTATCTATAAAAAATAAGGCTGTCTTGTCAATTATGACAATATGGATGGACCTTGAGGGCATCATGCTAAGTGAATTTAGTCAGACACAGAAAGGCAAATACTTAAGTTCTTATATGTGGAATGTAAAACAAACAGCAACGTAAGTGAATTTATAGGGAACCCATATAATCTCGGTAGGATTATATATTTTTCATATTAGTAAAGGAAGTATTTTCTGTTTGATGGTTTCTGCTTCTTCCAGAAATTAGAATTTGAGGCCAGAAATGATGTGTGAAAGAAGCTGTAGAGAGGCAGAGGTTTAGAGAGTTTAAACACTTGTGAGAGAGATGGCAGAGTAAGACATTCTTAGATTGAAAATACAGTTCTGAGTAGAGTTGAGTGTACCTTTGAAGCAGGTAGCAGTGGTCAACAGTGAATCTGCCTACCCTGCTTTATTCCATTCTGGTTGGGCATCCTTGACATCTTGGTCCTACAAGCAGAGAAAATCAGACTTTAGATACATTGTTGCTATTGTTCAGTGCTCAGTCATGCCTGACTCTTTGCAACACCATGGACTGCGGCACAGCTGGCTTCCCTTTCCTTCACAATTTCCCATAGCTTGTTCAAACTCATGTCCATTGAGTCAGTGATGCCATCCAACCATCTCATCCTCTGTCATCCCCTTCTCCCCCTGCCTTCAATCTTTCCCAGCATTGGGTCTTTTCTAATGTGTTGGCTTTTCACATCAGGTGGCCAAAGCATTGAGCTTCAGTTTCAGCATCAGTGCTTCTAATGAATATTCAGGACTGATTTCCTTTAGGATGAACTGATTTGACCTCCTTGCAGTCTAAGGGACTCTGAAGAGTCTTCTCAAACACCACAGCTTAAAAGCATTAATTCTTTGGCATTCAGCCTTCTTTATGGTCCAACTTTCACATCCACACATGATTACTAGAAAAACCATAGCTTTGACTAGACAGACTTTTGTCAATAAAGTAATGTGTCAGCTTTTTAATATGCTTTCTAGGTTTGTCATAGCTTTTCTTCCAAGGAGCAAGGGTCTTTTAATTTCATGGCTGCAGTCATGATCTGCAGTGATTTTTGGAGCCAAGGAAAAGAAAATCTGTCACTGTTTCCCTGTCTATTTTTCATGAAGTGATGGGACTGGATGCCATAATCTTCGTTTTTTGAATGTTGAGTGTTAAGCCAGCTTTTTCACTCTCCTGTTTCAACTTCATCAAGAAGTTCCCTAATTCCTCTTCACTTTCTGCCATTAGGGTGGTATCATCTGCATATCTGAGGTCATCAATATTTCGCCCAGCAATTTTGACTCCAGCTTGTGCTTCATCCAGCCCAGCATTTTTCATGATGTACTCTGCATATAAGTAAATAATAAAGGTGACAGTATACAGCCTTGACATACTTCTTTCCCAATTTTGAACCAATTTAGGTGCATAGTCATAATGAATAAAACACAATGTTTAAAAGCTTCGCAAAGTAGTGTGTTGTCATTATGCATTTTTCAGTCAGTAAATTCAGAGAAAGATTATCTTAGGTTCTGAAAACATTTTTACTTTAATAAAAGGGTCCTTATGTTCATAATATAAACTACAACATTATAGTCTTCTGCATGTTCTCAGATTATAGCCTTGGTCCACTTTTCTAATGTATGGAAAACCTGATGGAGACCATATAAAATAAAAATAAAGACAAAAATTGTAAATGTCTGGTTGTAATTTACTAACCTTTTCATTTAGTGAAGTTAAGAGTTAAGGTGTTACATACATTTGAGGCAGAAATCCATTATTCTAGGATAGATCTTTTAATTAAAAAAATGTGTGTGTTTTAGTTGCTCAGTCTTGTCCAACTTTTTGCGACCCCATTGACTTTAGCCTGCCAGCCTCCTCTGGTTTGAAGAGAGTGACATATTGTCATCAACTTTCACTCTTGCTGGTTAGTAATAAAGACAAATAGGTTGATAGCAGTAAAGTGAGAGAAAAATAAGTTAATTTCTATCTGGAAAAGTATGACATTTCTGTAAAATGGATATCTGTTGGAGCTAAAGAGAAATGTGCTCAATAGGAGACATATTCACTGGGATCTAAAAATAAGAAATCTGATAATATCAGCTCCATGGTTTTGTTGTTGTTTTTGTTGTTGTTATAGTTCCCTCTGCTACTTTCAAGCCTTTTAAAAAAGAGTGAAAATGAGTATGGTCTTGTATTAACTCTTTGTCTCAGTGTTGAAGAATCCTGCCAAGCAGGAGATGTGAGTTTGATCCCTGGGTTGGAAGATCCCACCTCTGTCCATGGAATTCTCCACGCACAAATACTGGAGCAGGTTGCCATTCCCTTCTCCAGGGGATCTTCCCAACCTAGGGGTCGAATCCAGGTCTCCAGCATTACAGGCAGATTCTTATCATTTGAGCCACAAGGGAAGAAAATGTAAATAGGTTGTAAACAATTGTTTTTGAAGACTTGACTTGGGAAAGGTATCTGAGTAATATAGATCAGATGAGGGTGTTGAATACATTTGTCTATTTTGAATACTAGTAATGATATTTTTAATGCCTGTTGAACATTATTTGTTAAGCAATTTATAATTATTATTATAATAATTTATTCTCAAAACCACCCAATGAAGAAAATACTATTATTACCCTCATTACACTCATAAAACTGAGGCACAGACAGGTTAAGTAATTTCCCAAATATCACACAGCTGGTAAATGACAATAATAGGATGGAAATCTAGGAAATCTGGTTTTAGCATGTGAACCCAGATTATAGTTTGAAGAGAGTGACATATTGTCATCAACTTTCACTCTTGCTGGTTAGTAATAAAGACAAATAGGTTGATAGCAGTAAAGTGAGAGAAAAATAAGTTAATTTCTATCTGGAAAAGTATGACATTTCTGTAAAATGGATATCTGTTGGAGCTAAAGAGAAATGTGCTCAATAGGAGACATATTCACTGGGATCTAGAAATAAGAAATCTGATAATATCAGCTCCATGGTTTTGTTGTTGTTTTTGTTGTTGTTATAGTTCCCTCTGCTACTTTCAAGCCTTTTAAAAAAGAGTGAAAATGAGTAAAGTCTTGTATTAACTCTTTGTCTCAGTGTTGAAGAATCCTGCCAAGCAGGAGATGTGAGTTTGATCCCTGGGTTGGAAGATCCCCTGGAGAAGGAAATGGAAAACCCACTCCAGGATTCTTGCCTGGAAAATTCCATGAACGGAAGGGCTTGCAGGCTACAGTTCATGGGATTGCAAAGAGTTGAACATGACTTAGTGACTAAACAGCAGCAGTAACAGCAAGAAAATGGAAGGGGAGAGTTTGTATCTACACTTTGGCGTGTCAAAAACTAAGGAAAGCTCGACCATTGATGGCAAAGTATAAGATGGCCAAGGTTGTCAGATGTCTGTGCAGCCGCAGTCCAAAGCACTGATAATAGGAGACAACCTAGCTGGAAGTTTTCAATAAGGAGCTCATGATCTGAACCATGGTCCACTCCCAGTTTTGCTTTTGCTGTATAGAGCTTCGCTATCTTCGGCTGCAAAGAATATAATCAATCTGATTTTGGTATTGACCATTCAAACTCTGGTGCTGGAAAAGATTCTTGAGAATCCCTTCGACTGCAAGGAGATCAGATCAGTATCCTGAAAGGTATCAACCTTGAATAGTCTTTGGAAAGACTGATGGTGAAGCTAAAGCTCCGATACTTTGGCCAACTGATGCGAAGAGCTGACTCATTGGAAAATTGAGTGCAAGAGGAGAAGGGGGGTGACAGAGGATGAGATGGTTGGATAGTATCACCAACTCAAAGGACATGAGTTTGAGTCTCCAGGAGATGGTGAAGGACAGGGAAGCCTGACATGCTGCAGTCCATGAGTCCAGAAAAATTTGAACATGACTTAGTGACTGAAAAACAACTAGCTGGAATATGAATTGATCCTAGAGATTTGCACTTCAAATACTTTGAATTTATTCAGTTTCCATGTGTCTCTGGCAGAATAAGGCACCTACTCCTTCTTTCCCCTATTATATTAAACCACCCATTAGGCTGCTATTTCTCCTATCTGTCTATCCATCTCTCCATCCATCATTTCCTGTTAGAATTTGAAGTTTCTAAAAAGCAGTACTCGATTTAACGTATCTTTATTTCCTCAGTATGTTGCAGACTATCAAGCATAGTAGATTGTTTACAAATACTTGGTGAACACCTAATGTTCCCACAAACTCAATAGAATAACAATTTTATGGAACCCAATTTCTTTCTCCCTAAAGAATCTTCCTTGAAACCTTTATCTGATGGAAAGTCCATAGTGACAGTGGTACCTTTGCCTA